>JAWWLV010000005.1:13951769-14025516 GCA_035041135.1 Platyrinchus mystaceus
CGCCGCGGGGGCTCGCGGGACCGGCGGGGCGGGTCCGGCCGCGGCCGCCGCGCCGAGGCCGCCGCTGTCCGCGCGGCTGTCCCGCAGCAGGTGTCCGTGTCCCTGCCCGCGCCCGGCGGAGGAGGAGCCGCGGTGTCGGCGGGCAGGTGCCGGCGCCTCCGCCTGCCTCCAGCCTCCATCCTCGCCCCGGCCCGCTCGCTTTCCCCACCCCCGAACACACCCTGCCGGCGGGGGAGGCCTCTCGCCCGCCGCGCTCCGTCTGCGGCGGGAGGGTTTTCATCTCGCTGCGGGGAATGTAGGTCAGAAACTCGTGTGCCCGCCCGGATCGTGCAGCCCCGGTGACCCCGCGGCGCGGCCCCGGCCCCGGCCGTGTTTACATGGCCCGGGAGCGCGCCGGGAGAGCGCTCGCTACAACTCTGCTCTCCTGAGCCCTGGGTAAAATGGAAGACAAAAGCACTGATCTGAACTCGCCATGGCAGGGAGCTTTATGCTGGTATTTCTGTTCGTTTGTTTTGTTTGGGGTTTGGGTTTTTTTGCCCGTCGAAGTATTTCAGCACGACTCTAAATTACATAAAGTCGATTCCGTTGTTGGGAAAAAACACCTAGACTTTGTTCTTAGTAAGATAATTTTCTTGTTTCACTTCTAATGAAAACCTTTGGGTATGTTTGTGATGGATAAGAGAAAAGAGATGGAGAGCAGGCAGTTGTGCAAGCTCAGTGTTCTGACAACAATACCCCTTGTTACTGGAAATTCCTTGGGCATTAAAATGGAAAAGAAGTTTAAACATCCAAGTTACTTTTTTTTTTTTTAAATTTGTTTACTCTTTTTGTGTTTACTGTTGAGGTCTGGGGTAGAAGCGGGTAACCTGATTTGCATAGGCCAGCGCCTGCCCACACAGCATTCCTCTGGCTTCCCAGGGATCTGCATGGGTGCCTCCAGCTGTGGGGCCAGGGGCTCTGCTTGACCGACCCAGTTCTGATACGTGGTTTTCCGTTCTTGTGTCTCATCTCACTATTATTATAGAGTTCACAATCCAAGTATGTTATGTGTATTTGACCACTATTATTTAGGGGTTTGGGGCTTTTTAATGTATTTAGCTGAGTGCATTTATTTTTCACGGGAAGTATTTTAGCCTACCCATAAAGATATGTGTGGAGAGAGAGGATGGATTGTTTGAAGTACTTCACAATAACTCTACCGCTTGTGAGTCTTGCAGTTAAATAACACAACACGCAGTGTTTACTTCCATTTTAATTCTTTGCTCTTTTTACCTAATACAGTGGCTTTTAAGTTGCAGAAGGAGTTTCGTTTTGAACTCCTCTCTCTCTCCCTTTGTTATAACAGAGCTTAAAAATGAATTGCTGCTACAGACATCAATCTCAGATATTCAATTACTCAGTATATTTAGCAGCAAAAGGCTCTATAATGGTACAACTTCTGTAAGGAGGAGAAAAAAATTGGTCATCAGTGACATACTGCTGGGAAAGACCAGGATTCACTTACTATGGAAGATCAGTAATATATGAAGACCAAATACACAATAAATTATTAGATGCAACGTTGGTTTACTATCAGTAAGTGTTGATTGTAATTTATTCAAATGATACATGGCAACTAAAAACTAAAGAAATGTGAAATGTGGTGGAGCTTTAATATTTCTGATGTATATTTGCCTTGTTGAGCCGGTTCTTCAGTTTTGCATGTTAAGTGTCCTTAGTAGCATGTATTTCAGACTTCAGGACACTGAAAATGAAGTTGTTTGAAGTGGTAACGGGAAAATATCCAGATTTGAAGTGTAAAGGTGATGTTATGCCCTTGATCCACACATGGAGCTTATGGTATTGCGTGGATCAAGGACATGCTAAGGTCCCAGAAAGAACAATGAAGGGTAACACGGCTTCCACTGATAGCTCTACTTACTAGTTCATGAAGTGTAATTTGAGATCTCTTTCACTGTCTGCGGTCAGCACAGTAAATGCTGTTCACCTAAGCATGGCCCTTGTATTCTTCTTGTTTATTTTAGCTTTTCGTGTATTATTCAAATACCTTTAATACTTGTTGCTTCACTCAGGCTATGAAGTGGAAAAAACCGTTTGTATGTGCACACCAGTAGCAGACTGGAGCAAAAGTTTTGGAGTATTTCTAGGCAGAAGTTGCAGGCGAATGAAATCTGAATGCCGGTGAAGTTTCTCAAGCTTAGCCACGAGAAGAGTGAATTGGGCTTGTGTAGCAGGGAGGGCAAGAGACCGGAAAGCTTCAGTGTAATCTGCTACGGCTTTCTTTCTATGCCCTTCTGCTCCAGGTTCTCCTAATCTGCACTGGATTTTGATTTGGAGGACCAAAATTAAAAGTTATCCCTTAGTGAAGAGAAGCTTAGGCATTCTGTACCCATTTTAAACAGCTTCATGGTTTTCCATGGGGCACAGCAGCCTACAAATTCTCAGAGCCTTTTAGAAGAGTAATACAAGTATCTGTCTTTTGAAGTCTGAAAACAGAATTATTGGTTGCCATAAAAGCTGTTCTAAGTTTGATCCCTTATCCTAATATTCATTTAATTATTGACTTCATTGTTGGGTTTTTTTCAGCTGCTCAATTTACAGTAGTTGAGAACTTCTTTTGCAACCTAGAAGTTAAAAATGTCAACGTGTAGCAAATTACATTCTTTTAAAAAGGCCACAGGGAGTCTACCTTAGCTTGTTGCAATTAATACAGGAAAATGTTAGCTTAATTATTATTCATTATCTTGGAATTATTTGTTCAAGTAACATGAAACATGACTACAACCCATGTCTTAGGTTTAAAAATGGTCACATAGTAACTAATTCAGTAAGTGAATCTGTTACTTTTAAGATCGTTATTGATTTTACATGAAACAGAAATGTTGTAACTTTGCTAGAACTACTTTCTAAAGTAGAATGAATGTCAGCCCAGCAAATTGTATAGTTTGTAGAAAGTTTTGTGTGTGTTTTTCTTCAGATAAGTCAATATTACAGATTTTTAAAAGTAATGATGATGTATGACCCTGAATTATTTGCCCCTTTACATATGCAAGATAATGTCATACATGACAGCAGGAAGTTTGGCTATAAATTAGTAATAATCTCCCTTGGTGTTTTGTTTGTGGTTTTGTGTTTTTGTTTGTGTTTTTGTTGTTGTTCCCTGCTCCCTCCCTCCCAGTTCCCCACTATGTCCCCACCTTCTCCCCCCTCCCAATTCAAGAATACTTAGCTGTGATATTGTCTATTTCTTTGTAATCACCAAACTGGATTAGAGGCCAGGTGATTAGACACTCTTTGGTGACTGGAAGATTTGTGTGCTTTCTCTTATTCCAGTAGATCTTGAAATTCGGCCTTGGCTTCTGAGTTCTATTTGCTGGGATTCAGATGGCTCTTGCTGTTCTTTCTGTAGCAATATGTGGTAGCAAATTGCTCTTAAAATGCATTTTAAAAGTAAACTACACAATTTTCAAAGCATAAAGCTGTGTATCTTCTTACCTGGTAGCCAGATCTCCAGCCTCCAGTGCGTGAGGAATTTATTAATCCAACATGATTTTACTAACTTTGACTTCTGTGGTCTTTAAATAGCCCAGTACAGTGTGTGTGATGTGTATTCCGCATGTGAGTTTTATGTTCATTCACTCCTCCTCCTCCTCAAAGTGTTCCCACTACAGTATCTTCAGTATGACAGAGTTCCTATTATAGTCAACTCTTTCCTTTTTAACTCTTACAATCATTCTGTAAGTAGTGCTCCTTTGAATTGCGTTTGACAGGAAGATGCGGCCTTCTTCTTTTTCTTTTCCCAGTAGATTTTAACCTCCTCAGGGTACGTTTCTTAAGAGTTGAGTTATTTTTTTGTATTTTTCATGTGCACTCAGTGCAGGATCATTCTGCTATTTACTCATTAAGGACCAAAAGATGACACAAATTTGTTTCTTGTAAAGACTGGATGAGGCAAGGCTCTGTCACTGCTGACCTTGATTAGATTAAAATCGGGGAAGTAGAGGTGAAAAGCTCCATATCCATCGCTACCCCACGGTTGCTGATTCTCTGTCACTTTTCCAGAGACCCTTGTTTCAGTGTTTTTGATCAGAGTGTAGTTTTGTTCAACAGATACCATCTTTTTCTTTTGCTCGTTGTGCTTCTGCTCTCTGGTTTTGAAAGTGATAGCTTTTGGAGCCTTGTTTACACATTTTAGAACATCAGCTATACTATGTATTGTATAAAGGTTAATTAACAATATATATTCTGCTGATGCTGGAATGGTCTGCATGGATAATATCTCTACGAAATGTATTTAAAGCTTCTTTCCTGATATTTCTGGGCTTGTATCATCTTCTTATTGGTCAGGTAGGTTTCAGCAATAAGGAACTCCGTCATATGAATATCAGAAATAGTTGTGATTACTTGCTGAAGAAATATCCGAAAACCCCTTTGTTGTAATCACCAATGTAAGACTACCAATATGCACCATCTGAAAATTCTGCTTTGATTCAAAACAAAATACTTATCTACATCTTGGACTAGCAAACAGAGAGGTTATCACTCAATAAATTATAGCCACGTGGTAGCATAACAAAAGGTCAGAAGAACCTCCAAGTGATGAATTAGTTTGTGTTTTAGGTGTTGTGGTTAGGCCCTTATTACGGGTTCAGACTGCTTTAAAGACAGAATATTTTAAATTACTTGACATTCCCTTGTTGCTGGGTGTCTTTAGTGTTTGTTCATTTACCCATATATCCATATTTGTAGAAATGACACAATCAAAAGCAAAATCTTGAAAAATACTCATATGTCTTCTATTTTTAGCAACAGTCACTTTGTTGCTTGGCCTGATTAAGGCTATGCTGTAAAAATTATCCATCTCATTGGTACAGGGAGCAGAATGTGGACAGAGCAGGACATAAGGCTGGAACACTGCAGGTCATGTTTGGCAGGGGCCAGAGGGCTGTGCCTACACCATCCCAGACTGCCAGGGAGCCTCCAGTTAGTGAAGTTCTTCTCTAACTGACATGTCTCTCCTTTGGACAGAGCTGTGGAAAGACTTTTGGACAGCTGTCAGATTTTGTGCTTTGCCTGCATCTTTACCAGAGATCATGAAGGACTTGTTTGTCCAGAAGCTTTTTTTTTTTTTCTAAACTACAGCAGTTGGTTTAATAAATAAATTGCCTCTGCTATACTGCAGGTGAGTTCTAGATCAGATCTGAGTAGACTGTAATTTTTTAATCAGTGCTTCTAGCATTTTAGCTTGCAGTGTTTTCAGTATTAGGAACCTTGAGTCAGTGGGGATTTTCCTTATAAACTTCTGAAATTTAGTGCTTGAACTTGGTAAAGAGTCAAGCTCTCAAGCTTTGTCTTTGTTACAGGGGCAAGGTGCTATTTCACAGACATTTCTTTTAGCTGCACTTCTGCTTTTCTATCTCTGCCACTTGTTTTCTTGCCTCTGTGCCCTCAAGTGTGCTGGAGCAACTACTTGAGACAACAAGGTGAACTGAATTTGAGATTGATCTAGGTTAAAAATAACTCTGCAGAAAAGGGAAAGCAGAAAGGACTTTAGTTAACCTGGATCAGCTTCCTGATCCAGTTCACCTCAGCTCTGCGAACAGTTGTACCGGTGCAGGTGGGTTCCGGCACAAAGAGCCTGGAGAGCAGGCACCGAGTAGGGGCTGCCTGGCCTGCAGCTGCCGACAGGAGAGCTGTGCTGCTGTGCTTGCAGGCTGTGCTGCAAGGGTTTTCCTACCGTACCAGTTTCTACAGTGTGAGGCAGAAGTGCTTCCTGAGGAATGAGAAAGTAGCAGTGGAGTTGTGAGGAGGTAAGTGAAGTGAGAAATGTGTTGTCCTAGAGTTGCAAAACTAGAAGACAAAATCTGTTGCCTTTTTTGTTTTTTTCCTTTTCCTGCTGTTGTCTGGAAAAGATTACACACATTTCTCTAATTATATTTATTTGTGTTATCCTGGTGTTCATGAGTTAGGACCCCGTTTTGTTTGTAGAAACACAACAAAATTTGTTCCCTGAAACCCCTGTGTTCTGATTTGGAAAATAAGGTGAATACAAACAGATGGGAAATACAAGATGAAAGGGAGACTTAGTTTGTGTAGCAGGAGAATTGGGATTTAGCACTTTAGAGGGTATGCTATGCAGGGAGCTAGAAGAAAGATACTGAGGTAGCCCTGCCTGTGGTGTTGGGAATGAGCAGTGGTGAACAAGTCTCTTAGTGCTCATCTTGGCTTTTCTCTTTGGCATCTCACTTGCTGCTTCTTCAGCATCTCAGCAGAATAACGTCCGCTAAGAGTAAGGTTTCACAAAACAGCTGAGCCCATCTGGTGACTTGCACTGTTGAAAAATCCATTTTTATTCTGAGACCCTTCACGGGTCACAATTCATGTGTTTTTCTGATCCATTGTAAAGCTGTTTTACATAGCCAGAAAACTATGTGGGTTTTATCTCTTTGGTTTATCTATAATTATTTTGCATGGCAAATCAGTTCACTGAGGTGTCAGATGGAAAGAGACAGATTCAAAGGAGGCACTGAAAGCACTGTTGGCAATGAAATGGTCAGGTGGCAAGAAAAAGGAGTGTATTTTCTTAGCGCTGAGCTCTTTAAGACCTCACTTCGCTAACTCCTTGGAAAAATGATTACTCCAAACTACCACTTTCCCATCTGTCTTTGTTCATATAATGAATTACTTCAAGACTTCAAGTTTTCAGGGAGAGGTGTTAGCACCTAGCAGTTGGACA
Source organism: Platyrinchus mystaceus (assembly GCA_035041135.1). NCBI lineage: Eukaryota > Metazoa > Chordata > Aves > Passeriformes > Tyrannidae > Platyrinchus > Platyrinchus mystaceus. The sequence goes on from JAWWLV010000005.1 coordinate 13,958,506, forward strand.
TCTAGAGCTGTGTGAAGATAGAGAAAAATAGAGAAGAATGTTGCTTGTTTCTGTCTCTGTAATTATCAGGTGGATTTTTAAGAAAATAACATTTTAGAAGAGGGGTTTTCGTTTTATTTTTCATTTTGTATTTAGCTTCTCTTTTTTTTGCCGATTTGATATTCAAACCAAGTACCAAAGTTTTTATTTCTTCCATTAAACTGTTTTCTGCTTTTCCCTGCCCAGAGGGAAAAGGGGCTTGCTGGTTTTGCATAGAATGAGTTCTGCTACGTAGTCTGTGATATACATGTAGTAAGGGTTAGGATAACTGCTTAACATTCTGCCATGCAGTAAAGGTGTGGAAACACCTTATTGTTTTGGTTTTTGGCATTTATTATGTTTTGTGGGAGGTTTTTAATGGCCACAATTTTTGTGACTTCAGAATAAACAACCAGTTCCTTACATCGGATATTATCTGTCTGTAGTTCTGAGTAATAGTTCTGCACATTTTAGAAAATCTTTTCAGAAAATCAGGGATGCATGTTAGAGCCAAATGGGTGTCTAGATTCTGTGAAAGCATAAGTCTTTTCTGTGTCATAGCTGTTCTCTACCAGAGAAAGACTGATGAGCACTTTTGAGCCAAATTGTCCCCTGAGGGGCAGAGAGGTGCTGTTCTACCTTGCACTGACTGTTTCTTCAGAGAGATACGGTATCTCTGTGATAGACTAACACTGAATAGCAACGTATCTTACCTGTGATATTAAAACAAGAGACACAGAAAATCCTCCTCCATCTATTGAGTGATTTGTAAGTAAGCGTTAGTTCTGTTATTCCTCTGCCGCTTGTTAACTTGTACGCTTTTGTTAAAATACTGTAATATTTAAACGGAGGACATCAGGAACTTTTTGTATATTTTATTTCGTTCAGGTTAAGCTGCTTTCAGGAAGTATGTTCTCATTAACCAACTGCACTTGCTGCTAACACTTGTCTATAAACCCCCAGACATCCACAGCTGCTGTGTGGCTCAAGAAATTAAAACAAAGTGCATTTCTGGCACAAAGATGGAAATTTGAAAGATTGTTACTTTGCCTGTGCTCAGAATCTGTTTGCTTTTTGCTCTCATGAAATGACATAATTAAGGTGTATGGACTCCAGTGCATCAGCAGGTGCATTGTAAGAGTAATTAAGGCTAGTTTTGATTACTATAACATGAGGCAGTTTGAAGTTCTTTGTCTTGTAGCAGATAGCAGTAACTGGTGTATTGTGTATGTAAATTGTGATTGTTAAACATGTGATAACCTAGCCTGACTTTGCACAGGGCAAAAATGTGACTTAACTGCACCAAAGTCTGTCATTAAGATGAAGTTTTTAATGCAAACTACCTGTATTCAAGCATTTTATTAACTAATCCATAGATTAATGTGGGAGATGGAGGTTTTAATTAGGGTTTGTCAATGAAAAATGGGGTAGGTGCTGAGAGAGAGAGGAAAAGCATTACATAGCTAAAATCATGCCAAGCCCATTTGAAAGATCATGGTATTTCCCTCTAACAGGTGTCATTACGATGAAAGGAGATGTTTTCATTGACCTGTTGAGGACTATTTTATAATGGGCAGTTTTTAAACCTTTAGTGCTTCAGTTATACATTTGCTCCTTGTGAAAACTTGTTTAGTGGGAAGTGGGGGTCTCACTGAAATCTAGGGCTGTGCATGCACTGCAGATCCCAGCACTGGGCCTCTGCTTAGGGAGCTGTGGGTTAAGCACTCTAAAGCTGTGTAGACGGCAGCGGTGCAATCCGTGGTCAGACTGGAGTCTCTCTGAAAAATCTATGTTTTAGTGGTCTGTGTTTATGTGAACTCAACTTCAGAGTCAAATGATGTGCTGGATCATTTAGCTTAATTTAATGACGTGTATGCATATCAAATTGCAAAACAAATAAATTTTCCAATTTGTTTAAGTGTACAGCAGCTTCATGGGATGTGAAATTGCCTGGGACCTTGAGGGTGTGTAGTGCTTTGTAGTGGTTCTTAGGTGTCTCCTGGTTCTTTGGCAAATTAGCAAATTTTTTTCCTCTTTGCATTTCCTAAGGACTAATGATGATATGCAAAACCGACACAAAGCAAAATTAGCTTCAGTTTTTCACATGGAATGTGCTAGTACCTAAGGAAAAGTCCCATTTCTATCTAAATTTGGCCAGCTGTTATGACGTGCTTTCTGTGAAGATGATCTCTTTCTTCTACCTACATGATTATCCAACTGCTCTTTTAATATTCAAATGCAGAATTTATTTCATTTGCATATTAACTTAGGGGTTTTTATATTGAACTCTAAGGTAGGACATTCTTGAACTTTAAATGAATGTGTTCAGTCTGGTTTTTTCCCCCCTCCTGTTTTCATTGTTAGGCAATATTTCTTACCATTTGTTGGTGACAAGCATCGTATCTCAGGTGAGCATTCAGAAAAAGGTTGGCAAGGATGGAATGATGTCCATGTGAAGGATTATTGTGTGATTGCTATGTAAGTGACATCTCTTATCCAGAATAGTTAAAGGATGTGATCTGTAAAACTGTGTGGCGTGAGAAGTGTTCAGTGCTTGCTTGCTTCTTGCATTTGCTAAGCAGCTGCTTTGAGTCACTGCTTCTGTTGGCTTTTTCCTTAGGAACAGATACCAATTTATTCCTAATAAAACATTAGAGCCCTCCTTGAGAATGAGAAACTACAGAAAAAGAGGATGGAGAAAAACCAAGCAACAGTTGGTAAAAGGAGTGTGGGTCAAGAAATGTAAAAGCAGGGAGCCAAAGGGAGCACTAAGTGGAGTATGGTCCTGGTCCATGTTCTGGTCCATGTTCTCCCATCTCAGAAAAGGGAGCTGATAAATGCTGGCCAGAGATGCTCTGCCTGAGGAGGTCAAAGTAAACACCACAGGTGTCAGGGCATCCTGAAAAGCTTCTTCCACCTAATTGCAGCTTGATCAGAGCAGTGGAATTGATGAAGAGATCCTGCATCGTGTAGAGCCTTAGAGCGGAAATTTATATAAAAAAAAAAAAAAGGTGAGCCAAGAGCATCTTAATAAGAGGTTTTGGAGAAGCTGGAGTAAGGGTTGCCATTTGTCCTGTTTGGGCCATGACACACAAATGTTCCATCTTACTCAGAGGGAACTGGCTCTCAGGACCCCAGGAACAGCATTATGGATGTGCTCCTATCTTTCAGCCATATTTTTCCTGGCTGGCCTCTGGATTTAGCCCAGAGTACAAGCCAGTCCATCTGGCATCGTGCCTCTTCTGATGGTAGGAGATCCCGTCCCCTGCTGTCTAGGCAGGGCAAGTGGTGAGAAAGTGAAGTACGAGGGCACAGTGGAATTTTCCAAGATGAGGTGTGAAGATGAACTGGATATCATGGAGCCTATGGAAATACTGCATGGAAAAGGCGTGTGTATCTCAGGACAACAATCTTCCCTCAGTCTTGTAGTCAGGAGTTAGCTTTGCTGCAGAGGTGGCATTGCAGGTCAGGGCACTGGTGGCTGCCTTCATGCCAGATGCCCAAAGCTACATTCTTTATTTTTGTTCTGCTGCAGGTGCCAAGTATACTTGGCATGTTCTCTGGTTTCACCCACTTGTTGTGCTTATTTGGGGGGATTGGTGTTTTCTGGTTTTGATTTGGCTACTGTTAGGACTACATTTTTGCCTTCTTAAACTGTAACAACTTGAAGGACCAGATTTATATCTGCTTGTAGGTCATCTTTCAAAACAGTTCTAATTTTGCTGTCCTTTCTTACATACTTGAGCAGAACGATTAGCTGGGAGTACTTGGTAAACAGTACGGTATTTTAGTATTTCACATGGCAGTCCTCTAAGTTCAGATCTAAATTATCCAATGCTGTGACAATTAAGCCATGTTTAGACCACAAAACCGCCCCAGTGAGTACAGACATCTTTAAAAATGAAATACTGCTTTTGTTGTGGTTACATATTGTTTCCTATCAGAGCATACTGCAAAGTTCTTGCTGCTGCAGCAGACGTGTAATTTGGAATCAGTTAACACTCCTCCAAATACGCAAAGAAACAAGAACCCCCCAAACAATAACAGATGTCAGCAGCATCTGCAATTTAATCTTTCATGAGAGAATGTGCTCTGCCATGTGATGAAATGCCTGAAAAAATTTAATGCTACCTTTCATTCAATAGTTCTTGATGTAATCACAAATAGGGAGATTCAGTGTTTCATTGTATTCTTGGAGTGCAAGCCGGTGGGCTCTTGTCAGCAAGGAAGTAAAAGTCCCAAAGAGGAGTAACATTGAGACATGTCAACGATTTTTTTTAACACATAACACTAGTGTGCTGCTGTATTTTGGAAGAGAAAAAATACTCTTCAAGCTATAATGCTATTACTGATACTTACATAATTACTAAATACTTAATGGGGACTAATTATACTGTTTCTTAATTTTCTTGCATCTTCCTTCTTCAGTATTACTACTACTTTGACTTAGAAAGCTGCCAATATTGTGGCTTATGCCCATATACTGAACATTTTCCATCTTTGTCAACTGAAGCATACATTTTCCCCAAACTCAGTCTCTTTTTCATTATTAAATGTACATTCAACAAAAAATCAAAACTGTTTTTCATATAACTCTTGCCCTCTTGAGGCTACCCAGCTACAGTCACACCACTTGAGAGGAATCAAATTCTCACCATGACTTTATTTCATAAAAATGTACCTGATCTCTCTCTATTCTGTCCTCCCTAACTTGCAGTCACTTTTTATAAACCTCTCTAGTGCTGCACACGTATCAAACAATCTCAGGCTGAACGGACTTGCTCTACTCAGCCTCCCTGTAACATGTCATAGAATCATAGAACACCAGGTTGGAAGGGACCATGAGGATCATCTGGTCCAGTCTTTCTCGCAAAAGCTCACACTAGATAAGGTGGCCCAGCACCAGCTGAACCTTAGAAGTGTCCTATGTTGAACTGTCCCCCAGTTCCCTGTGGAAATTGTTCTAATGGCTGATAGTGCTCATTGTGAAAAATTTTCCTCTTGTGCCCAAGTCCAAGGGGGCTGCATGTGAAAGGCTTGCACTTATATGCTTTTCATACTGAACTGTTTTTCTTTTCATACTGAACTACTACTCTGTTTCCTCAGCCACTGTGTTCTGGGCAGGTCCTCTGAACAATAAGACTGGCAGCAGAACAAGTAAGTTTGTATGTATTAGTGGAAATGAATGAGTCAATTTAGTTGGTGGAGAAAATTATAGTGTTCTGAATAGAACTGTGGAAAATCAGCCAACTACTATTTTCTGTTCGGAATTATTTTCACACAAAGAAAGGCAGACTACTACAAGTTATCTTCTGAAAGAAGGGACAGTAGGGCTATGAACTTTATTTCACTTTAAGTGAAAAATACATCCTGCAGAAAATCAGTATCTTCACCATTAAGTGGAAAATATAGTTCAACTGCAGAAAAGGTAAATGCAAGAGATGCCTTCATTTTTCTTGCCAAAGATCATACTAAATTTGCCGTGCTTATCCCTGTGGCCTTACCGTATCATTTAGGCTAACTTCAGTATGGGATTCTTTCACACCTCATCGTGCTGCTGCACAGTTCTGCCCATCTCTTCTTCCTCCTGTTATTCCCTACTCACATGCTATATATAAAATGAGTTTGTATGTATTAGTCATCTTCCCAGTTTTATTTGTCCTAACAAATACTTGAGCACATTCTGGAGCAATTAAAAATATGAAGAGGAAGGCTAGTGATCTTTGTTAAACTTTGTCAAAATAAATTGTGCTCTGATGACCATGAGGGTAATCACATTTAAGAGAACTAAAATTATACAAAAACTGTTTTGGTCTCAGTTGTAAGTAAAAATGAGACCACTTTTGCTGATAGTCTTTGAGAGTGGCATGGTGATGCATATCATTACAAAGTCAGTCAGCAACATCTCTGGTTCAAGAGAAGGTTCCATGGAGTCCCCCAAATTAAAAACTATCTTATGTTAGCATATCTGAAAGCTGAGATCAATACCACACAACGCTAGTGCTTTCTCCTTCCCTTCAGTGAAACGTTTAAGTGTGTTTTCTTCAATAGCAAAATCCACTTGCAACAGCATTTCACCCTTGTTTCACATCCCTCCTTTTTATCCACCCAACACAAGGTGGGGCAAGGTTTTAAGCGAGGTCCATGAAATTAAAGGGTTAAAACAGCCAGGCCAGGTGGGGGCAAAGGTCTTAACTATTTTGGTGGCACTTCAGAGCAGTCCTTGAACAGCTGTATCAGCACAGGAGGAGCAGCAAATTGGAGCTATGAGCAGAGCAGCGGGGTGGTAAGGGCAGGGTTTTTTCAAGTCAGCTTTACTGCCAAAGAAAATTGTCATGTGAGTACTCCACAAGCAGCAAGTAGAAGATTGTTTCATAATTATAGCCTTAAACCTCAAACTTGAGACAGTACAAACATCTTTGGGTTTTTTTCATACCAGCAGAAATCAGGTTCTACTCTGAAAACTCTTGCCCACCAGAAACTATAAAATCGCTTCTAAAAGAGGCCCTGAAAAAAACCACTTGAAGCAACAGCAGGAAGTAATAGGGGCTGCAGCCACTTTAGGAATTCAACCAGATCATCCTACAACACTGTCCTATGGTTGAAAAGCACAACAGTTATTTGGCCAGATTATGTTCTGTGTTTCTGCCATCAATTACTTAGCGTAAGTTTTTCTTTAATAAACAGCATAGTTTCAAACATCTGTTTAAGAAGAGAAAACACAAAACCAAATCTGAAACCCACCACCACAAAATCCCAACTCTTCTGAAGGGAACAATTTCATAATACCACTTTAGATCCTGAAAACAGCAAGCTTCTAAAGAGACACCACCCATTAAAAAAAACAAAACAAAAAAACCCTGAACAAACAACCCTCCCTCCATATCATCATGATTTTTCAGGTTAGAGACAGTGAGGAGAAGGATAAGTTTTATTACAACAAATATAATTATGTTCTAGGCAATATCATTGTTTGTAAACATTTTATCGTATTTTGACAAATACGATGTTGGTGAGTGATACATTGGAGTTGAAGTTAGAAAAATGGGAAGAAATGGTAGCTGGTATATCAACAGTTGCATCTTAAAGCCTTCACGTATTAGTAATTTAAAATTCTGTAATATACATGAATAGTCTGTAGAGTTATGTGAAATATAACAGGAAATCAGGTATCAGTTTTACCTTTTTACAAGTAAATGCACAAAAGAGTGGAGATGATGGTCAGTTCTTGTTCCATTCACATCTTAGTCACCAATTTTGATAAAGCAGCCAAAATAAGAAGCCTGTTTCAAGGGAAGGTCTTTTAATATGTTGTGGTTTGTTGTTGGTGGGTTTTTTTTATTTGATTTATTTATATAAAAGGGAAAAAAGTGTATTTGAAATATTTATCCTCTTAGGGAATTTTTTTATTTTTTCATTTGAGTCTCAGTATGTGTGGGTCACACTGCCATTCAGAACACAGCAATTTTGATTTGAAGATAATGTATGCAACAACCTTGTAAATAGGCCATAAATGATTTGCAGTCTGCTGGTGGTGGTGTGGTAGTTATATTTTGAATTTGGGTGTCTGGTTAAGGATAAAAAAAATTGTACATTTATGGTCAAAGTTGAATTTTTTAGACTGTCATTAACAGATAAGGAATTTGCTTTTCTTCTGTTGTTCTATTGGCAGTTGTTCATGATAGCATGGTACAATTGACTTGTGTCTTACCTCAAAGAATTTTAGCCTCTTAACAAAAGCACTTTTAAGAAGACTTTGACTTAAGAAACTGAAAATCTTTTTACAGTGGAATCTGATATTCTGGTCTTCTGTTAGACAATGGAAGTACAGCATTTTAATTAATTCAAGCTACATGTTTCAATATTACTTGGGGTTTATTAACAAAGAATATATCTTAGGAACAAATTAGTTTATGAGGATCAGCACAGTTTGTTTTGATTCAGTGTTTCTATTTTAGCACATGTAGCAGCGTAAAATATGTGAATATCTTCTTTATTGAAGAGTATTTTCTGTTACTTTCTTTCCACTGAGTTATTTTAATGACAAGCACTACTAGGATTCTCATGAAAAGAAAATACTTTGAATTTGGGATGTGGCTTTCCTGCCAACATGTGTTTATATACCATGTCCTGTTTTGTCTTTTGTCTTCTGCATTCTGGTACAGCCAAGATTGTCAGTCATTCTTACTGAACTGTACCTGTTCCAGTACAGTTTAGAAATTCTGCACCTGTTCAGGTAATCAGGAAGACATTTCCACTTTTAAAAAAGAAAATGGTTAGGTACATCTTGTTGAAACAGGGTGACATTGGGTGCTTTTTAACACTTTGTATTTCAAGAAGATACTTTTATCTCATATTTCAGCATAATAATGTTGCTTTAAATAGTAAACAGTGAAGTCTATTGCAGATTAAAAACTATGCATTTTAGTATTTTGAACTACTAGATATTAGTTAAAATTTGCTTTGCTTAAAGATTGCATTATTTCAGTGTGATTTTCAGTGTCTTTATTTGGTAAGAGTAGGATTATTCAAACCCTTCTTACGCTGCCTATTACTATCACATTTGTGACCTTATGGGTTGGATAAATTTTTAGTGAAAGTGAAGGATGAAAATGGAACTTTCCTGTTCTTGCTAAACAAAAAAAATCCACCAAAATCAAACCAGTTAAATTAATGCTTTCAATTTAAAAAAACCAGGCAGCACACTGGTGAAATATTTCAGGAAGGAGAACTGTAGCACTTGTACGATTGCATTGTTTGGTAAAGATGTGTGTATGTGATTCTGAGGGGAATCGAAGACACAGCAAGAAAGCCCCAGGGAGAATTTGAGCAAACTGGAACACAGCCCGTGAAAAACATATCAAGGTATTTTTTGACTGAGCATGGCTAAAGAAGCCTTATTATGGACTTTTCACATTTATTTCTTTGTAGAGGTAGAATTTTATACAGTCTTTGTCAATACCCAGGATTGAATCAAGATGATCTGCAGAGAGCAGATCACCTATTTCTTCTATTCAAGTGATGAGTGGATAAGGGAAACAAGTAACCAGCTCAGGTCAAATAAGTAGCAATGTGCATTTGTGTATGGAGCATGGGTTTTTTTCTTGACTGACAGAGATATAAAGATTATGTACTGTCCCAAAGATTTTTTTTGCTGTATCACCTAGTCATGTTTCTTTGCTTTCATGTTATGGCTTATTATTTCTATCAACAGGCTGAGATGTGGATTTTCAATTGATACGTCATTTTCCTTTCCTGGGCAGTTAAATACGAATATATGCTTTCTCTATAGAAACAACTTCTCAGAGCTTGTGATCGGAGGCCACCAGATATAAAGTGTATCAGTTTATTTTGCAAAGCTGATGCTTTCTTGCTGCTAAGAAAGTTTGCTCTTCTTATATAAATTTATAAGCTTTAAAAAAATGCTGGTGCAACTTTTCCAATTCTGTCAGACCTTTATCGTCCATAATAAAGAGTCAGCTTAAAAAATGAATTTTTATGGTTGTGTAGCTCTGATAACAATTGAAGGATTCCTTGCTTGGGCAAATTAAAATCAGTCTCATGGAGGGGGAGGGGGAAGGGAAGGTTTTTATTGAGGAATTGAACTTTTATTCCTGTGTGTTCTTATGATTCCTCTTGAACTTCTTTCAGATGTAATTAGCATACACACACGTGTACACACCCTTTGTTTTTTATTGCACCTTTTTTCCAAGCTGTCTTTCTATCTAGGTCTGTTTTATCTCTCCATTATGGTTTTGTTCTAACTGGCATTTGTACAATAGTGTATGCACACACATCTCTTCAAATTATTTTCAGTTGAAGTTCTATGTGAAGGTTACCAAAAGTTTACTAGTGCAGTGGGTCGAGAATAAAATAAAACCTGAATTTCCTCCCTGCTTATTTTCTTATTGTTCTAATAACTTTATTTCTTCTTCTTTATGAAATAGGCACCCACATATCATTTGATCATCATGGGGATAAAAAACCAGCAGTACCTGCAGCTGAAAAGAGTATGATTTAAGTAACCTGTCACGGAGCAAGGATAGTGTCTCCTCAAGGGTGGTACTGAGTAGCCTTCAGCAGCAGTGTGTCCAGTGTGTCCTGGTGCTGCTGGAGGCCACTTTGTCCTGCTCCCAGAGTTGTGCAGATCTTTCCATCCTGCACAAAGGAGCTCAACAGATGCATTTCCTTCACTGCCTAATCCTGGATGAGTGCCAGGGTAGTTCAGTACTGTTCTGCAGGAGGTACCAGTCTGTGGAATAATGAATACATGACTGCGTCTGTTGTAAAAAAAAAACAAAAAAACAAAACCACCAAAACCAAAAAACCAAACATGTAAAAGAAGATCATGCAGGGGTTACTAAAAAGATGCTAATCCTGGCATTTTTAATGCCTTTGAATGCCAAAGTATGAAATATAAATGATGTCTTTAAAACATAATTTTCTGTTTAAGTTATGTAGACTTGTTTATACAGTTTGATTTGTAAATGTCTTTCTCTGAAAAGGCAGTAACTTTTACTAGTCAGTCTTTATTCAGAAACATTTGTAATTAGTATGACAGTAGGTTGATAGACGGTTTAGTTCACTTTATCCAGTGTCAGTTGAATTTCTGGTTATTATTCTTAGAATGTACAATAAAGCTAAGAAGTTATATAGTAGCTTTTTCAGTGGCAAAGCTTGTAGCTTGTATGTTTTTATGTTCAAGTTAGAGGAATTTTATTAAAAATTTTGAGAAGACATCAGCTTGGATAGATGTTACATCAAATTTAACAAAGACAATTTGGGATCATGAGAAAGGGAATAGGTACTAGTGCTAAGCCTTTGTTCTCTGGGACTCTTAGTTTTATTTCTAAACTCTGAAGTACTCCTAAAAACCCCTTTAAAAGCCCACCTGTCTATGTTTTGTAGGAAATATGTCAGGCTACATTATCACAGTATGGGAATTGCTTGTAGATACTATTTGACTCTTATCCGAGGTCAAACCACAGTATTTGTTGACCTTCCTAGTATGCTTGATGCACTGAAAATCTGGGCTGTTAAACTTGGGAGTCATATGATTGTCTAAATCCTTACTTCTCATTCGCGATGTTCCAGAAAAACAAGGCAGAGGCAATTCAATCAGGCTTAACAGTCCTGTGGCTTTTAACCATTTCTGAATTTCTGTGAGGGGAAATGTTGCTTCTGGGAAAACCATTAGCTTTTAAAATTAGTTGGCACTATTAAGCACCTTTCGTCTGAAAACTGGCAACTAACTGCAGATATTTATTGAACAATTAACTCTTTAGAAGACCTAGGCATACAGCAATACAGTGAAGTGACTTCTTATAATTACCACAGGCTTATAGTAACTTCTAGTAACTTAAAATATGTGTATATTAATTTTTTGCCAGTCATGCATTTTAATTGGCAAGTCTGTTACAGAGAGACAACTATACCTTATTTTATGGCAATTAGTATATCAATTTACTTCACATTCTCAAAGTGCTTATTAATTTTAGCTCAAAATAGATCAAATGTACCACATGTGACTGCTGTATCATAATACTACTTATCTATTTTTAAATCTAAATGGACTCTGGGAAAGTACTTTGCAAACTTTTGGCTTCTATTGCAGAGGAGGTTTCCTATGTGTTCCTGGGTAAAGTGCCTCGTAATGGAGTCTTGTAGTATCCATTGGTCTTTCTGGCCGTGTTTTAAGCTTTTATGTGTGTTAGTAATAAAAACCTGAAATAAAACTCAGGTGAATTGTGTAAACCCTTTTTCGAAATGAGCAAGCGGGGGAAACTCCATCTGCTTTATTTCAGTCCTGAAAATGTCCAGCTATTGCAAAAGAAAATGGGATGTATGCTGAAAGTCATGAGTTCAGAATCATATTAATGGTATTTTGTTTTGTAAATGTTTTTTTCTGTGAACTTACATTCAACACCAAAGAAATAATTATTGTTTTCCTGTGTGTTAAGTTTACAAGCTTTTCAAAACTTATTTTCTCTTATTAAAAATATATCAACTATTGGAAAACAGCCAGTCTTTACCTTTCTTACTCTGCAATCATGGAATCATGGCTCAAATGCTATGGATAAGTTAATATTTATTTTGTAATGGTCAGCTGGGATCTCTTTATCCCCACTGCATGTGGTCTAAGTTAAATGTTAGAACTTTACTATCAGGATATCACCTCACCAAATTATCATATTTGTGAAAATGGATAAAGTAAGAGTTGCCTAGGCAGTGAACAATTTTCCTAGGTTGAAGGCTGCTGTAAAATACAACAGATAAATCTAAGGAGAGCAGGTGAAATGCTGCTAAACTGGTTGGTTCCATGGTTCCGTCGGAGCATTCAGTGATGGTGTATGCTGATTGTAGTTTGGGTTTTGAGCATAAATATGTGTAATTGTCACTTGTAGTAATTCAGTCGGAGAGTTAAAGACAAAAATAACGATGGCAAGCAGCACCACGGAGATATCTTAGAAGAATATTAATTCTCTGAACTGCATCATAATTTGGGATCCAGGGGAGTACCCGGAGGTGGCAAACACTGACAAATCCAGTCCACAACAGACTGTGGATGTTTCATTGCTCAGCCTATGAGCCAAGTAGCAGTTGTGCTGTGTGGGTTTTCTGAAGTCACTTCATGCTGCAGTTTTGGCTCTGGCTGAAGAGACAGCACGCCAAGGTCAGATTTTTTTATTTTCTTCTATTTCATATGAAGACATCAACATATTAGTGATGCTGCAGCTACCAAGTTTTACAACTTGAACATCTTAATCGGTATTTGTAGCAGTATCAGGTACAGATAAAGAAGGACAGCTAAAGAGATTTAGCTAACATTAGTAGTGTTGGAGTTCATTTTCTCAGCATGCCTGAAGTGTATCTGTAGTTTGGTATTCATATTTGAGTCAGCTATTGCCAAGTCAGAAGTTGCTAAAATATTGAAGAATATTAAAGAAGTGGGTGTTTCGTCTTTCATTTATGCCCAGTCGGCAGTCAGTAACTAAATTAAGTTTTCATTCAGATTGAGAACTGAAATGAAAAAAAAGTTGAGATAGTGAGATTGTGTTAAATCAGCTTTTGGCCTTTGACCTTCTAAAATTAATGTCTAAAACAGATATAAATGTGGAATTTTATATAGACATGGAGTATTGTCCTTTAAATGGCTGAAGAATTGGAGCAGTGAGGGGTTAGGCTATTTTCTTCTCCATCAACAGGATGGAGAACAGGCCAGACCTCTTTCTATCTGGAAAAACTTCGCCTGCACTACGCTCTTGGGGTCTTGCATTGTACAACATATATATATATTTTAATAATGAGAGAATAAAACTATTGTTTGAGACAATACTGGTTGAAGGTGCCTTTTCCTGCTCTCTAACATACTCTCAGACTCGGGTTTTGCCTGCTGAGATGCAGAGCCCTCATCCTGTCCTTCCTTAGCTTGGATCAGTGTTACCTCTGCCTCGTGTCAGCTCCCTAGTGCAGTCTTGCGTCAGGACTCAATTCCTTGCCTATTAGCCCTTCCTCTGCTTTTTTTCTCCCTTTCCTCCCCCCAGTTCTGTTGCGAAATTCTAATTTTTGATTGAGTGTTGGCGACATTCTGGTGTATTCTGATGTTGTGTTCCCCGTGTTTGTGTCATAGTTGTTCCTGAAGTGGATACCTAATGGCAGAGAACAGAACAATGCTTTAATGTCGTGTTTTAGTGGCTCACTAATTACTTGTAAGCAAAAAAGCAAGCCTAGTTTCCTTTAGCATTCATATTTCAGCCTGTTGTATCAATGATTAATCTCAAAGTTGCTGGTGTAAATATTACTATCATACCCTTAAAAGATCTGTTTCACTCAACATGTTTTCTTAGGAGGCTCTGATTTGGGGTTTATTCAATTTAGGACATAAATCAGACCTTATTAAATGTGTCCTTTTTTTTTATGCTACTGATTCTCTTAATTTGTGATATGTCAGCCAATTTAAATTGTTTACTGTCAGAATTCTGATGTTAATCCATCTTCTTGACTGATGCTAAAAAAATTTAACAACAATGTCTGAACTTGAGGATGCCAATTTAAGCGTATGAAACACCAAAATAAGTCTTATTTTTAATTTAAACAAAAACTGGTCAATTTTATTTGAAATTGTTTCCATGTATATGACTTAGTTTTCTATTAAATTTCAGGCTACCAATTATTTTTAGGCAACATAAATCAACGAGAAAAGATGGAATGTATCATTAGAAATTTTGGCATATTGAGCAGTCGGGCTGAAATGAAAAGTACTTTAAAGTATAATATGTGGGACAAAATTATATCAAAGAGGTATTTGCAAAACCAGGAGTGCAAAGGGGTACTTTGAAGAAAGGCAGAGGGAACATCTGAGCTCGGCCCCCTCTGCACACTGTCCAAGGCGTGAGGAGGTGGCCTCGTGTCTCCAAGGTGTCCAGTCGTGTGTCTGTGCAACTGGATCTCTGCATGTGAATTCACTCCTGTAAGGGACTGAAACAAATAAATTCAGTAAAAACTGACCAAATGAGTGGAAGGAGGAGAGAGATTCTGCTTTTCAAAAACACTGCATAACGTATATTTATATAATGATGTGCATATATGATGTTTGGAGTTAAAATATTTACCATGAGGCATGAATTGTATTTTTTTAATAGTCTAGAGAAGAATTAGTCTTTGTAGAAAAGGAGAAGAGTTAAAAGTTCATGCTGTGTTTGTTGCCCTGCTATTTTTGAAATCTATTGTAGGTGACTTGCCAGCATTTTGTTATCAGGGTTGTTAGTTATGGTTTTGTTTGGAGTTCTACTGAAAGTATTCTTTTCTTATCTGTGTTCCTTGAGCTAGTTGCTTTAAGCAGAACAAAATTTGTGCCCAGGATATCAGCCTTTCTTTTCTTTTTCTTAGAGTGAGTATATACGTACCTACTTTCCTTAGAAAGTTGTGTTTCAACGTGAATGGCTATGAGGCTGCAAGTTTTCCAGCAACGCATAAAGCTTTGATCTTCTAGCTGGAGTTGTTGTAATTAAGGAGTAAGAGAAACTGATTTTAGGTTAGATATATAAATATTTTCTGTGTAGGCTGTGTAGAGTGTTAGGAAGGAGCTCAATAAGCTACATCCAAGTGAATGCATATGAAGGAATCATAAGAGGTGTAAACTAGTTTGGGATCCTGTATTTGCTTTTGGGCAATTTGCCAAGTCTTTGTAGTTAATTCTGTGAAATAACAGATTGAGGAACTATATACAGTTTTAAATGCTACAGTCTTGGTGAAGGATGAGCATTAATGAGGTGCTTTTGATAAAGACTGTTCTTGAAAATGAACTAGTGCTGTAGCTTTTCAGTTATGAGAATATGCTGCTCTGTTCCTAGAGTTCGTTGGTTATGTCCTAGAGTCCTAGGGTTATCCTACAAAAAGCAAGGAGATAAGATACCTTTGGAGCCTGACCTCCATGTGGTATATTTTTACTGGGTTTAGAACACTGTTCTCCATAGGGTCTGCTGCTGGACACAGAGCACTCCAGCTGCTGGTGGACGTAACACAGAGTTACTGAACCGGTCATCGTTAATGGAGTATGGATTACTGTTGCATTTAATCTGCTCTTAATTACCTCACGGGCAGAGGTCTTAATGAACATATACCTGAAGATAATAAGTGTACAGGGATGTAGTTAATCCAGTAATTGTGACAAGTGAATCTTCAAAAAGGACAGAAGATGAGCAGGTTATAAAATCTTCCTAGTGCTGCTTTTGTTTTTGCTAAGGAAAGAGCAGCAAAATTTGAGTTAGTTTAATTAATTTCCTTCATAGTCACCTTCTGCCTGTTTCCTCCTTTCTCTTCCTACCCATCTTTCCATATATGCATTTTAGCCCTGGGATGTCTTTGGCACCTTGATAGGTTCCACATTGGAACATTAAGGACTAAAAAGTAACATTTTGAGTTGTTTTCCAGGATGTATCTATTCATTCTACCCTCTGAAAAGTTCTGTAAGAAACTCTATTCAGTGTGCCTAAATAGTATTTTACTTTGGTGAATACGGTAGGGGAATTGCATAGATTTAAGGTGTGCCTGAAAAGGTAATTCAAGTGTAGATTTCAGACTGAGTAGAACTTAGAATCACACTCAACATGGAGTCCCAACAGCCGTTCATCTTCAGAACTTGGCCATGTGTGACATCCTGAATGCCCAACAAACATCCAGGAACCGGGCAGAGTTGTGTCAGACAGAATATTAGCTTCGTTAGCCTTGCACAACTTTTCAGAAAAATTAGGTATCAGCCGTGTTTTCAAAAATTACAATAATAATTCATTTGCCTTATTTGGCTGACAAATCAGTTGATATTTTCTTCTGAAAGTATCGACTTCAGAGGCAGAGGAACAGAAATGTCAGAGTAGGTTATACATAAGCAGTCATTTCCACTTCAGATAAGCATTCATTTAAGCTTTCATTTCTGTGTAATTTAGGTATGGGCTTTTTTGTATCGTATAAGAAAGATGAGGACAGGGCTCAGTTATTGCAATTACTAACTTCATTATTTTGATATTTTGCTTAAATGGGATGCCATGTGTTTCCTTCCACCCACCCCCCCAAGAGTGGAGGGTGGTGGATCTTATAGTGGAAATAAGTTTAGAAAAAAATTGCCCAATGTATTGCAGCTGGTACCCCGTTTTGGCAGTTTTCTTGGGTAGAGTTTAACGTGAGAGGAATTGGAAGAAAACCAGAACCTTCCCACATGCCATGTGACTCCCAGAAATAACAGCTCTGTACTGAGCTTGTTAGGAAGAATTATGAGCATCTGAGACTGGCTCAAAGTGAAACATGTTTGTTCTTCCAGTAGGAAGAAATGAAGCCTCTGCCTAGTTAAAAACTTCTAAGCATTTTTCTCAAAATGGTTCAAGTAAACTAAGATAACAAACTCAAGAGATAACATGTCTTCCAGCTCTGATGAATTAGAGGGGTTTTTACTTCCCAGAAATTAGAAGGGCCTGCAAGATGCTAGCATGAGATAGACTTCAAAACTTTTCCTTTATTTTGGAGTAATCATGGTTAGGATGACCTATGCTATGATGTGACTGCTACAGGATTAAGGATAACATTCCCAGCTATTAGCAGGAACTCCCCAAATGGAAAGGACTATATAGGCCAATGATCTGTTTTCCTGGCGTGCAGTGGAGGTGTGTGCTGGCGTGCACAGGGGTATGGAAAGCTCTCATGGTATCCTTGTTCAGGAGGCTGGGGGGTTGGTTGATTGCCAGTGCTTTGAGGTGACTGCTGTGAGAAGCTGCTTTTAGTGGCAATTCACAGTATGAAATACAGTGATTTTTCAGAATGCGTGTTTAATTATTCTTTGCTCCTATTTCTCCTCAGAGAAAATTAAAAGTAAATACAATTACAACTAATGGACATTCTTGTATCTAATTAAAAAAATAACTTGAAGATTTACTGTGGTTTACCTGTCAGTTAAAAGTTTATATTACATTTGGTTTAAAAGTATTTCTTAATTTAAATATTGTTGAACAGTGGAAAAGTTTATTTTTTGTGAAATCTAATCGAGTGACCTCTATTACAGCTAGTCAGCATAATGAAAACCTGCTTATTAGAAAGAAAATATTTGGTTTTTAAACAAAGTGTAGAATTGTCAAACTTCTTGGAATAAAGATGTTATATATTATCAAGCACTGATTTTTGCACTAAAAATAAGAAACAATTTTATGTGCAGCACAGCTTGTAAGTTATTCTCTGTAAGCTGGTGAAGGAATCACTAGTTTCTTTTGATCTTATTAAAAAAAAACTTTGATCATTTTGCTTTGAAAGTGAAAATACAATTGAAAGGTTGAGGGTGCTTGAGGGTACAGTATTAAGGCATTATATCTTTGCTGACATTGCCATGGGAATTGTTTGACTTTGTTCAGAGAATTACAAGGAGTGGGGTACTTTATGCATAAAAAAAAAGAGAGGAAACACTGTTCATTTCCTCTTGTAGAATTGCTATCCTGGAAAGTGCTTTCTGCTTTCCTGTGTTTTTAAACAAATATAAAAACAAATATATTTGTAGTCATGTGTTTCTCTCATTCTTGGTAAGTGTAAGATCTTCCGACCATTCTACCTGTCCAAGCTTTAGTTGTTTTGGCCTTTATTGTAAAGTAACACTTGGGAAATGCCAAAGGATGCTGTGGACTGAGAAGTAAATGCCTGTTGCTTACTGATAGCTGGAAAACACATTTCATAAATAGCAAAAGGGAAATGTTTCTTTTTTTCTTTTAACTTGGTAAATTATTTCTGTTATATCCAAATATAAATACAATTTAAGAATATATTCAGACTGCTAGTAAATAAGTTCACCTTAAGTGAAACAAACTGGATATTTATAAATTAAAACCCATCACAGACAGCGGGGGAAAAAGTGAGATCTGTGCACTTTGCTGCTGCCTCACTAAGAAAAATATCCAGTAACTAGGATGTTGGTGTGTGAATTATTTCCCCTCTAAAAAATCCGATATATTTAGTTGTGTTTATACAACATATTACACATGAATGACTGAGTACTTTGAAAATTGAGTGTTCAGTATTACAGTTTCTGTACCTCACACTTTGTTTGGTCTTAAACCAGCAGATGGCATTTGTTATTTCATTTAAGTGCAGACTAACAAATTTTGTAAACACGGTGTAATTAACTTCAGTATATAGAGAAATCCTGTTGTCTGAGCTGTACTTCTGATGCCTCTGCACTCATGCAAGTTCCTGTAATTGAGGTTGCACTTACTTAGCCCAGTGTGAATTAGGAGCATATAGCAAACCTCAAAATGCCCTCTCACACATTCTGCAGCCTCTTTCTTGTCTGGTGCCAGCAGCATCCTCTCTACTTGCCAGAGGTTTAATGCCAGTTTTCCACTCTAGCTGCTGTGGGGGGCAGTGCTTTCGTCATTCCACTGTTTTGTGGACTATCTGAAGCTGAGCAGGGTGGTGGCAGTGGGGGCAGGATGCTCTCTAGGGTAGCTTGTAGTCTATGGGTGAGGCACTGGAATACAGGGTCTGTATAGTGGTGTGATCATCTCTACAGCACATGGCCAAACGTTTTGTACTTTTGTGCACAGAAACCATACTTTATGAAAGCCACTACTGTATTCTGGTTTGCACTCTGTACTCTTCCATTCTATGAAAAAGCACTGTCCCTTCCAATGGAGTTACTTTGGGTTTGCTTTCTTTCTTATTTGGATACTTTTTTAATTGAACCTAAGTGTCATATAATCAAGGAATACTCCAGTTTTGGAGGAAAATAAAGGTATGAATTTAAAATATTTAGCTCAAGGTGGAGTCAGTTGGTTTTGTTCATTTTTTCCTCTAGGAAATGTGCTGGTCACTTAAAATGCAGATAGGCTTCCTGAAAGAGGTATTGAAATGGCTCTAGTTACTCTAATATTTAGCATTCTGGTCTTTTACTGTACAGTACAGCTCTGATAGTAGAGTGTAGCTGCTACTATAGTGAATAATTTTTGCCTACAAGATTTTAGTTTAGGTGGACATTTTACTGCTGTCCCTTCTCTTCCTCCCATTATCTCATATCAAAAATTATCTCTAAATGTGACTCCAAATCTCTGAGTTAGTAATAATTTGTTAGGTGGGGCACTCTGACTCAGGAGACATAATGCTTAACATGTCCTGAACCGGGGTTTTCCAACCCAAGTGTGCCTCATATGGGGCAGTTCCTTATAGTGCTAAGTGGCTAAACCAAGGAAAAATAGACCAAACCTGCAGATTCCAGAAGAAGTAGAGCTCCTCTACCCCAGGCTTCCTGTAGCCAAGATCCTCTCCACAGCAGCCGCTCACCTGCAGAAGCCTTTGTGGTTTCTGTGCAAGCCAGGTCTTCAACAGCATTGTTCTGCTGGGAGAGCAGCCACAACTGAAGCAGGTGAACCCAGTCAGACGGTGAGCAAAATGTCTGCGTGGTTCTTCTAATTCAGGAACTTCGTTGTACTCATTTTGGATCAATAACCTATTAATGCTTATTACTAATCAACATTAGTAATTAGTTTAATGTCAATTAAGTGGACCAAAACCTTTGTCTGCAGTTAGGTTTCTTAGAGAGACAGCGCTACTGAGGTCATATGCTAAATTGCTTCAAAATTTAATCTTGGATTTTAATTTAAATAAGTCCGTTACTCTTACATGCTTTTTTCTAGACCTCATTGGTCCAAAAGCAAAAATATCTTACTTACTCTTGGCAGATGACTACTTTATATAACAAGGACGACTTATTTTCTCTTTTACTGAAAAGTAACAAGTTTTGTGCAAAACTTCTGATTGTAGGCCAAACGGCGTTAAACAGTGCTAGAAAGTAACTATGGAGGGTTATTTGAGTAGCTTGTGATTTGGAAAAGGCCTGGACCAAGCAGATTTCACATGAACTTTCAGGTTTCTTGTACTTTTGTGAAAGCAGCTGTTTCAAAGACGGTTCTT
The DNA here is from genome assembly GCA_035041135.1 of Platyrinchus mystaceus. NCBI lineage: Eukaryota > Metazoa > Chordata > Aves > Passeriformes > Tyrannidae > Platyrinchus > Platyrinchus mystaceus. The sequence continues at coordinate 13,978,963 of JAWWLV010000005.1, forward strand.
GGCTAACCTCTGCTTTATTATGGAGCAATTGTGTAATTTTTATTCTCATTCTGAAAACATCGATCTTGTGGTCTGAAGAGCCATTTTGGCAATCACCAGTGAGCACAGCACCTTGATGGAAGCTGTGAGAAAAGCACAGAGGAAAGTGATGTGTTAGGAGAGAAATCCAGTTCTCTTTGGCAAGTTGGACAGTTTTGTGGAAGATTTGGCTTTTATAATGAGACTTCTGTCCCTTTCTAGTCTGCACTAAATTTGGGACTATGACCACAACATATTTGATTTCAAGAAGACCAGATAATATGTTGGTAGAAATGAGGAACCTTGATCTGCTGCCATGGTGTGTGCACATGGAAAATCGCATCATCCTAGGTGATGAATTTGTCAAATTTTGACAAGAAAACTGATGGAAAGAGTGAGAGGTCTTGGCTTGCATATGAAAAATCAGATGCCAAATTTGACGTTTTTCTTTTTTTTTTTTTTTTCCAGGTTCTTACTTATTTTTTTATTCATTTTGTATCATCACGGTTAACAAATAAATGATGCCGTTGGACGGTGCGAGCTTAAATGTATGCTTCCTGAGGAGATCTGAAGGTATTCCATGTGTGCTGCAGTTAAACCAGTGTACAGCAGATGCCAGTAGAGGCCTACTGAGTCAAAATAGAAATATGAGCAGCGTTTCCATAGCAACAACTTCCTCCTGGCAGCCCTATTTATAGCAGTGCTGCAGTCCCAGCGTCGGTGCCGCTCTCGGAGGGACTCTCGAGGAAGGGTTAACCTTGTTAGGAGAAAATGTGGGCGTAGAGGTACACCAAGACTGTACGGGTTTGCTTTCTTGTGTTTTATTCAACAATCAGGTTACTGGTGGTGTTTATTTCCTTTACATTCATTTTGAAAAATCTGTTTCAAAATGGAGAGCCATCAAATCTGTGAGCTGTGAGCAAATACTGCTCCTCCTTCCGTGTGTTTAAGAAGTGCAACCTAGTGGCACAGTGCTGGATGTATAGTGAAAATCCAAACACATCTGCTTTTTCAAGAGCCCTTTTCTGCCTCTGTTTCTACCCATAATTCCTTCTGAAATATGCATGCCTGGCAGGATTCAAAATGGATTTTGTTCAATTACATAATTTCTGGTGAAAATGTTTGGGGGGGTTAAGTTACAAGATGGCTATCTGTATACTTTGTTTTACATCTTTTTCTCTCAAGGTTTATGTAACAACTAGAAAAATACCACACATATTGCCTCAGGCTTATAGCAAAGACAGTGTATGTTCTTTACTATACGTCATGTAACAAATTTGAGAGTCATTAAATGCTTATAAACTTTTGTATTTTCTAATTCAAAATTGGACAGTTAAATAGTTTTCTTTTTATGAAATGTGTTGGCTGCATCTTTTGACTTAAAAATACCTTCTCTATTGATCAGTAAGATACCTGAAAAATCCAGTAAGATTCCCAAGCTTTTAAAAATGGGGGATCCCTCACTAACACTTTGTATCAAGTAATTGCTCAGTCCTTTTGTAATAAATAATAAATACTTAAGTTGTATTTTCATCTTTCATTCTTGAAATAACTGATGCATAAAGGAAAAGATGTTTCATCCAGCCATCAATTTTTAAAGCAAATAAATAAACTTTCTCTAACCTCTAGAAAAAAGTAGTTCTTCATTATTAATTTATAAGGTTTCTTTAAGTTATTTTTTTCTACAGATTAAAAACAAATATGCAGAAAATGTCACAGGATGTCTTTTTTAATGCAGATAAAGACCTCCTGTGAAATTTAGAAATATTTAAATTTAATATTATGTTTAATATTTAAAATAAGATAGACTATCTTTATTTAGAGAAATAAAACATGAAACCAGGAAAGTACTAAGTTTCAAGATTTGGAATTAAAACCTGAATTTTAGTTAGCTCTAGGTGATCCGAATTTTGTTAGAATCATAAATCCATTTTTCATGGTTCTGTCAAGGAATACAGTTAATTGTCTTAAAACTAGTGTTCTTGACTGCAGGACACTCAAAGTATTCAAGGTATTGACCTTTGTTAAACACTAGAGAATGTTGTTATTTACACAGTCCTGCTTTGCTTGAATATAGAAAAGTGCACACATTATCATTTCAAGCTATTTTAAATGTTTTCCAAGTAAAGTTGCGACACACAGTAACATGCTGTTACTCAACCATCTGGGTCCTCTGAGGAAAGGAGGGTGCTCTCTTTCTTAATCCTTCATTTTTAAGGCTTGACTGGTAGGGCAGAATTACTTCTTAGTAATTGAGAAATGATGTTTTAGCAGAGATTACGAAAAATAAATTGTCTATGTGGCTCCATTATTCCTGATTCTTTTTCAGCAAGGAGCTGGAAGATCTGCGGCTGGGTTTTAGTGCCGTTTGTTACCTGTTACAGGGCATCAGATCCTGGGAGATGTGCACAAGGTTATGACTATGGCTGGTCTATGGCTATCACCATTATGTTGCTTTTTATTAAACTGTGGGAGAGCGGCTTAAAAGTTTTTACTGAAATAATATTTATCAAAATACCAGACCTTGCACATGCAACGTTCGGATTCATAGTTGAACCTCTTCTCTTACCCACTGCTCTGAGTTTTTTTAATGTGTTTTGAAATATTATGAAGACTCCGTGGCTAGAATTTAGCAAAAATAAAGTTTCTGCTGAAAGGAAATTCTTAACATTTCAGTTTTAACTTTGGCTGCAAGAGTTGGAACTTTGCTGTCTCTTGTAGAACAGAAATTTTAGATTCTATTTTGGATTCTGTTCTTCATATATAGCATATAAAATACTTACTGTGGATAAATTAATTGGAACACCAGAGTGTCAATAAGAGGAAAGATTAAGTAAAAGGAAATAGGAAGTTCCACCTTTAAAAATCACGGACTTCATTTGAAGATGTTGAAGGCCACATGGGATGTGGGTTTCCCATAAAATCAGTGTGTTAGTATTGTCATTGGGCAATTTCCTAGATTAGGAAAGTGTATCACTACCTGTAAGACTATGACCAGCACTTTCTTTTCAGGTTTTACACATGCAGAATTTCTGTAACTGTGTTTGCTGGCAGCAGTTTGTAAAATTCTGGCAAATTCATGCTTTCTTTTAGGAACTCTTCTAACAATTCCTTTTTGATAACCTGTTTTCACTTAAACCAGTTCACTTCTGTAATCTCAGAAGATGGGTATTTCTGATTCCTATTTTTGGCACCTAATTCAAGTGTCCAGGTTAGTCATTTGAGTGCATTCAGAGCTCTGAATTTTGCTGGGCACATTTGTTCTGTGGCAGTTTCCACATCCCTCCATGGATTCTAGATGGCCGACAGACTCTAACTGATGTAGTGTGAAGCAATGTGAATTTTGTAAATTACTCTCTTAGATCAGGGAAACAAAACGTTTTAGTTGAAGAACTGTGCAAAAGATGACAGTAGTGTAAAGGCTCAGTACCATGGGAGAGCAGAGGGACAAGGTGAGCACACCATCATACCAGGTGGCTTTGTTTACTTGGAGAAAACAGACAAAGATAGAAAGAATATTAGTCTCTTGGAAGGATTTCCTGAATTCCCAAAGATTTGCAGTGAGCTACAGGGAGAGCATGGCTGTATAATACCAGAGGGGCTCTTCAGTCCTGCAAAGTTCACCAGGCAGGGAAATAAGTATCTTCATGTTGTCTAAGCACTTTTTATATTGCTGTATGGAAGGTGTGTAGCAGTACTCTGTCATAAAGTGGTAATATAAAGCAAGCATATAATATATCCCCTCTGCCTATTTGTGACCCCTGGTAAGGCAAACAGATCCTCATGGTCTTCACTAGCTCTTGTTTATGGCAGCAAAGCCTTGAACCAATGGGATGTTGTGGATGTCATAATTGATCTTGGAACAGAGCAGGTGAACAGCTGGAAGGCATAAGGTGGCACATGTAATGAGCTGGCACCCAGGGAGGGTTGCAGCACCAGACCCTGACAGGAAAGCAGCCTGGTCACCTCCAAGATACCTGGTGCTCACCTGGATTTACAAATGGCTATGTAAAATGTAAGCATTTAGTTGGTTCCAAATTTTGAACAGGAGAATTTACATGTCCAGAGTGTCTGGGGACTGAAAGCAAAGAGTCTAGAAAAGTGACCTGTGGTGTGACCACAAGTGTCACAGTGCCTGCTAGGAAGGACGCTGCCAAATCTGGAAAGTCTGTCTGTCGGCATTTTGGTTCTTTTATCATTGTCATGGGCAGTTTGTCATCATGAGTTTTTTTCTGAGGCACAGGCCTGTTATGAAATGGTTATATAATGTCCAAGGGTGGGTATCTGCTGACATTTGAAAACTATGCAGTGAGAAGTATGGTGGTGAAAAATGAGAGGTATCTCTTTAACACGTGTTGACTGTAAGGCAGGAGACAGATTGTGGAAAAGTTATTTCAATCTTTCTTAAGAATAGCCTAAATTTTTAAGAAGCCACATCATAGATGTGCAGAGGATGTACTGGAAAACCTGTCTAATGTATTTGTTTTCATTTTCACAAAAATTAATATTTAGTATTGCCCATTGTTGGCACGCAAAATCACATAATTTGCAAACTAATATAATGTTAAATACAACTTTCAATTTATTTTCCATATGTTTTGTGCCATTAAAAAATATGCTTTCTAGACTTACTCTACAGTTGAAAGTACTCAAAAACACTTAAAATACTGAAAGTATGAAAATACTGACGTATTGAAAATACTCTTTCTTGTGAAAGAATGAAATGTTATTCTCCAAAAAGTTAAATGCGTTTGGTTCATTCTTAGAGTAAGTAGAACTCAGTTTAAAAAAGTGGAATGCAGTTTTGTTTATATGTATGATAAGATTTAACTTCTTCAGACTGATTTTCCTCAAAGGAGGAAAATAATACCTTTCCCCCCCATATTAAAATAAGCTTATTTGGTAGTCGTTGGAAGTAACTTCCTTGCTTAGAAAGCTGATTAGCTGAAAGCATGAGATTACTAATGATTAGATTCCAGCTGGTTATGTGTGCTATGATGATGTAGTACTCTGTCTCAATAACAAGGGAGGAACTGCAGAATAAGTCACTTTTGGTTTTTTCCTCACGTGATTGAGGTAAATTAAAAAAAATATATACCTGCCTTCTGATCTTCTGAACAAGTTGTTTATAGTATTCTAACATAAAATTTATATTTAAATATAAAATGTAATGCATTCAAAAGCTGTGAGAACGTATGCTAGAGGAATTAGTGCAGTTCTGTTTGTTTTTTAAAACACAAAGCACTTTTCAATTGACATGAGGAGAGTTTTGGCAGTACAGAGCCGTCAGTGCATGGCTGCGAGCAGGAAGTGGAAGGGAGCCGTGGTTAGCGAACTGCCGGCAGGAAGCCCGACACATGCACGGCCCTCGGTGCTGCTGGGCTGTCCGGCTCCCTGGAGATGGTTTCTCTTTTGCTCTCCTAAAAGTCCCTGGGGTGTGTAGATGGCAGCGCACAAGGAGGTACCTTGTAACCAGTGCGCGGCAACAGCCACGGCACTGCAGAGACTGGAAGGTTTTGCTAATCGCCTCTTCCATAGGCACTCCAAGAATGGTGCCCAGGAGCAGAAAGGGACGCAGGAAAGTGAGAGCCAGCGGTGCTCTGAATTCACTGCCAAGTGGGATGAAGAGAGTAAGTAGTGGGGAGTTGGTTTGTTCCAGAGATATTTGCAGTTCAGTTTGCCTCCCGAGTGAAGAGGTTGTATGTTTGTAATCAAGTCTGAACACCGATGTGTGATACATTGCGGGGCAATTTTACAACCTGTTACCTGAAGGTATTAGTGTGAAGAACAGCGCCTTGCATCAGGCACGGGGAGATGGGGGCTGGTTCAGGGGCTGGGGGCTGGCAGGAGCATTTATCCCTTATTCCTTCTTTTCTTTCAAACCACAGTTGACTTGTTCTGGCAAGCCCCCAAACCAGTTCTTACTTCTAAAGTACTTCCTTTATTTTCAAATTAAATCAGCGAGTTGAGCAGAAATAGAAAACCTAACTAAAGACTGTAATGTTTAAACTTTCAAATGGGTAGATGTTGCTGCACAGTTTAAACTTCTAATTATAGGGGTTTTCATCATTCATAGTTCTATTTTAAGGGATATATACATTAGAAATGCTCTATATAGTGTAAACAATATAACATTCTTTTCGATCTTAACTATTACATATTAGTGTGGGAATTCTGCTTATCATTAGCGTTAATTTCTTAATTAGTGAACAGTTTACCGTATTTGTATGGTTAAAAAGTTTTCATGGTTGTATTTTGGGTAATAAGAAAGACTTCCAAAAAATCCCAATCTAAACAAATTGACATTTGATTTTCTTATTTTTTAATAATTTTTAATTTTAAAGCCATGCAGTATTTTGCAAAGCAATTCTTGTGTCTGGTTAAATACTTTAAAATGTTACAATATGGTAATTTATGATAATTTTGTTCCAAATTTCAGATTCATTGATGGGTTTGAGATAGCACAATTATTTCAGTTGAAGATAGTCTGTGTTGGAAATGCTTAGCATCACAGTGTTACCATGAAGAAAACCAGTGTTTATACATCTTGCTTGCAACTTAAAATATTATGAGTAGGGAGTGAATCTGTTCTCAGAGGATAAGCAGTAAACATGGAAACAAAAAGGTGTTAATGCATTGACCTAAAATAGATTGAATCTAGGTCTCCCAAATGAGATAGGAAAGAATTGACTCGTTTTGTTGGGAAGATAAATGATGAAAGTGCATAAATTCTGAGCTTCCACTTCTCCAAAATACTTTCAGCTTGGTAAAAATAGGCACATACTTGTGTTTATGTAGAAGCTCTTTTTTATGTAAATAGCTATTTGAAAAAATAACACTGAAGCATTTCTGTTTATATAACATGAAGAAAGATATGGTATTCACCTACTGACACTTACAAATTGTGACCTGTTTGTGTACAAGTCTGTACTTTTTTCCCCTCTATTTAAGGCAGGCTTCCTCATGTGACATGTTTGATGAGGAAATGGACTGTCGTGTCTCTTGATAAACGTGGTGAAAATGGCTGTTCTGTGAATGCTATTTTAAGTCATAATTAAGCAGAGTGGTTGCATGCAGTTTTCTGAGCTGAAGTTGCTGAGCTGGTAGCTGAATAGTGCGTATCTATGCAGCTTTGGTTTTGGGGTGAAATTCTGAATCGTTATCCTGAAACTTTACTTTCAATTTCTAGATTATTTAAAAATAATAATTTAAGTTACTGTGGGTACCCATGAACTAAGTCCACATTTAGCTGGAGTGATAGAGAAAATAAGGAGTACGGGGAAGGGAGTACTTCTCTCTACTCCTGACTCCTAATTAGATCTTCAGAAAAATACATCTTCTGTGAAAATTCTTTGTGAAACATAAAAGAGAAACAAGGTGTTGGGGGTTTTTGGTTTGGTTTGGTTTGGGGGTGGGTTTTTGTTTGTTTGTTTGGTGGTTGTTTTGTTTGTGGGTTTTTTAATACCCAAGAGTTCAGTGTCCTAGAATTGTTTAGCATCACTGAACTCAGGTTGCAGATTAATTTCACAGAAAGTTTAATGAATAAGCAGAAAACATGCTGGTGTTTGTCTTACAAGGATATTTGAATATTCTCAACTATTTTGCCCATATCACTGCAACTTAGCAATGTTAATGTAAGGTTTTAGGTTAACCTGCATATTAGACATGTTAGCATGAATTACTCTCGAAGTTCAAGGCAAAAGCACTCTTAATTCCTGAAAAAAGTTTGGAAAATAACTTCTCAAAATTTTTGTTATTTTAGGCTTCAGGTAGCATCCATTTGAAAAGGAAGTTAATATACCATCTGCTGTAATGAAATACAGTAACAGGTCTGTTTCTGTGTCTGTTTTTTACAAGCAGTTCTTGCTGAAGCTCTGGGTTTGCTGGAGGGGAAGGAGCTGCTGCTTGTTGGGTGGACTTGGTGTTGTCAGCCTCCTGTTGTTGCGGGTTTAAACAAATTGCCTTGTGGTCTATGGCCTTAGGGGTTTTTCAGTGGTTGATCTTGAAATTTGCCATCACTACTTTGTTATTTTGATATATAAAGCATGCAGTTTCTCCAGTGTGCCTTGGATTCTTGGTCGATGCATGAAATAAATGTGTTTTGTAAAATCCTCGAAGTCCAGTAGGGCAGAGGTGACTCAGGGCACCGTGGGCCTTGGAGTCCGTTTTAAAAAGCTGCTTGAGCACACATGTGATTGTACAGCCTGGACTGGTAACCAGGTCAGTTGTGCTGCACAGCCCTAGGGTGACAGGGACAGGATGGCAGCCATCAGAACGATGCATTTCATTCTTCGTGTAGATGTCTTGACTGTGGCCACTTGCAGCTATATGGAACCTGCATTTTGATTTTTGTTCTGTTTTCTTAGTTGCTTGTTGCTCTTTGAAAGATTGAAGTGGGAAAGCAAAGAAAATGAGGCTGCTTGGTTTTGAACATAGAGCCAGTAAGATCAGCATGAATCTTTTATTCTTGAAACGATACAAGTATTTTCCAAATCTGCTTAAGAAAACACATTAACAACTTGGATAACTGAAATGGTCAGGAGAGTCAACACTAGTCTATCTGTCATCTTCATAGTCTCTAAATTGAAAATGGATGGATGATGAGCATTATTTGGTTTCTGATTCAAAATAATACCAGTATCCTTCCAAATACTGTGGAATGATGTGTAGAGATTTAGCTAAATAATTACTATGTATATGAGTGTGTGTGAAGAGGGAAAAATGCATGTGAAATATGAAATAATGTACAGAGCACACTGTATGAATTGCTTAAAGCTTTAGAATAACTACTAGTTGGGTACAAGTCAACAGATAATTCTGGTCTAAGGTTGCCATGGAAACAACCAGTGCTTGATATAATTGAGAACATCTTAAACCCTCCTGGTGTTTGCATGCGTTTTTCCCCTGCCATTTTGAGTTGCTTTAGACATGAATAGGTAGCATTGGTCAGAACAGTAGTAGTTCATGAGCAAAACCAAATCCCGTGCCCTGAATATTGATTTTGATATTCTGCTGGTACCTTGTGCTTTGTAGTTTTTTGCATCACAAGGAGCTCATAAGGAAGAGCAGCTCTCTGGATTCTCTGTGCTCTCTCTTTCTAGTTAGTGCATAAGTGTGTTTAGAGATTGCAGCACTGATTTGATAGAGATTAACATACTTCATCAACTTTTGGATTAATATTAGGAGCAATATGTTTCTGACAACTAGCTTTTCAGCATGAATGGTAAGTCTTTTTTGTTCCCTTTGATACTGTTTTTTTGTTCTGTCTTCACAATCAGGAAAAATCTACCAGGTTTCCCTTTCTTGTCTGCATAGCTGCATCGACTGCTGATTTCTTTGTTTCTGTGATCGACTCACTGTGGGTTTCTATTTAAAATTAGTAGTCTTAAAGATTTGCAGTTTTTTTATTCAACTGTTTGCTTTGCATAACTGGTAGTTAGTGCTTTATTTTAAAGCTTTCTTTTAGAAATAACTGTTACAAATCATTAAGGCACAGAATCTGATTTGAAAAATTTTATAATTGAATGTATAGATGTCGGTTCACTTAATTTTCTGTGCCACTCATAATAAATTATTTTATGTTAATTACTACAAATCAGAAGGGCCTTCTGAAATAATTGTAGTTGTTACCTAAGAATTCTAAACAGGTATTTGTTATTTTTCACCTAAACCAGCTTATTCTTCTATGATTTTTAGTCTTCTAAATGCTGGGATAGCAGAATAGTTGAGGTCATTCATGGAGGTAGGGGAAGACAGTCTCATTTGAAATGAGATACTAGAATAGATCTAGTAAACTTATGAGGCAGGTATTTCCTTTCCAAAATGACTGTAACTACTTATTATAAGGTGCTTTGAATATAATGGAATTATGAAGTACTATATTTTTATTTGGAATATTATTGAAAGTTAGTTTTAAATATATGATCTCTGTATGTTTGTTTCCTTAGAAAATTGTTTGCAAAAAGCCCAAATATGTTAGTTTTCTAATTGATGCCTTTATGTTTCAGACAGATAGTCTGGAGCTTTAGAAAATGACTTGAGGCAGGGATTTCTTGAAAAGAAAGAACAGTTAATCATGTGTATGGGGTTTGTCTGTGTGTGTCTGTGTGGTTTTGCTTTATCCTACAAATTTAAAGGACCATTTTTACAAAGGTTTCACTTGTGTACATGGCATGACATAAAGAGTGGGAGGAGTTATCCCACTGCCTTATCTAATATCAGCTTGTCTATACTTATCTCATACAAATGTGTTGAGGTCATCTTCCCCAGAATGGAAAGTGTGGCTGTCATTTCCTTGGTGTGCAATGTGCAAAATACAAATGTCGAAGCAGGTACAGTTATTAAGACAGCGTTTCAGTACTTTGTGTGTACCTCATGGAAATTTGTGGTCCAGCATCACTGATCCTGGTTAAGTAAACCTGAGTGCAGGCTGTCCTGGAAGTGGTGTCCCAGCAAGGAGCTGGTGGGGAGTTGGTGAGGCCACGCAGGTCCACAGCTGGCCTGCTCCTGCAGGGCCAGGATGGCATTGCAGCATCCCTGCCACCACCTGCCCCTGCTCAGCCTCTGTGGGGAGCAGGACAGGATGGCATTGCAGCATCCCTGCCACCACCTGCCCCTGCTCAGCCTCTGTGGGGAGCAGGAGTGAACCTGCAGCCTCCCTCGCTTCCTCCGGGTCTGCTGCTGCAGAGGGCTCTCCTTGGGGCAGAAAGTCTCTGCTTTTCACCAGTTACCAGGCTGGGCTTTCCATCGCGTTTTCCCCTGTTTCTCTTACAGTTAGGTTGTAGCTTCCATGGGAATTAAAGTTTGTGGAAATCAGCTCTATAAATTTTGAATTTTGAGTGATTTTAGTTTGGGTATTCTCTTATGATTGAGTTATAAGGGAATAAATTTCCTACAAGCTAGGTGAAAAAGAGGTTACAGTTGTTTGTAACATCATTAGTTGTGTTGCTTTTTTGTTTGTCTGGGGCTGTGTTGCTTTGGGGGGGTGGTGGTTGTTTTAGGGTTGGGGTTTTTTTTAAAATTTTTCCTGGGGGGTTATTCTGCAGCTTGCATCTGTAGATTTCATTCATCTTGACATCTAGGCTCCCAATTCCGTTAAAAATAGAAATAAATAGCTGCAACTTTTACCAGGTGTCCGTTCCCAGCCAGAATTATCTATAAACTAGTCCAATTTTGACAAGTTTGACAAGGTTATCATCTTCTGCTCCATCAAGATTAAGTCTCTGCTGTAAACGTTTCCCTGTTTAAACCACTTGCACTTTTCAATGCACTTTTGTGGCTGTCTTCACTGCAGCAGTATTCCATTACACCCTGTCAGTGGATAAAATCAGATGCTTCCCTTGTGAAAGATGGCCAAGATGCAAGTGAAACCTCAATGAAAAAGTGATAAATTTTCTTCAACTGGAAGTACAAATGGCTAATTTGTTTTTCTTTTTTAATTTCTTTTTGTTCCACTTCCCCAGAGAAGCTGGTTATATGATTAGATTTTTTTTTCTAGAATGGCTCAAAGAAAAAGCTGTTTTTCTATTTCTTTGGACTTGGGCTTTTGTTTTGAACAGCAGAACATTCTTGAACAGATAAAACTGGAAGGCCAAGTAACTTAAATAGCCCAGGCTCCCAGAGGTGAAAGGTGCTACTCTGCCAAATCTTCTGTTTCACTAAGAATAGGCTTAATACTCCCAAGAATCACCAGGTATGGGATTGGGCTACTGCTTTCCAGTACTGGCAGTAGGGTAGTGGCTGATACAGACATTTGCACTCCCGAGACAGTACTTGCCAGATGTGTGTGAGATGGATGGAGCAGTATGTGGAGCCACACTGATTGACTGCTGAATTACTGTCCAGTTTTGTGCATACTGGAGAATAGGAATGCTTAAGGAGTGAAGGGTGAAAGGAGGTAGCGTAAATATCTTGGTTATGTGCACTGGCAATGTTTTTAAGGGCAAAGGGCAACAAGTAGCAAATGATTGTTCCCACTGCTGAAAAGACTGTAGAAAATGGAAGGATGCCATGGAATTTCCAGGTGCCAGAACTATACATCTTCCTGTATGTGTCTCGTGGGACGAATGCTTTCTAAATCTTTTCAGAAATTCCCCAGTGGTACCTGTTAGCCTCTGACAGTGGGTTAGGGCTCTTGGGTGCTAACTCGAGTTCATGTTTTGTTCTGGTTCTTGTTCAAAATATATTTAAAAAAGGCAACACAAGAGTTGCTGCACTGACGTAGTTCCTAAAATGCATCCACACAGTGAACAGTCCCTCAGGGTGCTTGGTTTGGGGTAGAAGCAAAAAATGTTTAATATAATTGACATTTCTTCCAAAGGAAGGGTTAATTGGTATGTTGTAATCTTGAACTGTGACTTACTCTAGTTCCCATTACATTACTTACGTATATTTTGTTACCAGGAAGATGTTTTTTTCTTTCCTTGGTTTTTAGTTTACATCTCAAATTGTTTATATATTTGTTGCTGGTTCCTCTAAGAGTTGCTGCTGTGCCTGCTCTTGCAGGCCAAAGTTCACAAGCTTTAATGATTGAGGTTCTGACCAGCAGCTTTGTAACTTGCATAATGTTTTTGGTGTTTTTCTTTGTTCATTCTTGTTGACAGATACCCCAGTCCTTTAAGAATTCATGTGGTTTAGTTGGTTTATTTATTTCGTACGTTTTGCAGTTCAATTCTGTGCAAGTTTTATGCTTGCCTTTTTAGACAAATAAGTGCTGACTTTAACCAGTTTCTCTCCAATGACCCATTCTCTGTCAGAATGGATAGTAAAAACTCTTACCTACTTTTTGCCTGCCTTAATTCTGAGGCAAACAAAAACTTGTTATTCGCTTGATGTGTTGAATTGTGAAATGTGTTTATTTACATAAGGCTTCCTTATCAAGGAAGTCAATCTCTGCTATTTAAGGGTATAAATGAACTTCTCCTGCTTGGCTAGTTACTGCAGGCAACCCTTTCCTGTAAATATTGAAAGTGTGTTCTGTGGGAGATATGTCAGTGCAGAGATGTGTCAGAAACTCAGATCTTGTGAAGAAATGAAGAGCTGTTTTGCTGATTTACCCTGACAGCTGTGAAGACGTGTCTTGCTGATCCCAGAGCATCTGTATGAGAATTTGTGGAGGTTTTTTAATACAGGGGCTGGGACAAGGTAGCTTCGTGAGAAGTGGGCTCACCTCCACGTAAGTGCACATAGACCAAGATTGGTGTATCTACTATTATTCTGATGCCTTGTGTGAAATATTTGAAAAAAGAAAAAGCAACTCGAGAGTTGCTCTTCTCAGGTAACTTGTTAAATGCATCCATACAGTGAACAGTCCCTGCAGTTGTTTAGTTTGGAGTAAAAGGAAGAACCTAGTTAAGTGAAACTTCTAAAGGAAAGGGTATTTGTGCATGAATGTATGTGGTATTATTCCCTGCTTGCAGGGAATTTATTAGTTAATATGCAGATAAGATGAACTGCCTGCAGATTTATGCTTACTGTTGCTAATAATCTAGCCATAAAGACTAGTCCCAGTGATAGCTGCCTGATAATATGTTATCCTTTTTAGTCACTGAACTAGGGAACGTGGGGCAGTAATAGGGAGAGGAAAGTTGGTACTAGCCAGTTAGCCAGGTTCTTAATGCTGCAGAGGGGTGGAGGGCTTAACTGGAGGGAAACTGCAGCAGGTGCTGTAATATTTTGCTTGGTAAGTGGTTTTGACTGTAGGAGGAAAATCTGATTAATTTGTGTATTTTTGTTAAATGCTAGAATTTGCTAAAAACCTCTGCTCAAAAATGTGATACATTTACAAGGTATTTTATAGTAGCGCCCTAGAAAATGTTATTCTTGGAACTCATTCTTAAACTGTATTTTTTTTTCCCACATGGTAACCATGGAAATACATCACCTGCAGAAACAAAAGATTTAGAATTTTCACAATTTTTGCCCAGTTTTCATTTTTCCTTATACTGTTAATACGTGCTACATTTCACGCAGGCAGGACAATCCTGTGGTAGTTGCAACATTTTAGATTACTTGCTGGATAAAGCTCAGCAAGAACTGTAGAGGGTGGTACTGCACAGCTCAGCCTTAATTCCTAATTGTCTCCCCAGAGTGGCCTCCGTTATATTGTATTTCTGGCATTAGCAGGATCCATTACCTCTGAACCAGTACTTTGATATTTAAGAAAAAAACAAGGGAGAAAGACTGAACATTGGATTTGGAAATAAAATTAATTTTATTATTTCTAATAAAAATAGAAGAAAGTCAGTCTGACTGTGGCACTTGTGTGCAGCAGAGTATCTACTGCTCAGAATTCAACAAAGATTGGTGTTATCTCTGATAGCTGAAAACCTGGCTCCTGTTCTGGTGTGTCTGAATCTGTCACATCTCTTGTGCAGGCTGTTGCTGTATAGCCAGCCAAGTAAAGAGGTGAACAGTAAGTAAGATTTCAGCTTTAATTGGCAGCTTAAAATTAAAATTATGTCCTGTAGCACTGAAAACTAAACTAAAAATAAAAAAGTCTGGGCTCTTAACTGTTGCAAATTTGCTTTTATAAAATTAACAAAATACTGTTTAGCTCAAGACTTCAAAATCATGGACAGGATTAAAATAAGATTTTGCCTGTGTTCCAAACTGGAGTTGTAATGGGTAAGGGCAGTTCGTATTTTATAATTGCTGTACATTTTAAATTAACGCCCTAATGTGCTTCTCCAAAGATCACATTCTAGTGCTCTCTTCTATAGGTCTTTAGGCACTACAGTTGTAACTGGTCTTAATTTGCTGTTTATCCTGTTCCACTCCCCTTTTCTCCATGCTTTTTTCCATGCCCTTCTCTTTTTCACTTCTTACCAGTCCTTTCCAGTATTCCACAGAAGGGTTTACAGTGCAATCAGATAATTAGCATTTCCATTTAAATAGCAAACTTGTATGCCATTAATAATTCTTCATGCATTTACTAAGAACTTTTAGGTTTTGTATTTCAGCAGATAGGCTCTTTCAGAACTGCTCCATTGTTTGGCTTTTTGGTTTTGGGGACTTTGGGGTTTGGTGTTTTGTTTTTTGACTGAAGGAAAGTTCTTATCCATTGCAGCAGGTAAGTTACTTTGCTCTTCATCACCTGTTTTTATCATAATTAGTGTTTAAACAGAAATATAAAATCAAAACCTGTTTTTATCATAATTAGTGTTTAAACAGAAATATAAAATCAAAACCTTTCTGTAAAATTAAAAATTTGAAAAATGGGATATTAAATTGATGCAGTTCATTGCTCTGGCCTAGGCAGAAACAGGCTTCTCCTTGCTTGTCAGTTCTTCATGGGTGGACCAGTAAGTGTTCCTCACCACAGTGTTCAGATAAGATGGGCTTGCGCTCAAGCAGGCTTATATCACATTAGACCTTATTTTCCCCACCATTTTCATATTGTGAGAAACAAAGTGTTTTGGTTTTGCTGTCATGTCTGTTTCAATATCATTTTAGTTTGTGCTTTGAAGTGTTTTCCAGCTATTAAAATCTTAACTGGTGCTCACACTGCCTCCTCTCAGTATATAGTGATACTTAATGCTTAGCTGTGTTCATTTTGAAACTCTTGCCAGGGTGGAGAAACCTTATTTTGAGCCTTGTAATATCATTAATGCTAATCAAAAGAGAAATTAAAAAATATTAAGACAACAGGTTAATGGTCCAAGAATGGGACTTAGAACGGGGATCATCAGCTTCTCACTTGCTTCTGAAATGTGGTACCATAACCACAGGATTCACTGAGTCATCTATATACATCTTGATAAGGTTTAAGGCTATAAATACTGTTTTTATAAAAATGAAATATGCATATACATTTACCAGAATCTCTTCATACATATTTATTTTTCAATTAAATTATTTAATTAAATAGCCAATTTAACTCCAGACTTCAAATTATATTACATTACAGTTTTTGAACAAAATCTGAATTGTATTTTGATAAAGGGCATTTTAAATACCAGGCAGAGATTGGCATTTAGCACAGCAGATGGGGGTTTGTAGTGTTGCCCAGTGTTTAGTCCTTAATCTTGCTTTCTTGCCGTGAATCCTAGCCAAATACTTTTTTTTTCCTCCCTACAAAAGATAAAATTCTGGCTTGCTGGCTCTTGGGGGAGATGTGATTGAGAATAACAAATACAGTGCATGTGGGAGGTGGGAGAAAGGCAGGGTAACCCATGATAACTCTCAGGACTGCTCCATCTGTGACCCCTTTCCCTCTGCCATCATTGCAACCCTGCAACCGAGAGGGCCTCACCTTTTAATTTTTTCAGGAACTTTCCTCTGATTCACTTGCTCTTAAACTGTGTTTTAGGGCAAAGTAGTCATTATAGTACTCATACCGTTTGTTAACAATTTTTTTATAAGCCTGCTAACCTTCCATACAACAGTTAACCAATCAAGCAAGCAAAAGTATTGTGAACTGTGTGAATATACTGAGAGAGCAATCTCCTGCTGTTTGGGGGTGGGTTCCAGGGTGTTTTGGTTTTGTGTGTGGTAGAGGTTTTTTTGTTTACTTGCTTATTTATTTTTAATACCTTCTCATATGCTGGCACTACCTTGGAACCTCTGGATCTTGAGTCTTCTTCCCATAGAACTCTGTTCCAACAGACTTTTCTGCTTATCATCATGTTGCCTCAGTTCTGCTGGTCACAAAGAGCTGGGTTTGCGCTGTGTGTTTGTGCTTGCCTGATCTCTGGACTGCTGGTGCATCTTCTCCAGTTCCAGCTGGTGCCCTTCCTGCCATGTCTGGTTGTTTTTGCCCCTACTGTGGCCCTTGTTGTGCCAGTGCTGTTACCTGTGCCTTGCTGTCTCCTTCCAGTACCTTCCTTTCCTGTGCAACTGCTTTTTGTCCTTTGGTTTCAGCCTCCTTCATTGCAACTTCTGCTGTACCAGTGAATCCAGTATGAGTCTGTTGCTGGTCCGTGCATACATCCTTACCACCACCCTCATCTTCACTCAGCCATATATGAGTGATCCTAGATCTTCTGTGTCTATGGGAGCATGTATATCCACATATCTTTCCTGGATTCTTTTTTTTGACACTTACAAAACTAAATCAGACTGGTATGGTGACAGTTCCAGATCCCTGTATGCATTCCAGTTTGCGTACAGCAGCTCCAGCTGTGCAGTTCAAACTTTTCAAGTTGTTGTATTGTTGTTGTTGGGTAATGGGACTGAAATTTGATTGTGGGTTGTTTGTTGGGGTTTTTTTGGTTTGGTTTTTTTTTTTTTGAGACTTTTGCTTGCCGTTTCTGTGCCTATCCACCACATGCCATGCAATTCACACATGCTGTCTTCTGGAACAGAGTGCTAAGTAGTGGGAAGATCAGCCGATTACAGGTTTTATTGTGATCCAGCATGCTGTGATGAAGATAGATACACTTTTGTTAGCAACAGTTCCTTTGATGTGTGTGTCTTGGAACAGATTAATTATTAAAGATGCCAACTTGATCTCCTGAAGTTTTGTAAGCTGTGCTTATTTCTGTGATGCGTCGTCTTTTTTTCGTACTCAATTTAGCTGCCTTTGGTGGGTTTTTTTTCTGCCTTTGCTCAAACATTCTGTGATTTAGCATGAGTCATTCTGTCTATGTGGGAAAGGGCTGTTTTATTACAGGGTCCGTCCTTGAGCGGGGAGGGGAAAGGGTGGAATGTATTTGTGTTTTCTATGTGTTTGTTGTGGAAATGCATAAAACTTTTTTTTCTTCTTCTCTTTCTTTTCTCTCTTCATCATCTCATCTGTGTGGGTGAATGTTCCTGCAAACCCTTGGGGAACCTATAGAGACGTTTGGTATGCTCATTCCTTCATTAGTGCCCAAAGTCACAGATGCTAGGTACAGTTTAGACTAGGCAAGCGAACAAGAGCCACATCGTCACAATGTGAGGCGGCTAAAAATGTGCACTTGAGGAAAACTTGGAAGTCGTCACCTCTACACCTGTTTTTTGCATCATCACACTGACTGCAATGGCCACTGCTACACAGTTGGTGTAAATTTTGATTCTACACTTAAGAGTAGAAATGAAATGTGTTCTCCTGTAGCAAGAGCTACTGTTTTGTGATTGAGATATAATTTTCAAAAGTACCTATCCTGTTTCAAATTCCAAGTTCTATTTTGAGAAATGACTCAGAGGTATGCACTTAAGTTGCCTAAGTTCTGTTTGAGAGCACCTGTTGAATTGTGTTGAGGTGTAGGAGCTCAGGTGACCTCTGAAAGTGAGAACCAGGCCCAATTTGACCCACTCTCTCATTAGGAAGAAACCATAATTCCTATATAACACATCACAAAATATAAAATCATTTTTAAAAGATAATGATTTTAAGATAAATGGGCCCCATTGGGTAGCTTTATTTGCATATACATGTTCAATGCTGCTTTCTAAGAAAAGAGAGCCAAAATAAAGTAGAATAAGGTAGAAGTTTGGTTGCAGGGGAGCTTGTGGCTTAGTGATATTCTAGAAATGAGAGATTTTGCTCACGTGTCCTAATTTAAGTATTTCCAGCTGGATTGCATTTATTTCATAAACAGCATTCTTTATTCCATAAGTAGAACAGAGACAGAAATGACTATGTGAATGTCATTGTATATTTTTGTAAATGCTGAACAGTCATATTTCAGTGCAAAATATATGGAAAGTTAAAATACTTATTTATATGAACAACAGAGATAGCATGAGGGATATTTAAGATATGTACTGTAATAACTTGAAAAAAATGAGACCAACGACTTCATGTTTTGGTTGTGCTGTATAGTGTTACTGTTCACTTCTAAGCTACAGCCACTTAAGTTTGAAGGCTCAGCTTTTTGGTAATCTTACTGATCTTCCTAGAGAAAATACTTGTGCTACTTTGACATAAACTGATGTTTGAAAAAGTATCGATCACTTGATCACATCATCTCTGTTCTCCTAATGGAATGAATTTGGCCATTGCTAGTTTCCTTTTTTTGTGTTGAGAAATTATTTCATGCCACAGGAAATCCTGTCCTTTTCTTAAATTAGGATCATTAAAAGTCATTACATGAATAACCTCTGTAATTTAAAAACAAAGGAAATATTTTCCACATACAGGATAAATATGTAAAAATTTTTCACTGATTAACCACTAAAATATTTCTAACTCTCAGCGAATTTTAATACCATTTTAAAATAGTACCTTTGATATAAACTGTGTTTTCATTGCTCTGCTTAACCATAAGTTTAGGATACTGAGTATGTTCCTCCTCTGTGATACTGCTCTTGAAATAAAATTACTGAGTGGATATCATGCTTTAAACACTTCCTTAATGTTGAGGTCTGCCAGAACTTTTGACAACTCTCCTGAGATTGCCATTATATTTGCTGCTCCATCAGAGCCAGTGATGGTGGGAGCCATAAACCCCCCTTGAGTGCTTTGTGATAATCAAGTCTAGCACACCTGAGAGGGGGGAAAAAAGGAAAAAAAAAAAATCATTCATGACCAGCCTTCTCCAGGGCTGCTTTTGTTTTTACTGCTGCTGGAACTTTACTGGTATAAGGAGAGAATTTTTAAAAAGTTTTGCCAACATTAGTATTCACTGAAAAGTACAAAGAACTTCCGATTCATCAGATAATTGTTCACAACGTGTTATAAACCTGATTTTTTTTGACTGTCAGAATGCAAAGTACAGCTACTAAAATGCATATTTCTAGATACCGACCAGAGTAATCGTGGCATATTGCTGTGTGTTTTTAGCAATTGCTTGAGGCAGACCGTCACAGTACAGAAAATCCACTGTTATTAACTTTGTATTATGTGAAATGATTCAGAGAACAAAAAACCACTATAATATTTCCTTCTTGATTCTGTGACTTTCAGAACCACAGCAATGTCTGAAACACCTCCCGTTAATGAGTGTGCGTGAAGTAATCTGCACTTATCTGGCTGAGCATTGATATTCAAAAAAAGAACAGCTGAGAGATGATCTGAGCAAAATATGTTGGTGCACATTTTAAACAGTCATCCAGAATGTTGCCATTATACATTCCTTCAGTTTCAATGGAAAATCAGTATTAAAAGTGCATATTCTCTGACTGTGGGCATGCTTAATGTGCAGTGTTGTATCCCTGTGCTTTATCTTTGCTTGCAATAATGCTGTCTGTTTGGTTCTTGAGCTTGCAAACAGCTTTTAAATAAAGGTGATGAGGGGAAAAAGCAATGAGATTGACGTTACAGTTAAGCAGCTGAAAGAAAATGTAAAGTTGATTTAACAAAAATAGATTAAAAGTCAATCTTTGTGGAATGGCTATTTATAAATGCCAGGTGTTTGTTTTTTTCCCAGTTGAATTAAGAATGTCTAACATCACCTTAAAGCCTGCTTGCCTAGAGAGTATTGTCAGTTATTAGAACTGGCAAAATGTAAGTAATTTGTGTAGAATGATGTAGTTACTCCAGAAAGCTTAGATATTGCCTAGAGATATGGTAGAAGTTCTAGAGGCGTTGATGCTTGCTTTCATACATATGAAAATAGCATATTATGAATTGAAGAAAGAAGTTGATAATGAAGTTTATGTATTTTGTTAACAAAGCATTTCCTTTATATCCATCATGAATTATATTAATTAAAATAAACTTCTTTTTGTGTGTTTTCAGTGAAAGAGTTCCTAGCCAAAGCCAAAGAAGACTTTTTAAGAAAATGGGAAAGCCCCCCTCAGGTATCACTCGTTTAAGCATTCAATAATTTTCTGTATTGCAGTTGTTGATAACGTTGTTGGTGTGTTATCAGTTGGCAGTGGGCAGAAAACAGAAATAATTGTAGTGCCATTTATAAAGGAGTTTCGGTTTTTAATGTCGGCTTTGTCACTGAAGTTCATCAGCAAAGACTCTTGAGTCTTCTTTGGATTTGAGCTGATGAAATGTTCATGTTGAACAACAGGTTTCTCTTTCGAGAATGGTGTTCACAATCAACATGACAAGTCTCAAAATCTATTGGCATGTTATAGTTGGCTTTTTTATAACAAGAATCATTGGCACATCTGTAATTAACCATGCTAATAATTTCCCTCATGATAGTAAGAGAAATTAAGGGTACTAAGACTACTGTATAGGGCTTGGGGACAGGTTAAGGAGCTTGTTAGAGATAAATCTTGTACAATTTTAACATGGGGCGTTGGGATTTTGGGGAAGGGTCAATGTTTTAAAGCAGCATTTGAAATGCTGTGGCAATGAATATCTGAGAAAATGTACTCAGTGACATTCTCTCCACATAGAACTGTCTCTAGAACTTGGGGGTTTTTGCATGTTCTAATGTTCTTGTTTGTGAAGCATGAGGGAGTTATTTATTTGCATGTTAAATTCATGCTAGATGTTTCTTACTAAGCATGTGTCATCTGTGTGGACAAATTACAGAAATGTGATATAATTCAGTTAAGTCTTTCTATTTTAATGAGAGCAGTGTAAAATCTCTTTCTAAAATTTGACAAGTACAAAATTATAACAACAGTACAGTTGGCTATAGTTGTCTTTGATAAATGTAATTTTACTCAACTTTTTTAATAAATGGATTTACTTAATACAGTTAAAATCATCTTTGGATATCAGATTGTAAATAATGTCCTTATATCCTTGTACCTGTAGAATACTGCTGGCCTAGATGATTTTGAGAGGCAAAAAACCCTTGGAACAGGATCATTTGGGAGAGTAATGATGGTGAAACATAAATCCACAGAACAGTATTATGCTATGAAGATACTGGACAAACAGAAGGTTGGTGTAATTTATAGTCAGTTTTGTAGGTATTACATTTTGCATCTAAAAGTTAAATTTAAATACAGTTTCAGTCAGGGTTGAAATATCTTGCTTATCTGTTATTTATAGCAGTTAGATTTGATTTCCAAACACAAAACCAGACTTGCTTGATCACTCTTGTACATTTTCTCCTTGTTTCCTATGGAGAAAGAAAAAAAATAATTTTACTTGGAAATCATGTGATTCTCAAAATGAGATATAAATTGTGCAATAGGGATTAAGTAAAATGGAAATAATTGATTATGCAATGTTGGGGTTTAACACAAGGAAACCAATTATTATTGACTGAGAAAGAGCAATGATCAGAAATCAGCCACTTGCCCCCTTTAATGGATTCCAGGAAGTAACTATTGCTTATAAGAATGGAAATTCTGAATTTGTATTCTCCTTAGTTTTCTCACTAATGTGTGAGCTGTATAAAGTAAGTCTGTTTACTCCTGTTCACAGATAACAAAATTCGTAATGAAATGTGTTCGACAGTCTCCTGCCTTTCTTAGCTCAGGGTCCAAAGATCAAATGGATTTTATTGAACTGCTGCAGAAGTACCTCCATTACAAGCATAAGCAATTCTTAAGGAAATGCAGAGGGGTTTTCCTTACCATCTTCTGTGCACTATTTGTAGAGTTGTCTGCCAACCGTATTGCACAAGTGTTACTCTTTAAAATGTTGTTAGGCTTTTTAATCCTTTCTTGGCACTGTTATTGTACTAGTAATCCATAAGGTTTTTCATTATCTGTAAAGTTACAAGCTTGCTGTCAACTAATTGTTTAACACTGAAAAATTTATCAACAACTATAAAATGTCACACTTAAACTGAATATTTTTTTTCTCTCTTAGGTCGTCAAACTGAAGCAGATAGAACACACACTGAATGAGAAGAGAATATTACAAGCGGTGAACTTTCCTTTCCTTGTTAAACTGGAGTATTCTTTTAAGGTAATCATCATTTTGAAAGTAGTTGATGGGTTTCAGGGAAGTGTGTGCACTAAGCATCTTCCCTCTCTTCTTTCAGGTCCTTTACACACCATTCTTTGTCAGGAACTCATTAATTATTGTTGTACAGATTTACTTTAAAATAGGTTACGTGAGATGTATGATGCTTCTTCTGCGGTTTTTCAAGAATTTCTACCCATGTTGCTTTATATTTGCCAGGGCCATTGGATGGCTACAATTTTTCATTTCATTCTTTAATAAAATACACTCTCTGTAGGAATTACAGAAACTATAGCATGCCTGATGTGTCTTTGTGTATGTTTACTTGTTTCCTTAGGACAATTCTAATTTATACATGGTAATGGAGTATGTTCCTGGTGGTGAAATGTTTTCACATCTAAGAAGAATCGGAAGGTTCAGGTAAGAGTATTAATGACATTATTCCTTTAAAAAGGCTTAAGTTGCTAATTTGGAAAGAGGGTTTGATAAAAGTTGTTAGCATTGAAGAAAAATTCTGAAGGGTTAAATGCGTTTAATTTACCTCTTTTTCAGTGGACTTAAATTAGTCAGGCAGTGAAGAACTTTAAATATTTCTTATTTTTTGCTTAGTTAATACAGACATTTGTGATCTGTGCATTATAAAATCTTGGAATCCCTATGGATATTGTCACTGAAACTGATGGTAGTTTCTGAAAGTAAAATTCCAAGTTTAAGATCTGCATTGTGGGATACATTCATCTTAATCTGCATGTGTATTTTAGCTGCAAGACTTAAATTTAGGAAATGCATGTATCAGTTCTAAAACATTTGCTTTTCTTTTTCTTCTTACACAGTAAAAGAACTGGTTAAAAGATGCTTAGCTTGTCTTTCCCTGGCAGTTACATGGTTGTTTCAGTACCTTAGAATAGCACTGGGGTAATAATTATTCTTTCAATCCTTTACAGTGAACCACATGCACGGTTTTATGCAGCTCAGATAGTGCTAACATTTGAGTACCTCCATTCATTAGACCTCATCTACAGAGATCTAAAGCCTGAAAATCTTTTAATTGATCAGCAAGGATACATCCAGGTATGATACTGTTCATATATTTAGGTAGTGGAGTCTTGTCCTACCGTGTAGATTTAGGTAATTGTAGAAAATGCGTTTAGAGTAAATGGTCTGAAGCTGTTTTGGCGTGTTAGCCCATTTTTGGGGAGTATTTAAATGCCCTACTGCTTAGTAATGGTTAAAACCATTGGTTTGTACTTCCTCTGACTAAAATTAAGTATGCACAGTGGAGCTGTCTGCAGTTGAGCCAGTTGTCAATTCCCTTGGGGTCTGTGGTGAGAAGTAGGTGATTACATGGCTCTGTTCATCTGACCTATTTTATACATCTGCCCTAGAACAAGATGAAAGGTGCCCTAAAATATCTTTCTCTGCATTGTCTGTATAAGTAGTTTAGGAAAACCAGCTTGGATGTTAACACTGACACTATGGTACTTAATGTCTGTCAGATGAATCCCACTCTTAGAGAGTTCTGGCCTTCTCAGCACATCTGGAGCTGAGTTGAGGTCAGATCAGAATTGCAGTGCTGCAAATGACGACTGTTTTCCAGCAGTCTCTCCCAGCACCTTCTCATCTTCCTTTTAACTCTTATGTCTTTAACCTAAATGGCAAATGGGAAGGCAGCAACAAGCACTCTGCAATGATTTACAGTCTGTAAATTATGGAAGTTCTTCATTCCTCATTGTATCACCTTTTGCCATAGCAGACTCCAACAAGAAAATACATAATAAAAATGTTTGAGTGTCGTGGGTTTGCCAACCAGCCCCCCCGGACTGAAAATAGTTTTTCCAGGTGGATTTCCGGAGCAAAGCCAGTCAAAAGTTTTAGTAACGCCTCTGCCAACCACATATTGAAGAAAACGGAAGAGAAGGTTTGTGGCGCAGAAGAAGTCAGGAGCCATGCAGGGGGAGGCAGCAGGCCCTAAGTGGGGCCAGGCCTCCCTCCTCCCCCAGCCTGGGCAGGGGGCAGGTGTGGCACTGAAGCCCCCCTGGCCAAGACATGTAACAGAGTGGAGGCAAAACTCTAAAGGAAGACTGCCTGGATGAGAAATACTGCAGAAGGAATTCCAGGCAGAGAGGCAGCACAGCCTCCAAGGTCAAAGCTGGCAGCTGGAGGAGAGAGAAGAGAAACCCGAAGGGGGGGGTGCTCCTTCTCCCCCCCCTCCCTTCAGCAGGGAAGATGCTGAAAACTAAAAACCCCTGCCGTCTGTGGAAGACTGCTGGGGAGCAGAGACCCCCCTCTACAGCTTACAAAGGAGTCCACACCGAAGCAGAGGAGTGCATGAAGAAGATGTGACTTCGTGAGAGGCCTAAGATGAAACAGAGTCCTGCTGGAGACCTGTGGCCCATGGAGAGAGAGACCTGCGCTGGAGCAAGTCAGCCTGGGTAGGATTTGTGATCCCAGGGAGGGATCCATGCTGGTGCAGCTGAATTTGTGACCCTGAGGGACAGCAGAGAATGGAAGCACTGTTGCCCGAAGGTGGACTCACACTAGAGAGGTCCATCAAGGAGGGACCCCACAAGAAACAGGGGTGGACTCAAAAGCCATTATCCCCTGTAACTGTGGGAAGACCATGGTAAGGCAAGTGTCTCCTTGCAGTCCATGGAGGACCCCACAAGGCCCAGGTAACCCCCAGCCTCCGGTCTTAGCCCAGGAGGGGGTGGGCCCAGCCCTGAGATCTACACAGAAGAGAGAGAGACAAAGAGAGAGACAGTTCCAGCTGCGACGAATCGGAGCTGTTGTCCTAGAGATAACAGAAGAGAAACTTTCAAGTGCTGCAAAATTATTTAGAAGACCTGTACCTCTGGAAGTGGAAAAGAGACTGCTTCTCCTCCTAAACTGATATAAGGGGGGAGGGGTACTTCTGTAAATACATAACACTTTTGCCTAGTTAGAATTGTTGTATACATAGTTCTTTAGTTTTTATCTTGCTAGTAATAAATCCTAATATTATTCTCCCCACATCAAATCTTTTTTGTCTGCATAAACCTTCTCTAACTTATAGCAAGTGTGTAGGGGCTGAGAAAAATAGGCCCAGAGTAAACCCACGACATGAGAGAAGTGGAAAGGAGTCATATCTTAAACAGCTTATAACTGTAAAATAATTTTGCACGGAGAGTAAAATAATACTGTAGGGAGAAGATAAATACAAGTTCCTTTAATGTGGTTGGGGAGCATCATTAATGTAAAGCTTTGACTGGCTTAGTCTGGAGTTGGCAACTCTCTATGTGCAACAGTTATGTTTTTGTGATGGTGTGCAGAAGGAGATTGGTGTTCATATGTTGATGCTGCAGCTCCAACTTCATTTTCTTTTTCCATCTTAAAGCCATTACTGTTTGTCCTGTGTCTGCAGTGTATTCGTACATAGACTGATGTGCATTCCCAAACACAGAAATGATTCTTTGCTGACTGAAGCAGGTCTGTCTAGTCAACACGTCACCCACTCTGTTCAGTTCCAGCTGTTGATGCTGTTGTTTCTACCAAAAATGAAGCAAAAGCTGCCTTGGTCAGAATTTGGCTTCTTTAATTGTGACAGTAGTGCACAGGACAGGGTTACTCTATAATTAGCAATGATTCTCATTGTAGTACAGTATGCTTTCTTGGGGAATGGGTTGAAATTGATACCAAGAAGGAGGAAACAAAAGAAAAGGATCCCCAAACAAGCAAAGACTTAGTAGCTTAAAACTGATCCCAGAATTTCACATGTAACTACCTGGCTGCCATATATATTCCACACTACAATCCAGGAAAAATCACAGAGAGTATGATACTGCATACAGAGTTCTGAAAACTTACTGCAGAAAACATGACAAGTGAAAGGAAGAATTTATAATGGCCAAGTACTTGCCATTTGTGAATACAATTACTGCTACATTTTTTCCCCCAGGGCTCAAATAAACAAACTTGACTCTGGTGATGCTTTCAAAGATACTCAGAATCAGAACTTACTGGAAAACCTCTTTTATGTTGTCTTATTCCCACGCTAATTTTACATATAACCTTTATACACTTAAGCAATAAAATTCTAAATTTACAAGACTGTTGGATATCTTGACCCTTTTTGTAATTCATTTATTTGCTAAGTAAAGGAATATATAAATATCTTATTCATGTTCTTTAAACTTTCAGCGGTACAAACAGCCTGATGTGAAAAGTATAAGAAAAATTATTAATGTAATTGCAGTGCATGTGGAAGATTAGTAAGCCACAGTTCCCACTGATTTTTTAAGTTATACATAGAAGCTTATGTCAGGTGATAATACTTACTTTGTGTTCTTTCTTAATTACATAATGAGAAACCTGTTTATTGAGAACTGAACTAAAGGCACATCTGACTATATGCGACTATGTGATTTGAGAAATAAATTTTTCCTCTGATAAAATGATTTTCCAAAAGATTTCAAAAGTACTTAAATTTCTTCGTAGCAATGCACTTACAGTCAATTTATTTCTTCTGATGATAGGTCACGGACTTTGGCTTTGCAAAAAGAGTAAAAGGAAGAACTTGGACGTTATGTGGGACTCCAGAATACCTGGCACCTGAAATAATTCTCAGCAAGGTACTTTATCTTGTTACTCAGCCATGCATTTGATGCAGTTAAAACTTAACCATCTAATTATTAAACTCTGAGGGATATACAGTTGCTGATACTTTAAAAAATCAAATCTTGACCAGTCGATTCTTTATGAATTACATAAAATGCAATCATTGCATTGTAAATATTTTTAGTATGCTAAAACTTATGCCAAATCAAGAATTTTCACATAACTGTACGGAACTTTCTACATATGCTTGCCGTGTAACCTGTGAGGGGAAAAGAGATTTAAAAAATCTGTAATAAGTTATTTAACTAACATCCTTATCAGAACAACGGAGCTTAGTGATTACATTCTGAAGTGTTAACAGCCCAGAACAGGAACTCCAGAGGTAACAGGAACCACATATGGGATGAATCAGTAGTCATTACATAACTAGTTGCAGAGTGTTTCAGGTTTAAGGCAGTTTCCATGAAATCAAACGTGACAATCCACTGGTTTTACACGTAAAGTACATGCAGTGTAAGCTTACTCTTGATCCATTTGTCTGCTACTTGCACTAAGTGTTCAAACATAGAAGAAGTGTTATTAATCAAATAGTTGTTTAACCGTAGCCCTGTATATTCTGCAAGGGGAAAATATAGTTTATAGAACTGCTTATGCTATAAATAGTCATAATGCATAATGTTAAATTGCGCATTTAGTATTTGATTTAATTAAATACCTTAGCTGGTCTTCAAAAATAAATAAACTCCATTTCTGTTTGGGGAAAAAATGTTTGTTCTATGCACCTTTTTTTGCCCCAGTGCAGCTAAAACAGCAGAAGAAATTGCAATGCATCTACCACAAATTATTCATAGTAGATGCTTCAGAAAAGACTGACTCTGAGCCCTGAGCTTTCTAAAAGATCTCAGGGAACATATAAGAAATTGATAGGTTAGATGGGTTTTTTTGGCTTTTGTAATGCTGAATAGGACATACTAATGATTTAATGTTCAGGTTTTTAAGATCATATCATAAATGACTATAACAGCTTATTAACTAAACTGCTAAGCTCTTGTAGCTAGTTCACTGCATATGAAAATGAATGTTCTGAAATGTGAATAATCAAGCAAAAAGATGTACAGTGTACAGTCTAGGAAATGCTGTGATATTTAATGAAATGTCCCTAAGCTTTGAAGAATTTTCAATAATTCTGTAATAAGATAGTTTTGATTTTAAGTAAATAAATATATAGTGCCCATTTCTGTCATTTGGGGATTCTTGTCACATCACTGTAAAGACACCACTGGGACTCATGACATAAATGTGTGCAAAATGTCTCACTTCTGTCACTGTTTCACAGTCATTGCTGTATTAGGGTTTAAGTGTATTGCTGTTGGAATCTGTGACTGCCAATTTGGTATGAATTAGGTTGTAAGTTCTGTACTGAACAGTGTAATTGCTTTCTTTGTATTCCATAGGTATATACTGAAAATCTTAATCTGTGTTAGAAACGGTACTAACAGTGGCATGTTTTTATCCAGGGTTACAACAAGGCAGTGGATTGGTGGGCATTAGGAGTGTTAATCTATGAAATGGCAGCTGGATATCCCCCATTCTTTGCAGATCAGCCCATTCAAATTTACGAGAAGATTGTGTCTGGCAAGGTAAGTTTGTGTGTTTTCACAAACGCAGTTGTTTGTCTTTGCAGAACCTGTATTTTGGTGGAGGACATGCAGAATTTACTGGCTACTAGACAGCAATTTGGAAGGAACATAGGAAAAGGGTGTAATGTCCACTTCTTAACTACAGACATTGTTACTTGGAAATCAAAGTTCTAAAAATCTGCTCCCTGCCTTCAAATTTAAAATGCCAATTACTAAATTTACAGACACAGTGGTATTATATCCCTTCATACTTGGACTGAAATGATCTGACTATTAACAACTACTTAGCTGTATGCTTAATTAGCCTGGCTATTTCTAGAATTTTTTTTCAGTTTTTGAGAAGCTCTGAAGGGTTTCCATCATTCCTAGTAGGTCTCTTTACTTCTGCAGTCATGTAGTTCAAGACATGTCTAATGTTCTGTTTGGTTTTCATTGTTATATAAAATTTTCAAAAAGTGTTTCCAATGTATCCCTTTTATTTTTAATCAATATCTCTTACCTTCAGTGCCAGATGGCACCAAAATGTACTCATTCTGTGGCTTCTCTTGCCAGCCAGTGTTGTCTCTGTGTTTCTCTGTGCTCACTTGATTTGTTGCAGTTACTGTCTTCCTGTCCCTTCATAGACACCTGCTGTGTTGCATCGCAGGTACCTCTCTACTTCTAACCAAGGTACCTCAGCAGGCCTGTGGTGTGCTGCACTGAGGTTGAGGTTTTTTTAAATCAAGAAGGTTATTGCTCTTTGAAAGGCTTTAATACTGTGAACCTTCAGCTGTTGCAATAAATATATGGGAATTAATTTACAAACATCTATTTTTAAAGAAATCTTTTTCTTCTAAAAGAAAAGAACAAAAGTTGGGCAATTTTGCAGTTTTATCTAATTGGCTTGACATCTGTACTGTTGATTATCTACCTTTTTTACCGAGTCCATGGATGGATGGCTGCAGAAACAGCACTGGACATGAACTCTGAAAACTCTAACATTCAGTCTTCAGCTAGCAGTTCTTCAGCTAGCTTCAGTTGAAGTCTTTCATTCTACCTCATTCTCTTAGTTCTCTACTTAAAAATTTGAGTTAATGTTTCCTTACTTCTCAGTGGTCTAGGTATTATAGTCATTAAAACCTGTTAATTTCTCATAATGTACAATAGAGCTATATTGATAGGTGAACTGAAGCAGTGTCCTTGATAATTAGACTTCTTGATTTCACAACATGTTTTTATTTTAAGTAATTCCATGTTCTGTATTTACATCATAACTGATCAGCTGAATATAGGGAGTGTCAAACACTGAGACTGTGAGGATGCCCAATACAGGTTTCTGCCTGTTCTTTTTCCCTTCCTTCTCTCTACCATCTCAAATGGTGTCAGTAGATCATTTGCTAGTAAAACCCTTTGTAATGATATCCCAGGAATCATCTTCAAATATCCTTTAGCCAGGTTTGAATAAATTGCAAGTCACTCGCATGCAATCTTCAAATAGTGCTGTGTTAGTTATGTAAGACTTTTGATCTTGGTACATTTAGTTATCAGACAGATTGCAGTACAGCATAAAGTTCCAGGCTGACTTTTCATGTATGATTGCTGAATGTACAGTTATTTCAGAGCATGTCTATATATTTATATGCTGTATATATGCTGTACTGTACTGTGTCTCCCATGTGTGCATATTTATAATATAATCTAAAAATTTATTCCTAGAAAATAGTTGAGTATGTCTTGAGATGATGATGTGTTGATGAGACACTAACTTAAGTTAAACTTGGCTTTTATATCACTCTTCCATTAAATTAATATTTTGCCCACTAGAAACTTTCAGCTCAAGAAATGGTAGATGGACAAGGTAATGCTGTTGATAAAGGCTCTTTGAAACAGAAATACATGTGCAACAATAATAATCTCTCACTTCGTGCATTCCTACTTGGTTTTAGAGGAAGGATAGAAAATGGGCCTACTGTTTCCTTTTGTATGAAGTTGTTTCACTTCACAGAGAGAAGAATCAAATTTGTATAATATTTTTTAATGTTGTGGGTATATAATTTTAGGTGAGGTTTCCATCACACTTCAGTTCAGACCTAAAGGATCTTCTAAGAAATTTACTCCAGGTAGATTTGACCAAACGATATGGAAATCTCAAGAATGGTGTAAATGACATAAAGAATCACAAGTGGTTTGCAACTACAGATTGGATTGCCATTTATCAGAGAAAGGTAAGACTCTTCCTGGTCAAAACTATTACAGGTCCTTAAAGGGTTGAAGTAAAATTGCTAATTATTTTGGGGGTTTTTTTCCTAAATCTATCAATTTAAACTGAGAAAAGGTAGAAGTAGTTTCATCTTTTAAGACTGCAAAGGATATGTATTGATTGATCATGTATGTTTCTTATTGGTATTTTATCCAGGACCTCTATGTACTTTCATGTTCTCTTTATCACGTTGTTGTGCTTTAGACTATTTCTGGATTATCTCAGAATGAGCCATCTCCTGCCTCTCTTGCTTTTCATTTAACCCCTGCTATAGTGGCATCTATAAATACTCCTCCTCAGCAGAGAGGAATCTGTTTTCCTTTCCAACCAGCTCCTAGCAGTCAGACTGTGCTTCAGAGTGGAGAAGCTCCAGCCAAAGCTGGAGCTTTTCTTTTTTTTCTCCCAGAGGAATGTGCTTCCTCCTTCCTGCTTGGAGCTTTTGTCTCCTGACAGCACGCTTTGATTGACTGCAGCTCCATAAGCTGCAGCGATGGGAAGAGCTGAATGCTTTTTTTTTCTGGCATCTTAAGAACGGTTTTCTAGTTCCCTGATCAACACAACTGGTAATGTGGTTTTTAGGAAATCCATGCCCAGTCTGCACTGCATAAAAACAAAGGCAACAGAGACAACTGGAGTATTTCCAGCGTATGAGCAGCCATTAATGTATCTGTTAGAGGGCAACACATTTGTGCTGCCAGGATGAATGAAGCAGAGCTGCCAAAAGGGATGAGGATGATTATAATTCAGTCAAGGTTCCAGGAGCTCCAAAGCTTCCTCTCCTTTTGAATGTAGAGGCAAAGTTAAATATTTGTAGATTAGTGAGTTAACTAGAAACAGAATCCTAAGAAATTATTCACTTAAATGTAACCTCTGAATTCTTGGTTTTTCAATACACAACAATAGAAGACTAAAATTGGTGTTGTCCCAGAAGACTTGGGTGGAGAAATAATTTTGAGTCTTGGTACTGGAAAAGGGCTAGAGATAAGTGATAATATTTTAAAAAATTGGTTTGAATTTGAGACACTAACAGTCTTAACTATAGAGGCATGAACTTGCTGCTAGTAACAGTAGTATTTTAAAGGCCAAAGCTAGGTACTTACAATAGTATATAAAAAGAAACTGGTTGTTTGTCTACACAAATGTGACAGTACAGTTGTTGAATTATTCAGTAATCTATTAATTACTAGTAGACAGGGTACAATTAACACATCCTGTAATACTTGCATTAAGTATAGATATTTTTAAGAAAATATTCCCCATTGCCGATTTGTAATTATCTTTCTTTGGTTTCTTAATGCCTGTTTGCAAGGCAGATTTATATGCACCAAGTTTCATTTGCTGGTAGGCTCTTTGGGGACACTCAGACCCCATAATATTAAATCAGATGTTTTAATACTGTGCTAAATATTCTTAGCATTGCACTGCTGTAGAGAATTACTTTTGCAGAAATAAGAAATATTTTAAAATGTTAACAAGTAGTACAGTTAGAATAGCTATTACAAGATTTAAAGGGTTGTGAAAACTGATGCTGAATAAGCTTGAAGCTTTTAATTATAAGGAATAAATCCTGTAATACTAAGGGTATGAAACAACAGCATGCATTGTAATATCATCTAAGCAGTCACAGAAATACAGCAATAAACTTTGGGCTTATACTAGCTTTTCACAGGGGCTGTTACCACAGCATGTATTCTCCTGAATAAATATAACGTTCCTTGGCAGCTAATGTCATGTGAATGATTTCTTTCTTTTTTATTATTTTTTAATTTAATGCTACAGCCATTAGTGAACCAGTCAATTACGTAATATTTCTGATACGATCAAGTTTTGTTTTCTTTGTGTGTTTGCATAACTATTTAGTAACATACTGCCTGATAATATGGTTGTACTTAGGGCCAAAAAGGTATATAACACTATAAGCTGGTGTTATCTCCTGCACTCTTTTTAGCAGTTTCCTTAGTGAAGGTAATAAGAAAAGGTCTGACGGGTCTCATTTGACAGCATTCTAAAATTCCAGTAGTAACGGAGGTATTTTCTGTTCTCTGAGTTTTGATGCAAGAGAGTAACTGAAAATCAATTTTAGAAGACACAGAGACAGAAATTCAGATAATGGTAAATGTGTGGCTTTATAGGGTACCTGTGTACACGGGCTATGTGTTCAGTCAGCGTGAATCACCAAAACGTGTATATTGTTTTAGAAACAAAAGGATACAAGTGACAATTACACACACAAAGGCAAAAGTTAGTGTTATTTCTTGGAGTGTATGGTGTTATTCCCCAAAGTGAGCAGAGTATAATTTGTATTAGTCTGCCCTGTACCTCTTTAGTTTCCTGATTTACACACACAACACATCCCCACCACCAGGAATCTACCTGGTTGCACAGTGTGATGTGATCCTCTGCCTCAGCTGGAGCTGGAGCTGTGCCTGCCCTGCTTAGTTGTCTCCCAGCTGTGCTGCTCTGGCACACTCACTGCTTGGGATGTTTGGGAGAGGGACACTTGGCTGATTACTTTGCGTTTCCAGGTTTAAATTTGCATCGCCTCCATAATTTTGTTATAATTTTGCTTTCCTTACGGTACAGCCTTTGAGTGACTCCTTCATGTCATTTCTTGTGTCCTACTGTGGCCTTTTTGAAAAGGCTTTCACCTCTCACTTACAGTTAGGTCCTAGGAGGAGCTTTATAGGAGAGGCAGAACAAATTCTTTTACACTTGTATTAGGATAGTTTTTATTTGGAAATAGAGAGTCACTGGTAAGTAGGAAGAAGAGGGATTCCAAACTGCCCTAAGATTTTTGTGTAGCGTTGGTGGCAATCAATCTACTCTGCTTCTGCCATGACTATGCTGGGAGCTGTGCCACAGAGCTGGTGAGTTGAAGGGAGTGGGATTGCCTCTGCAAGGAGAGAACTAAACTTTGTTTTGAAGTGGAAGTAATTTTTTAATGATGTTTGTCAGTAAGATATTAGTCTTTTTCAACTTCGATTCACACATCTAGAGGCCTGTACCTTCTTAGGCTGGTTTTATTTATGTGCCACAACTTTAGCCTGTAATACCTGATTTCTTGGCAGGATTTGAGGATAAATGGGAATATTGCTGTGCTCATTATCACAGTGTTAAATCTATTGGTATTAGGCCAGTAACATTTCATGTGCTTTTTTGTGTCTCCACCAATACAGGTAGAAGCTCCATTCATACCAAAGTGCAGAGGTCCTGGAGATACCAGCAACTTCGATGACTATGAAGAAGAAGATATTCGCGCGTCTCTAACAGAAAAATGTGCAAAAGAATTTGCTGATTTTTAGTAGGAGTAAGAGGACAAGATGACATCAGGGCTCACATTGGGATCTTTGCACTCTGTTAACAGATGAGGTGGAGCTGAGACCATCATATGTCAAAACAGTTACCTAGTTACTTCATTCCACAAAGCTGACTGAGGTCTTTATTGCCATCTTCCATGTGTGCAGTTTGCACCAACCCTTCTAACTAGGCACAATTAAGCAAGCACTGTTTGTGCAGTAACACAGAATAATAGACCACTTTCCTACTTAACTTTGGTTTCTGTCGTTCTTTGTTTCTGTGTATTGTTCATTTTCCCCCTTTGAAATGAAGTAGTTTTTTACCCAAGAATGCTCCATTTTATTTTGAATAATGTATTATTTGTGTGAGTGAAATGGAAGGTGTTGCGGCTAGTGTGATTTAGACTGAAGTGAAAGATAAATGTTGCTTCTAGTCTGTGCCAGCCAATAATTCATGTCTGTCTTGTGTCTGATGCTACAATTTATAATAATTTTTTAGTAGCTCAGACTAAACCTAGCCAACATTTTTAGCATTTTTGAAGGTAGTATTTATCGCCATATAAATGTCTGCTAAATTAACTTAAAAACATTTCTTCCTGGAGGCTGACCAAAATTCAGTAGAATCAATTGGATGGCTTAAGTAGGGGACAGTAGCTAGACCCCGTGCCTTGGTTTTCTACATCCCTGCAGTTTTTTGTCACTGCCTCCTTCCTTCATATTTCCCACCTAGGCAGTAGGTAAGTTGCCATAACCAGACTGTACCATGGAAAGCTTACAGTCCCGTGAGAGGAGTAATTCCACCTGGTCTGGATTTTGGACCATATTAAACCAAGTCAACTTACCAGCATTTCAGTTGGCAGGTATGAAATGGCTTTTTTAAGATCAAGAACCCTTAACTCTTAAAGGAAGTTTTGGTCAGTATTGTAGAGAATATGATTCATTTTGATTCACTTTGTGGTTTGTTTTTTTTTTTTTTTAAGTAGCCAACGTCTGGGCTCCCAAAGTATTCCTTGTTTCAAGCCTTTTTTGATTCAAAAGGCATCCATTAAAATAAGAACCATCATGCCACAAAAAGCAAAATGCGCTCTGCCATTAGCTGTGAGAAACAAATGGTTTAGCAAATGCAAAATATTGTTCTAGATGCATCGCTGGATGAACACGGTTATTTTTTGTTAGCTGTTAAGAATAAGAGGTTATTGCCAAGTTTTTATTCTGGTATACTATATTAGTAAACTGAGGATGGAGTAGTGCTACAATCATTTTCTTTTTAATTACAGCACTTCATTCACGAAGAAAAGAGAGAAAGTTTAAAAACTGCAACAGCTGAATTTATTTTAGTTGCGTTGTCTTTGTTTCTAACCTACTTTCTTTCAATCAACCAGAATGTATGGTCACACAGATACAGGTATTTGGGTTTAATTATGTTTTGTATACTCTCTCACCAACTGACTTAAAAGATATTGCTACCATGTGCTAGCTTTGGGCACTTCTACACATTTATTTCAATGTTAATAATCAGCGGCTCAGCACTTTTTTGGGGGTTGCTTTTAAACTTATTCATAGCAGTTTTATTTGTACACTTGGTTCTGGCTGTCTCAGTGACCTGTCTTAAAACAGCACATCTAAACAGTTTAAACTAGACTCATGTTTTATGATAAATTTACATGCATACGAGGATGAATTGTTTTTTAAAAAACTGAGCTATGTTGATACATAGCCATTGTACTTGTTTGAATGCCAGTGCAAATCAACAGCTGGTGGCATTCCTTCCTTTTAATCTGTAGGACACTCCCTAAAGGAAAGCCTTTGTAGACATTTTACAAAAGGGTATGAAACGTACCCACCCAATGTTCTCTATGTTTAGGTTGTTGAGCATTTTTGCACAACGTCATTAGGAGGCTGACACTGAATGCAGTCTTTGTCCACCCATATTTACATACGTGCAAGAAAAGTATAAGATACTTTGCTGTAGCAAATTTTATGTAACAAAGATATATCGTCACATTAATAAATTTAAAGAAATCCTTTGTATGAAAATGTTAAAATCTTTTGTATTTCATTTAGACCAAGGACATGCTGCTGTATGCTAGCTGTATGCGATAAATTCTACAGTAACTTTGTTGTCGTTTATGAACTTTAAAGATTTTAATAAATGTTGGAGATCACAATTTGATTCTGTTATGATTTTAATTTTTAATCATTACATTTATAATTCTAGAAAGGTTCAGAGATTTTTCTGTTTTGTAAAATACTGTAATCATTCATCTTGCGTGTACAATAAGATAAAAGTCTAGGAAATTG
This sequence comes from Platyrinchus mystaceus, assembly GCA_035041135.1. Taxonomy (NCBI): domain Eukaryota; kingdom Metazoa; phylum Chordata; class Aves; order Passeriformes; family Tyrannidae; genus Platyrinchus; species Platyrinchus mystaceus. Next base: position 14,015,740 of record JAWWLV010000005.1, read on the forward strand.
GTTCTGACGTGTCTGTCTGATATCCAGATTAAATTCTACATGGGCATAAGTGGAAAAATCATCATAATGCCATGATATTCTGCTATTTTTTAATTTGATGAAAATCCTGTCAGCAAGTTAAACACTTTTCCAATATGGCATAATAGACTTCAGTATGGAAACGAGATTCTATTTTGGAAAAGGAGGGGAAGTGTGCAATTTCCAAGGCATTAGTGAGTACATTTGACAATGTGAGTATTATACAACCCTCTCATTTAAACACAGTCATGAAATATAACTACAGAATATTATGTTACCTGTATTTAATTTGAAAAAACCTTTTCACAATATGGAAAAATTGTATATCTATGACAGTAGAAGCTTGTTAATTTTACACATTTGAGGAATTAAGTGTTGAACTATATGGTATATTTTAATTGTACTCTAGTTGTATGTAACTTTCATTTCCAACATAAAGGATTGTATCTCATTAAGTAAATTGCTTTTTTTATTATCTTGTCAGTTGCATTAAAACCCTTATTTTTAAATCCTTTAAAGTATTTTACTAATTTTTGCAAATAATTAGATGTTTTTAAGTGCTGCAATAGTGTGCAATATAGTAAACATTTATATACAGAAGTGCAAATTAAATTATGTACAACACTTGTGCTGCTTCTTTGTGAATCAGAATGTTGTATGATGAGAGTTGTTGCACCTCCCCACACACTGCAAGTAGAGTTTGAGAGCAAGAGGAAAAGGTTGTGAAACCTACCCACACGTATGAGTTGGGGCACATTAAAGGCACTATGACAAGTCTTGGACCTTTTTGACAATCAAAAGCAAGCAGTCATTAGCTTCAGTATTGTTTGTCTTCATATTATTTTCATTTAGACTCAATGCTTTTTATTAAAGATAATTGCCTGTTTTTAAACTGTCTGCAGATCCCGCTGTACAAACTTTGTGCTGTGTCTCATTGTGCTGTGAAACAACTGATAGAAGTAAAGACTGTTCATGGTCTTGGCATTGTCTGTCTTGAGGCTTTTTCTGCAAGTGGTGTTTGGAGAGGCCCTGACCTGCTCTGTAATGCAGCTCCTCCTCTTCCCGCTGTCCGAGCCGAGCTCTGGCCTCTGCTTCTGCTGCTGTGCACCCGCTGGCTGCGGGTTTGTGTTCTTGGTTTCCTAGGGCTACTCTGCATTACATTTCAAAGGCCTTTGTACTTTTTCTAAAGCTGAGCTAAAAAACCTGCAAAAGTATTGCCTTCTGTTTTTACTGCCACTCCCATGCAAACACAGCATGTTGAGCCACAGATTTGAACGTGTCATTCAAATGTGTTCTTCTGATTTGCTGCGTGTGAGGAGGACTTATCCCAGATCAGAATTTGAGAACCATTCCATAAGAAAATGGTAAAAAGACAGTTCCATTCTCCAGCTGGGGTGTATGTAGCTGATCTGAATGTGTTTGACAATTAAAAACAAAGAGTTTGACCACACAGTTTTACAAGTGTGGGTCTTGCACACATTTTAAAAATGTTTTTAATTGAAGGCTTGAGGAATCAACTGGTTTGAGTCCTCTGACATATAGGGTAAAATATGAGTGTCTTACGTCAGACTGGGCAGTAAAAGGGTTAGAGCTCCACAAGGATGTTTAAATGCCTTATAGATAGTAGATATTTGTCATCTTACATAGGGATTATGTGAAGTGTTGGGTTTTTTTTTAGTATCCTGAGGTGAGATAGGATCTCAGGATATCTTCCCTAACTTCTGAATTTGATGATGAGTAAAAGTATTAATTAAATCTACGGTCTAGTCACATTTTTACTTCTTTTTTGTTGGTTTGTGGCTTGGATTTGGGGAGGGGTTTTATATTATAAAAAGGGATGCCTATCTGAAGGAACTTGCATATATTGAAAATGTGTTTTATTCTTATAATTGACTGCTACAAAAAGTTCTTGCCTCAGTGGGATAACAGCATCTTGAGGTTTCCATGAAATCTTTGGGATGAATTCCCAACATTGTGTTTCAAAGCCAGTAAAAATTCCTTTAGAATCCTTACAGCCTCGTTATCCTGTTCCCTTCCTCAGAAGGTCAAATGTAAATGTCTTTGCAAAAATGTATTTCTAACAATTGTGTTTATGTAGCTCTTTGTTTTAAAGTTTAAAAGCAACCCAGTGACAAACTTGCATGTTTCTTACTAATGCTCTGTTTATAAGGTTTAGATTTTGATAGATCACTCAGTGCCAGTCTAGTGTGTGATTGCAAATGCTGCTCTTTTTGTTAGAAGCAGCCCAGCTCTAGGTGAGGCATCTGTGCCAAGGACAAGATAAAGGCACTGCCCAACTTGTGTAAAAGGTTGCAGCACAAAAGCTTTTTAGGATGAACAGTTGTAGCTGGAAGGAGTTTGAGGACAGAGGTCAGGGATCTGTTCCCATATGTAGGCAACCACAGTAACATGTTTTCCTTTGCTGGGAGGTAGTCATCAGAAATGTCCTCCTTTGCCTTTGCTTCCACGGTGCTGTGGAAGATTGGAAAGGACACAGCTGTAGGTATGTTGACACAAATGGAGCAAGGTCTCAGCAGCCAGGTGGACAGTGTGGTTCATTCTGAGTGTGTCCAGTCAGTTCCAGGAAAAAGTACTGGTGATTAGGGCAACAAAGAGAAAACTGGAGTGTTGGAAGGCTTGATTAACTGTCTGAAAATCTTCCCCCACCAAGATAATCCAGCACCCCATTTGCATTTAGTGGTATATTAATGCTTTGGTGTACACAGCAATATCACAGGAACTGCCTTCTACCAGAAGTATTGCTCTTTACTGTGTATCTGCATTGCTACTTTGAATGTGTATGTAGTTATGAATGCTTGATTGGGATGCCCTTTCGATTTTTTCCATCTTTACCCTCATCTTTCTCCTTGATGTTTTCATGAAGTAGGAATCTAGGTGTCAGGACTCTGTTAACCATAGCTAACACCATGGATAAGTGAAACAACGTGACTCACCTATCTCACAGCAACCAATATTTGGTTATTTTATAAATGCCCAACATTTATAAAATAATCTGTTTTCAGCTGCTCCCCTAAAAAGTTATAATGTGTGTCCCCAGTTAATATATTATCTTTATATCCCATTTTTCCCTTGCCATATACATCAGAAAGTATGCATCTGGCAGGCTTGCTGACCAGTGGGAAAAACTAAGAGAGGAACTGAGCAGGCAGCCTTGGTAAAGACATCATGTACCAGAAAGAGGATTATGGTGGCAGAATCAGTCTGAGGGCTGCGTGATATAACAGGTATGTTGTGATACAGTTTGTTAATACCAGCATGTTAGTTTGTGTCCAGAGTGGCTCTACTTCTGTAGAAGTACCTGCTCTGTGATTTAGGACATAACCCAGGGCTTGGCTCCAGGAGGATATCTGTGTCAGAGAGCCATCTCCCATGGCCAGAGCACCCGCAGCTCACGCATTCTGGAAAGGAATTTCACATCAGGACTGGGTTTGCTGCAAGGGACATTTTCTGCCAAGAGAAATATTGCCGTGAAGGTTGGAGGAAAAATATCTCCCTGAAGTCTCATAAACTTAGTTGGTCTTTTTTAAAGCCACGCAAAGAAATTTAAAATGCATGAAAATGCTTTTTCACTTGGGATTTGTACAACCCAAAGCTATGCTTTAGGGCGTTCCTAATATTATGTCTGAAGTTATTAAACTGGTCTTAATTCTGCAACTACTTATTAACTAATAGAACTTAACTCTGACTTTTCTTGAACTTTTTTTTTTAATGTTCCAGGTTACTACAAAACCCTATAAACTAAAATCACGAAACGAGATGATCTTTAAGGTCCCCTCCAACCCAACGAATTTATGATTGCAGTTTTACTAGCTCTCTATACCCCACAGCTCTAGTTATGTTCATTTGTGGTAGATACCACATTTACATGGTGTGGAACACTGTGTGTAAGAAATATCAGCTGCAGAGCACAGTAAGAACAAGAGACTTGGAAAATATTTAAGAGCAGTAGGGAATGAGAAATTTGAACTGTGCCTGTCAGTTAATACATGCAATACAGCCATGATTATTTGTTCTTTATGTATTAGTAGATTTTGCCTTTAAATCCTTTTAGAGTTAATAATTGCAATTTTTTTTTACTGATTTTTGTATCAGCATCAGCAAAAAACCTCTTTTTTTGGACATTAATTTGAACAAAATTATTTTTTCATAATATGTATTATTGCACAAACTGTATGAAAATTTCATTTAAAATTCCTGACTGATAAATCCTGTTTTTATTAGAAACTAGAATTGGGGGAGGGGGGGAGGTGTCTGTTTTGAGAGCACACAATCACATTTCTGTATTATGTGCACTTGAAAGTTCAGAAATAACACTGCACCAAAGATGGTCACCAATAAAAATTGAAAAGTGCTCCTAAGCTAATTCATTAAATAAATAATATTTATAGTAGAGAGGTTATAAATTTTTGAGAGTTGGATGCTGATCAAATTTAGATGTATCTGCTAAACATATTTCATGAACATATTTCATGAAACCACTGTTCATGTTTTTCTGAATGATGTGACCACCACAGCAGTTGGAGAGAAAATAAAGTTACAGCACACGTGCTCTTGAAAGCACCTCTGATCAGAGCCTCATCAACCAGTTTAAGAGCTAAGCAAGTTTTTAAATGGTCAGTTTAACTGTTATAACCTTAATGCAACACTGTTGAATGCCACGTCTCCTTATGTTCAGGTGTGAGTATCTGTTTTTGGTTTATATCAAAGGGGAGAGCAGGGGGGAAACCAGGGTCATCTAATGTGTGTCTGGAACATTTACACCACTGTAACAGCGGTTCCTTTCTTGCAGTCAGTGGTAATTTTGGAAAACACTGTCCACCAAATAACGTGGGCATCCTCTGAGCAGACAGGATCATATTTACACACAAAGCACAAGGGTGTAATTTCTTTTGGTTTCCTCACAGTTCAGTGCCTATGAGCAGATAGAGCATGCATAGTGGCATAACTGAGAGCTGCAGAAAATGCCCTTCTCTGGATCTGGGGTGCTTTCCGAGGGCTGAGGAGCAGCACCCTCCAAGGCTGATCAAAGAATGAAATGCTGTGTTCTGGTCTTACACACCTGGCATCAGTTCCTGGCAGTTATACCAAAATAATAGCATGGAAAGGAGCTTTAAAAATTTGGATGTTTCTGACAGGCAGGTTTTTCACTCCTGGGAGAAAAGCTTCCCAGCAAAGTGGGGAAAAAAACTAGCACTAATGTCTTAATGTAATGTTTGAAATATACTTGAGATTTCTGGTTGTGTATTATTGACTGGTTTTTGTTTATAACTGTGGTTCTCCATTCCTGTGTGCGTCAGCATGTTGTGCTTTTCATTTGCCTCACTTCATACAACCAAAGTGTTACCTTTCAGATTTCCCATTGATGTAGCAGCTATTTCACCGAGATATCTGAGCTCTGTTTATATAAAATATTTTTATTAGGTTGGATTCTGTTTAACAGTGTTGGTATGTCATATGAATGTTTTTTATAAGCTTCTTGCTACATTATTAGAAACTGGGCAAATGTGTGGCAGGTCCTACTGTTAGTATGGTCACAATGAGCTGTGTTTTTTACAATGATTTTTTAATATAAAGTATAAGCTTTAAAATAACAAGGGTTTATGTCTGGACAGAAGCTTATTAAATATGAGCAACTACCACAATAAGAAGTTGCACAACAAAGTAAGTAGGGCAGGAAATTCTCAGTGAAGTGGATATAATTCACGTGCAGGAAGATTTATTTAAGCAATTCAGTCCTGGAAACAAGAGGAAGCAAAAGCAGAAAGGTATCGCTGGCCTTGCATTGCAGTCAGCTGCTGTACGCGTTCATTTTTAGACTGGTATGAGCAGGGTACAACACTAGTCATCTTACTGGAGATTCATATGATTACAAAAAATGTTTGGATAATGCATGTTGTATAAAAAGTACCTTAGGATACTAGAGCAAAGGTTTAAGGCACTCCCCATCAGGACAAACCAGGAGTCTGTGCCCCCCTGCCTTGTCGGTAAATGTGGGCCCTGCTCCTCGCGCCAGGCTGGCAGCCAGGGAGCTGTGTCCTGACTCGGCCTGTGCGCCCGCAGAGCTCTGAACCCTGGCACTGGTCCTGACACCCACAGCTTTGACAAAAGGTTTTGCACGTCTACAGATCCTGGGTTTTCCCTTATAAGAGTGTACCCAGGTAACTGCATGAAATGTAAATTGAGGCTGACTGGCTGCTGTGCTCTGATCTAGCACTGCACACTTAATTGCCTTGGAAATGAATGCCAGGCTGGTTCCAAGTCACTCTGCTGTATTCTGGCCACAGGTTTTCTGCCTCATTTCCCTCCACACTTATTTAACATCAGTGCTATCTTTAGCCTTTTGTCTAGGCTTTATGCAGAACTTCAGAGCAACGTGGCAATGCTCAGCCCTGCAGAAAACCCTGGCAGGTCAGAAGGGGACTGTGAAGAAGACAAGTTTTTTGGAGAATCTTCCTGGCCAAGGCAGGAATTGAAGAGAGGTGCTTCATTGCTGGACTCATTGGGCAGACTAGAGTTCCTTGATGGGAACTGTCCCTCAGTCCTACATACGCAGTGCTGAAGTAGGGAAGGGAGAGCAAGACAATGGGTCCAATAGCTGTTGATGCTGTGTAGCAAGGTAAGTGTCAAAATTCCATTCCATCAAACTGTAAAGACAATGGACAGGAGTTGAAAAGACCTTAACTGAGGAAAGACAGTTTTCTGAGAGTAAAGTGTTGGAAAGGTGCAACCTGGACCAGTAACAGGGTTTTTATGTCTTTCTGAGTATACTGTAGTTGCCAGGGACTGTGGAAAAGATCCTTAGTTACTCTAAGTAGTCCAAGACTGTCTAAAATCATCTGGCGGACAAGGTGTCATCTGTACACCCGTGTCGCTTCCACCCCTGTGACAAGTTAGTTAAAAACAGCCTGTGCCCCACCCTTGATTCTCCTGCCGCCGCCAGTGCTGTGCGTTACGAGGAGCTGATCATTTGCTGGCCGCCAGCACATTTAAATGAAACGTCCCCGCGGTTTGGCCATATCTTGTTCGCTTTCGTCCTCAGGGTGAACCACAAGCGATCGCCGCCAGCCCCGGAACGTCTCCCCGAGCCCCCAGAGGAGGAGCAGCCCCGCGCGGAGCCGCCCCGGGCCGTGAGGGGAAGGCCCCGCTCCCGGCGGCCCCCGCGGCGCCGTGAGGGCGACCGGCTGTCCTGGGCGCCGTCCTGCTGAGGGACCGAGCGGGCGGCCCTTGTTGGCAAAGAAATACCTCTTTTATACGGTGGGATACGGCCCATTCTGCTCTGCATAAGGCTAGCTTAGGGAGGGGGGCTTCCCTCAGTGGGAAACCACGCAGGTCCTGCGCGTTGTTCCCTCATTCAGCTTTCCCCGTGAACGTGTTTAACCACGTTTTTACCCAGGACACTGCAATAAGGAAGGTTTAAAGGGCTTTATTTAGCTCTGGGGGAGCTGAAACTCAGTACCCACTGCACAGCTAACAGGGCACTACACTCTCCTTTGCCATATGTGTGGTGCATTTTGTCTTCATCTACTGTTTTCATTGTCAGAGACAAAAAAAGATAGCCTTTCTGCAGAAAACTGCCCTTTCCAATAACACCCAGAAAACAGGGTCAACTGGTGTCCGATACCTGCATTGAGCTCTGTGTGTTTCCCCTTGTGTAAGAGCAGAAGGTGAGACCCAGCCAGTCAGGGCTACCAACCCGAGTCTCACTTTGTTCCCTTGCACAGCTTGGAAACGTGTTTTTTTTTGTTTTTTTCCAGAAGTGGGATGCAAATAGTCAAACAAAAGACTAATTCACTTTTCTACTTTGTCTCCCTCCAGACATAATTTCATTATAATTAAATTACTTTACCCCAATGAATGAAAATACAAGCCACAGATGATATTCCACATTGAATTTTTCCACAACCCATTTTATTAAAATTCCTCTCTTTGTTGTTCAAGGTCCTCAAGAAGGAAAGCATGTACCGTGTGAGCCTCACTTTAAATACTCAAAGGATTAATGGAAGAACATGATGGAAGAAAGGGGAGAGTGTGAGTAAAATAACTCGTTTATATTTGTATCCTCAAACGTCAGTTCATTACCAAAGTTAGAAACCAGCTGATGCAGAAAACTCATTATGGCCTCATTCAGAATGCCTATTTCTTGAGAGACAGAAAGAATAGCCTTGCTTGGCTTACTTGTCCAACAGAAATATGCCATGTTTTACAGTATGCTTTGGGATGTGAACTAAAGAAGGCTTTCTTTAGGGTGCACTACATTTAATATTCTATTTATCTTGTTTATCTGCATTTATTTAAATCCCGAAGGAGTGAGGACTGTCACTGCTCTCTGTTCTCAACACTTCTGTCGATGCTTGAGTGCCATTATTTGCATAATTTTTACAAGCTTTGGTTATTTATTTGACAGCATATAAGTCAGACAAAATGAAGTGGTCGGGGAAATCATGTCTACAGTCTTTTGCACAAAAGTCCAGTTTTCTGGTGATTTTAGTGCTCATAACTGTGTCCAGTTAGCAGTTAGGTGACCTGGATCTCGGTGCAGCCAGGGTGCAGTAAGCTTTGTCTGGGAGTGAGACAGATGTACGGTGCCTGGGACAGCCCCATGTGCCTGCTCTGCTGGCCAGCAGGCTCTATCTGTGCCGGCTGGGGCACTCGTGTCACAGAGCTCTCCAGAAATCTCTAGGCTCTGTATGAATCCACAGGTCATTTGTAATGTCCTCCTTGCCTCGCAGCAAACAGCAAGGTGTAATTTCAGTGGTTTGACTCAGAAGGGAACTCTGCAAGTAAAGCATCCCACAAATTCGAAGTAACCCAGGCTGTTAGGGATAGTGAAAAGATAACAGCATTTGGCTGGGACACAGCCCTGGCTGCAAAGCCTGCATGTGGGGAAGGTGGGATGTGTTGGTTGGTATTCCTTGCTTAATATCCCTGGCACTGACAGCATCTTGTCCATGTAATGCTTCTATGCCATTAGAAAACATCATGAATCAAGAGAAATTTTGAAGAAGACGTTAAAAAACAGTGTAATAAAGAAAAAAAAAAGTGCTGTTGCCAGATAAACTTGAAAACTTTGAGGGTGAGATTTTATTGCCAGTGGGCCAGACTTTGTCATACACTTTGAGTTGTACCTTCCTGTATAGCAAATCCCGTGGGTATGGTGTCCTTGTGAAATAAAGTCTGGAGCTTAGACCACTAACAGATGTAGATGTCCCCGGGAATCGGTGTCTCCATCTCATCTCTTCCCCCAGTGCTGGCGGTGGCACGGTTGTCCTTAGTCACTCCCCTTTCCCATTACCTCAAGCCTCCAGTTTTGTGAGTTCCAGAGAAGGCCAAGTTTGCTGTCCACATGCGTGTTGACAAACTCATTCTAGAAGTGAATTTTATTATCTTTATCAATTTTCCTGAAATCTGGCTGCTCCTATTTCCCACCTTGCGTAAAATGTCTTTGGCTCGGTACTGCATCCTTCAAAAAATAACTGCGGATTTGTTCCCTTTCCGTTACTTCATACACCTCTCTCGGTAGGAGGAGTAGAAATGTCCACAAGGAGGTCCCAAGGCAGTCAGGTGGCGAAGCGGGAGCCGAGCGCTGCTCCCCGTGTGCCGCCGGCAGGTCGGCCCCGCCGTGCCAGCACAGCGCTGCCCGGCGCTGCTCGCGGCTGCCCCGCCGCTGCGCGCTGCCGGTGGCTCCGCTCCGCGCCCGGCCCGCTCCGCGCCCGGCCCGCTCCGCGCCCGGCCCGCTCC
>JAWWLV010000005.1:14025683-14084229 GCA_035041135.1 Platyrinchus mystaceus
GCGCAGCGCCCGCTGCCGCCGGGGGGGCGGGGGCCGCGGGCTCCGGCGCTCCGCAGCAGCCGGGGACCATGCGCTGGTTTAGTTGCTCGTAGGTAGGTTTTTCTGCCTTGCTTCCCCCGCCCCCAGCCAGAGCTGACGATGCGGAGCGGGCGCGGGGGTGCCCGTGGCACGGTGATCGGGTGTCACAGCCCCGGCGGGGCCGCGGGCAAGGGCAGCCCCGGGGGCTCCGTGGAGGTGCCGCCCCGAGCCCGGGGGGCGCCGGGCGCTGCGCGGCCGCGGAGCGGGGACGCCCGGCAGGTAGCGCGGTGCGGGTGTCGCCTGCAGTCACCTCAGGTGAACCAAGAAGTGATTCGGGGCAAGACGTGAAGCTGTTCGGTCAGCGCTGCAGGAAGCATCTTTTCGATTAGTTTGTTACTGTTTTCTTGGTGCTTTACGTGATGTTTAATAAAGGATCCTTTTTTTTTTTTTAACAACAGTGTTAATTGCTGTTCTCTATTTTTGCAAAGTTTTAGCTGAAGAGCGTGATTTTCCTATTATGTACTTCCCAGAGCTTGTGCCATTTCACTGGCATCCATTAATGCTACCCAGCAAGAACATCCTGAGTCCTTGGTCAGTTTTCTGGTGCTCTCTGAAACAGAAATGGCTTACTTGAGAACAGAAGGAAAGGCTCGGGTCATTTCTGCATGTTTTGTGGGGTGGTGGAAAAGCTATGTGGTGAAAGTACTCCAGCACTCTGTGAGGAGAGAAATTAACTGGATTTTCTCCTGTGTCCTTCATGTGCTCCTTCCCTTTTTGGAGTTTGGTAAACTACACCTATAAAAGAAGCTAATGCAGGAAGGATGGTCTTATTGATAAGATACTGATGTAAGCCTCAGGAGTTTGGTGCTCAATTAGTAATTCTGCTTACCCATTTTATGTTTGAGATGGGCAAAAATGACCGTGCTCATCTGTATCCCAGAGTCCCCATTTGTAAAGCAAGGCTATGATTTCCAAACCTCTCTAAGGATAAGATCATGTGTCTGCCTGGACCCCTCACAGGCTGACTGAAAGCCTATTAAGCTCTCTTGATACGCAGCTGTATATTGTAGGTCAGTCTCTATGTATATGAATATATAATTTGATCAAAATTTTAACACTTAAAAAGGATCAAATTCCTTGATTTTCAGGCAATAAATATTTCTTGTGTTTGAAGCACAGGTCAACTTTTTTCTAGTTCATTAGCTCCTATTGGCTTTGCCAAGCTTCTGAGAAAATCAGTCTTTGACAGCGCTGTTGCTCTCAGGTGGAAACATGCTTGTGTTCCTGTAGAATACTTGTTTCGGTTACATGATGTTGCTCTTGTCATACTAGCAATAATTAAACACTGCTTTTTTTCCCTCCCTATTAATCAGTTGCTGAAGTAAAAGAAGCCTCTATCCTCCCCATGCTAATTGTTGACATGGAAAACGAGGAAAATGGCTCTCTGGATGTCAAAAAGTAAGTGAATTCATAGTGTTCCTTTTCTGTAAACAGCACATGGATTTTGAATGTAGTTTTCACCTAATGTGATTGGCAGTTGTGGGCATCTCCGTCTTTGTTCATTTCAAACCTTCTCTGTTGTAAACTATTTTTATTGTATTTCAACTTTGAAATAGAAGAGTCTAGGGCACTGAGTTGCTTAGAAGAGGTGTGTGGAAGGACTGTATAGCAGTGAGGAGATGTAGAAGCTGGTAACTTGAGTTAGGGGTACACCTTTCTCCATTAATTTTTTTCCTCTCAAGTAGGAGAGTGGTAGTACTGTAACCAGCATTCTACCTGTGCTCACCTGCCTGCAGAGCCAGTGCCTAATGGAGAGAAGTGTCCTGTGTGGAAATCTGCATTCTGAATCATTCAGAAACACATATGCCCTGCTCTGGTGTCAGCCTACCTGTCTAGTGGCTGAGAAGTAGCAGCAGCAGCAGCAAATCACTTCAGTGTCAGTTTTCTTCTGAAACAGATATTTTAAGCTGTTTCTTGGAGAAGCCCTAAACTGCTGGGTTTTTACTTCAGACCTAGGGTGGGAATAAGACAGAGATATGGTATGCACTGCTCTACTGTTTTCTTTTGTCTGGTAAACTGCAGGTTAAGGGATAGGTACTGTTTTGTAGGCAGTTGCTTATCCTTAAATGTCAGAAATTCTTAGACTAGGACTAGCAATTTTGAATGAAGCCATAATCTGAAAAGTGAAGTTCTGTGTGGAAAAATCTGGCCTTGCTGCTTTATAGTTATAGAAGCCATGCTGAGATAGATGTACACATATGCATATATATTAAAAGAAAAAAACGCCAACAAACCACAAAGAAGGGTACTAGAGTGAGTTCTTTGTCTGTCCTCTCGAACTGCAGCACTTCTGCACAGCTGCAGCTCATTCTTCTCCTTCAGATCCCTTTACATAAGCCGTCCAAGAAAACATGACAATGCTTAGGCTACCAGGCACTAGAGTAATATAAATAATAATAACGGTTACTTCAGGATGCTGATAAAACACCTGATTATGACACAGCATCAGAAGATCTGATGGCAGCCATTAAAATCAGCATCCTGCCCCTTCACTTGAGATGCTGGCTATACCACACCAACATAAAGGGCATTTTCCTATTTGGTGACTATGAATGGATTATTGTGTATGTCCCTCAGAAGCCACCTTCAGCTGACAGTCTGGCTTCTACAGTGAGTACTCTGATGGGAGGAGAAGGGTGGCAGTCAAAGCAAGGACAGTTCACATTTAATCATTTTCCCCGAGGCTTCAATGAAAAAGGCTCAAATACTGATTGGTAAGGTGGCTTTGTAGAATGGATGGGAAATGTAATTAAACTGATCAGGGCTGTGGTTTCTAGATGAATGTATATAGTATGTTTGTGTGCTTATCTGCAAAGGAAGTATTTGACACTTTGTTGAAGTGGTTATAAATAGCTTGGATAAAATCTGTTTGTTCTCAGTTATGGCTTTTCAGACCTTGCTGCTTCTGCCACATGGTGGCAATAAAGGCACATGGACACTGGTGAAAAGCAGACAAGTCTAATCTTTATTCATTGTCAGTGCATCTAGTATCTCATGTCAAAGCCTAAAATGCCAGTCCTCTTAAGTCCTTTTGCAGCATCCAGGATGTCAGGCATAAAGCAGTGTATGGCTAAGCTATGGATGTTATATATTCGCTTTCCTTGTTTAAAGAATAGAGCCATGTCAACAGCAGGGCAAGGAGGAGACTAATAAAGTCTACAAGCCAAATGAGCGTCTGTGTGGGTAGATGGGTTAAAATCCAGCCAGCCTCCAGCAGTCTGCCACATGCATTCCAGTCTTCTGCAGCTGTAGCTGTGGAAATCGGCTCCACTTGAGGTCCAGCATGATGCTATTCCTTGAGGAAGGAACTTGCAATTATTTCCTGCATCTAGTTAATGACAGAGATAGAGCTCCTGAAATCATTGCAGTTGGGCCTGGGATGGGGTTGGACCAAGCTGTAGTTCCCTAGTGATAAAAGAAAAGCTACAAAAAACCCCAACACACCTGGGCTGATAAAAAACTGTGGGAAGGAGGGTTTGGGACCATATTTAACTTGAAATTAAAATGTTTGGAGAAGCAAGCAAATTATAGTTAAGGCATATTTTTACAGATTGAACCTTTTATTTGCTGTTTAGGAAGGATTAAATTCTGTATCTCTTAGAGTTTTTTCTAATACTGAGTCATTGGGGTTTTGTTTGTCTATTTTTAAGTAGAAGATGAGTCATTGGAAGTGATAGGTTATAATGTAGGGAAAATGCAAAGATTTAAATATAATTCTTCAAATGCTGCTTTTAGAAATATGTGTAGATTTTGTGTGGTGCTTTTCACATTTTACTTCTTAGACTTCAGAACGTGTACAACACCGAAAAATCTTAAGAGAAAGGCATTCTTTGGCTTAAAAAAAATAAAAAGGAAAAAAAATGCAGCTCTGATAAGACCAGATAGTCCCATTTTCAATTTTGCTGAGTGTTGCTTTCTATGTAATCACAATCAGTGAAGCAGTTCATGAAGTAAGTACATTATGTGATGAGCAAAAGTAAGAAACTCTGGTCCTTTGCTTATTGCTCTGAGATATAAGTGAAAGAAACTGCTACTAGAAAGCCAAGTGCAGCATAGGTTTTGGATGAGTCCCTACAGCCAGATTTTGTTACCATATTGACAGGTACATTTCAAGAGTTAGGGGAGACGCAAAAACCATTGTTTTCACAAGTCCTCCTTCCCAAGGCTCAGAAAGTTGTAGAAATTGGGATGTTGTAGAAACAGTGATGGGAGGAACTTTATGTGATTCTGTTTGGCTAGTTTGAAAAATGGTTGACCCTTTATTGGCCCCCCAGTTACTTTGCTGAATACAAGTCCAGGCAAGGCAGAGGTGGTGACAGCTGGAAAATAAAAACTTGGAGGACAGAACAGAAATGGAGCTAGCAGAGTATAATCTGCATATCTTTTCCAGCTGGTGCTGTTGAAATCAAAGTCCTGCTGCTCAGCTTCAGGCCTGAAATGGCCAGGATTGTGACTTCTGTCCTGATCTTCACATTTTCAATATTTCTTCATTAGTGTTATGATTAGCATGCAGAACAATGCAAAATGTTTGGCATGAACTTCAGGACTTTCAGCTGGAGAAACATGTTAAAGAAGCTCTTTGATGTCTTGCTCTTCATCCTTGTAAATCCCAATAGGAAAGGCAGTCAAGCTCACTGTCTGTCTTTTACCAAGAATTTTCAGATACACAAAGGTTATCTTTGTGATATGGTTATTCCAGTTTGAGGAAAAGAAAGGCAGAATAAAGATAGTAATATGAATGTTTGGTTGGTTTTGCTACTGTGGAAAACAACTGCGTGAGGTTAATCACAGAAGGAATTAATTTTGATTGCATTTAACCGATGTTTTCTCAGATTCATATTTAAAAAGTCCATAGATTTGTCTGAACATGAGTCCAAAAACAGTTTTCGGAAATTTTCTGTATTACGAGTAAGTGCAATCATTTGGTGCCTCTTTTTTGTTTTGTTCGGGTTTTTTTTTGTTGGTTTTTGGGTTTTTTTTTGGGGGGAGGGGGTTTGTTTGTGTTTCATTCTTTGTTGATTTTGTTGTTTTTACAAGGTAAATATGGTTACCAGTAATTTGTAGCCACGTTACAAGAAAGCACAGTCTCATCTGGGAAAAGAATAATGGATACACAATTCTTTAGGTACTTGGTAGCTGAAAACGAGCTGAAGGCTTGAAAGACAGGACTTTGGATCCTCAGTTATGGCAGTCTTCATTCTCCAACAGCAAAGGCAGCACACTTGTAGGAAGATCCTGACCTTTGGCTGATGTGAAGATTCATATATTTTCTTCTTTTCTGAAGGGAGAGGCACCTCAGCTGTGTTAGGTCTTTGAAACGGAAGAGAACAGGAGTGACTGTTCTGTATCAGGGCAGAGGGAGGCGCATCAAAGAATACTTTTCCTGAAGAAACAAGGAGGGAGGGGACGTACGTGGGGTGTGCACAAAGAAGCAGCAGATGTTCTGCATACATTTAGTGATTACTTGTCTGGATTTTCACTTTGCAGTTCAGTAGAGAACGGGAGACCTCCAGATCCTGCTGACTGGGCTGTTACCGATGTTGTGAATTATTTCAGAACAGCTGGATTTGAAGAACAAGCCAGTGCTTTTCAAGAGCAGGTACACCTGTTACCAAACACCTTCTGACTGCCACTAGGTTCTCATATTGCACGTTTTTGCCATAGGCCTAACTATATACTGTAAAATGGGAGTAAAAATCTCACATTAATGGGGGGATTTGAGTCTGTTATTGGATGACAATCCATGAGACTGTGAACTTTGAGTAATAATATTTTTCTGCAAGCTGTGGCAAATGAGTTGGAGTTTGTTTAAAATAGTCATTAGAAAGGTGACAAATCTAAACAAATTTTCTGTCTTGCACTCAGTCTCCCTGTACAACTCATTCAGTTTCACTGTCTTGAATAGTGAATAGTAATTCCCTTCTTTCTTAGTGTATTGTGCAAGTACACTCATGAGTATTTATAAAACAAGGGGCTCCTAAGCAACAGGTTGTTTTTGAAGGCCTAGGGTGAAAAAGGGGCTACTGTGTTACAGTGAACTTGGCAGTACAAGTGAACAGGGATAGGGAACTTGATTCAGTACAAGGGAAAGGATAAGTTGGTAGGGGAGCAACGTGTTCGTATGACAGTCTGAGAAATAGGTTAGGTCTTTGTTTCTGAGCCTTGTAGTTGCTGATGCTGATGGATGACTTCTTCTGGCAGATTTGACCAGCAAAGAGCTTAACAGTCAGATGGCCCCTTGTAACTCACCTGCCAGCAAACTGGTAAAGGGGGCAGAATAGGGAAGTCAGCTTGCTTTGCCTACAGCCCACCTGTTCCATAGGGGAGTAACTACATTTCCAGATTGTCAGTTCAGCACCTTTCCTGATAAATCTGTAGGTTTAAGTGCAACTACAAGGAAATTAGTCACCAACATTTGTACTTACTTATCAAAAGAGATGGCTTGACCTTCCAAGGCAGTGGGTTAGTGCAAGTTACTGGCAGCTTTGCAGGGACACTGGGCATCTCATATGAAATAATATCATTGGTCAGGTTAATGTTGCTGGCCTTCAGCACCATGTGTGTCAAATCCCATCTGATTCTAACTGATGAATATAATGAATTATCTGTTATATCTTTGTTCTTGGCGTTGAAAAGCCTGCTATTGGTTGATTCTCTGGCAAGTTGCAGATGAAGGTTCTTTCTGCAGCTGCTACTCACTTTTCAGAATTTGAAGATGGGTAAACAGACCAAAAAAGGAAATGTTTAAGTGTGTCCGTTCCTTAATACCAGCATCCGTGTCTCCTCAACAGCCCTGCAAATGTGGCTTAAAAACCCACACGGACAAAGTAATTGTGGCCTCTGGGAGTTTTTTATCTTGTACTGACAGATACTTATGACTTCCATCAAATATCTTAACCTTTCTGCACCTCAGCTGGCTTGTCAATAATACTGCAGTAATTCCTACTGATCTTGCAGCTGCAAGGTGAGGCTAACTCACGAGTTTTGGCAAAGCAATTTGCAACAGCCTTATGGAAAACAGTGTAGAAGTAAAGGTTTTGCTAGTATTCTGCAGTGAGGGCAAGTGGCTTCAGTAGGGTAACTGAGGACTCTGCTAGGATAGGCATGTGCAGAAATGTGGCTGTGATTCCACTGCCAATGTCACTTTATGCTAAAGCCTTGGAGAGAGAGGCGGGCAGCTGCCACCAGGATGTGGCCAGGAGCTGTGGCATGGACAGTCACTGTAGAAGTCATTGCCACTTCTTTGCCCCTCCTTTCCATTAGCAGCATAAGGAGCAGCAAGTACCTGGTTCTACCTGATTCTGCCAGCCTGTTCCGTGTCTGCATCAGAAACAGGTCCATAAACAACCCTATCCCTAATCTCTTACCAGTGGTGGTGTTCAGTTTCTTCTACACTATTTACTAGCCACTAACTGTAACTCTGTCTTCTTATGGTATCTGTTATCAGGATCTTCCAGGTATGGCAGTGCAGACAGGTTCACTGTGATTCCTAGCCATCCTTAGTCTATAGAGCATCAGTCATGCAGCTGAAGTTTTGGCCATCTCTGTTTTTCTCTGCCATTTGCAGTTTGTGTGCGCCCCTAGAAGCCAGATCTGCCCTGAATATGTACTGGAAAAGGAATGAGGTTGTAAGTGGTAAAGTATTCGGTGTCACCTACAACACTGGGAAATTGTTTTGAACTGCTTCAGTAGGGGTAGCACAATGGTTTCCTTACAAAACATCCATAGCCCAGAATGTAATTTGTTATTATGTTCAGCTTTTACACAACAGTAGCAGAGTCCACACTTTCTTTTGATGAATCTGAATACATCTGGACTTGCCTAAAACAAGTGACTCAAAAAATTTTTAAGACCTGAATTTGTCTTACAATATTTTAAGGACAATGAGAAGACATTTTAAGGGCTGCAAAATGTTTAATTGAAACTGTATTTTAAGTGCTGGTAAGAAGTGATGATTGTATGATGATTATACCTTATTCCTTCTTGGAGTTCCACTGATGTCAGCAAATCAAAAGAGCTTACTGATGAAAACAGATTCAACTCAATAATAAAAAACCATAACATCAGCAAGTAAATCAGACAAGCCAAGAAGCTGGGGACAGAGGATACCTAAAGAGGGAGGAATACCAGATTCACGGGTGAGGGTGTGAACACCTTCAAAGAAATGCCTCCTGCCAGCATGTGGCTGAGCTTTCTCTAGGAGCCCTGGGAGCACAGGGGGCTGTAGCTCACTCCAAGACTGAAAATGTTTGCAAAGTCTCAAGATATGCTAGTGCTGTGGCTTCTTAACCATCAGTACTGCGATAGCCACATTAGCCCAGTGCTAGTTTCCTGGCCTCACTGCAGCCCTTACCAGAAGGGATCTGGGGTTTGATACCAACTTGTGTCCACTGCTGCTTTCTAGCAGAGCCACGGCACAGAGGAGCATGTGAACATGCTGGATGCCGTGCTTTCGTGTTGCCTGTGCTGTAAAACCTTGCAGTTCTCAGAAAGGGCAGAAGGAGTGGTGGGAGGACTTGAAGCTTAACCAGTCCTCTGGTTATTTGCTGAAGACAATATTCAACTTCTGTTGAGGTCATCCAAGCACAGCGGGAAATTACTGTTAGCTCTAGTTGTGCAGAGGTGTCTCTCTGCAGGTAACAATAAAAAAAGGCATACTGAAAGCTAGTATTGAAGTTGCATCCCCCCCAAAAAAATACAGAAAATAGAGAAGTGGTAGAGAAGAAATCAGAGAAGTCACCAAAGCATACAAAATCTTACCCGGTGCCAAAAACTGGAGTAACTGACGATTCTGCAGAAACGTGTTTATGTGGAAACTTAAAGGAAATGGAAGAGGTAAAGCTTACAATACATACAAAGATAGAAAATGCTTGAACTCTGAATACATAATGACTCATTTCTACACAGATGTTAAAGAATCAGTTTTCTATTCAATGAGAGCCTTAGTAGTTACCAGCACTTCTAGAAATTACAGGGAACCCTGTGGAAGAAGAAAGGGAAGAAATAGATGCTTTTTTCCTATTCTTGGAGTTTCTCCTGTTCCAGGTACTGGATTTACTTCATTGGGATCCTACCAAGCTGGAGGCTGTTCTTCCTCTATAGCATCGTTGAACAGCAGCAGAAAAGCACCTTCAGATCGGTCATAGCAATGAGCAAAATACTCACTGGTGTCAAAATTCCCACAGAAAGAATTGTGACGAATGGAAAAGAGAGGATAGAAACTGGTTTTAACCATTAACATTCTCAACAGTAATTGGAAAGAGACCTGCTATAATTGGGTAAAAAGTTATTGGAAACTTTTTTTTCTTTTAGACATACTGTTACTTTCTGCTCCTCTGAGGGATTAACAGTTGTATGTATCCTGGGGATATTTTAAAGAAATTCCATTTTCAGTTGATCTTTGACTATACTGTGGTTTGTCCATATATTTTGTATTTATAAACTTTATCAAATTGTAAGAAAGATCAGTGTGGACAAATTCATGCTGAACTGTAACATAAGTCTTCCCCTTTTCATGTTGACTTGTAATCAAGAATGGGATCTCTAACGTTTCCAAGACAACAGTTAATATTCCTAAGGAACATGCTGCAGTTTGATAAATTGATGTGTGGCATTTATAATACTTATAAAAATACTGAATTTTGGCAGTATATTTGAGGACAACAACAATATACCAGCATTTGAATTCATTGTTGGCTATTGATAACAAATTCAGCAGTTAATAGTGGGGGTTTTCTTAATTAAAAGTGAAAAAAGAATGCAACAGCAGAGTGAAGTCCAGTGCAGGAGAATGCCAGATAAGGCTGTATGCTTTTTTGGGCTGTGATGCCCTGTGGAGGTCTGGCTGTGTTGTGAGACACCAATCAATGCATTGCTGTGTAGCTGTAGCTCCTGTTTCCAGAGTAGTGCAGTGTCATTGAACTGTAGGAATGTGGAACGAAAAGGATGGTCCCATGTCTAAAATGGAGGAGGGAGTTGAGAGATGGGGATTCTTTCTTTTCCATTTTGACCTTTGAAAAGTCATTTAGAGGTAGTTTTCAAACATATGACAAGGTTTTGAGATGGAAAAAAGCCCCAAAGCCTACAGCATTTCTAACCTGAACACGTCAGAAGGTCAAGGTCTGAGAGAAAAAAGTCCCGCCATATCCGGGATTTACAAATTATATTTAAGCAGGAAAGTGTAGGGGTTGTTGAGACCTCAGCTGGCAAGTTGCCACTTTTCTCCTCCTTGCTTGTAAGTGGAGGAAGAGAAGTTCCCTCAGAGTGTCAAGCTCCAGTTAGGCCCTTCTAAAATTTCTGGTTGTAAGAGTCTTCTCCTTGTTTTCCCCCACAGGATGCATGGGAAGGTTGCCTTTTAAAGAAGGCACCTGAAGTTATTAGCAGATACTGATGAGTCTAAACTTGCATATTGCTGTCAATAGTAATTCTGAAATGCACTTCATAAGCTGCCTTCTTAAGGGTATCCTTCCCTTAATGGCTGATAATTAGGCAATCTGCACTGATACCTATTAATTTGAAAGAGGTTTACAAGGAGGGAATTTTGAAATTAGGCTCATTTGAATTTTTTGCTTGACTAAATAGTATTTATACCTTAGTCAGCACAGGTGAGCCACTTGAAAAGCAGACAGCAGAATTTAGCAGCTATAAACATGGTTTCAGGAAAATAAAGGCTGCTGTTTCTTTTCTCACTGATCCTCTGTAGTAGTCTTTTGTTGCATGACTATTCTCATCTGTTAGATTTGTACATTTGTCTTTATCAACTCTTTAATTCTTCTTATAGGAAATTGATGGCAAATCATTACTGTTGATGACAAGAAATGATGTACTGACTGGACTTTCATTAAAACTGGGGCCTGCGCTGAAAATCTATGAATATCACGTAAAACCTCTGCAGACACAACATCTAAAGAACAACTCTTTGTAGCGAATTGTCTCATTGGGGTCATGTTGTACCTCAAAGGAAAAATAAGCAATTTGGTTTCATGTGATGGAACTTTGTAAAGAGGGAATATATCTATTAAGAGTTTAAACCAAATTACAACATATATCCTATTGGATAGAGTTGGCAATATAGTATATACTGAGTCTGAACTGAGAGAGGTGGTGTGTATTTTTTACATAGTACATAATGATTTTCTCTTTTAGGAAGTGTCAGTGAGCATGTTGAGATAGCTACATCACTGTATCCAGAACAAAAGGGAGGTATGTCATTCTCATTTTTGAGCCAGACAAGTTCTTGATTTCATTAATTGAAATACAAAAAAACCCCAAAACAAAACCAACCCCAAATAAAGTTTACATGCATCTTTAGGAGAGAGAAACCAGTTAAAGTAGGTTTTGGTTTACACTGAAGACCTATTAAAATTATTACTACTTTTAATTTTAGGATGGGACTGACACTTGCCAAGTCACCCTTTTTTGCAGAGGGTCCTATTTTGACCTTTTTAAGGTTTACTTGTGGTATGCTGCAATGTTTAAAGCTGTACATACAACTAACATAACTCCTTCGGTAGCAGAAGGTGTTGCTGACAGGTGAAACTGGGTTGTGTATTTTTTGCTGTTCTTTAAATTTTCAACTTGTTTTCACCTGTTTTTAATAGTAGTCCAATGTAAAATATAGTTGGTTTTTAAAGGTTTGTGTTCCTTTGCAAACAACAAAAACAAAAGCTTAATTTTATTCCTTTTTTAATTTATGATTGTTTTCTAACATTATGCAGAAATTTGTAAAAAGTAAAATTCTGCACATTTTTAATACTGTATGTCTTTGGTGTTGTAATGATTGGGGTTTTTTTAATGCTTTACTTAACAGTTTGAATACTTGTTTGAAGAACTGAAAGAAGCTGTCTCATCACCATACATCTCTGTTAAAAGAGAGTCTTGTTCAATCTGTTTGTACCAGTTCCCTATTTGATAGGTTGCTTGCTATATCCCAATAAAACATTGCTTATGTTTGGATTCAGTTTACAGATCTTTTACTTTCTCTCTTCCTTTGTTGTGGTATATCGGAGCTCCTGGTTTTCTCCATTTTCCTATTAAAAAGGTACCAAAATCTACGTAATATTCTATGTTCTTGTGATTACTTTTAACATCACCTACCATGATATTTAAAGATTTAATTATTTTTGCTTTTTCTTATCTGGTGTTACATACTGCTGAAGAAGCCCTGGTCACAGTTCACCGGTAGCACCTGGGCTTCCCTTACTCCTGCCAGAGATGCAGAGCTGCTGTGCTAGCCCTGGTACACAGGGTGATTTGATTTACCCCAGAACATCTGGGAGACAGCCCATGGATGGTGCTAAGCCCTGTCTGGGCTCACCATCATCTCTGGCCCAGAGAGCTTTGTGGTAACCCCTGAAACAGGAATGTGAGATTGCATTGGTGAGGCTTAGCAAAGGAAGCAGGAAGTAGGAAATAAGCATGAGAGTGTGGTGAAAGTGGAAATGGTATGGGAGGAAACGGTGAGAGGATGCAGCTGAGAAGGGAGAAGCGTGCTGCTTTCTGCCAAGTGGGGAAAGGATTCGGGGAGAGGAAGGAGGAGCTTCTGTAGTCCCCTGCTTAGGTGGTGGCCCTGTCTTCACTCTGACTTAGCCAAGGGCGAGGTGGCTGTTCATGCTACAGTGCTCAGAGAGTTGCTTCTGGTGTTGAGATTTGAGAAGGGATAAAGCCATGTTAATAGCTATGCCATAGGTAAAGCTCATGATATATGAAATAATACATAAAATGTATACAGCAGCATGCTTTACAGTGTACATTTTTATTTGGAATTTGAGACGATAGGATGGAGATGTATTGACCATTTCTTTTTCTGTCCCTTGTACTGTTCTTACTTCAGGTATTGGTCTCTTAGCAGCAGGTCTGTAAGTCACGGTCTGAATTCTGCTTATGATTTTGATTTTAGTTGGTAGTGTCCAGAGGTACCTACTGGGAGTGGGGATCTTCTGCAAGACTAGATTCAAATGGAGATCATAATTGCTACCTTGGGGAGTTTTGAGGTATAGTCTGTATCAGGCTAATTGTGGGCTGCAATTGAAAAATTATATATGAAACTCCTAAATATTTTAATATAGAATTAGGTCTGTTTGTGAAAAGGATTATGAAATGCTGCATGCAGCAGTCTGGACATGCCTACCAGCCCTGTATTTGTAGAATTGTTTTTGCGTGAGAATACATAGTGCTGTGTTACTGAAGGATTAATTGAATATTCTCTTCTTCTCCATTTGCATGTTTGGTGTGGGATTGACATATTTTGTGGATCTATGGATGACACAGAATTAAAAGTAAAACATTTATTCTATGAGGGAGTAAAAATCTCTTCTGTGCAGACGTGAGAGTGCATTTGGTGATTACTGAGCACAGTTCTTCCTTTTAATATGTTTAAATAAGCAAATGAATTGCATTCAGAAACATCCAGATTGTATTCCCCTTTTCCTCAGCACCACTGAGTCACACAAGTAAAGGCGTAACAGAAGCTTGCTGTGAGTGCCGAAGGGAATTTGCAGGATGTTGCTCAAAACTGTGACAATTTTTTTACTATCCTTGATCTTTATTGTAGTTTCCTACGGTTCTCTGAGCTTTTTAATGTTGCTGTTCCCTTTGTGCAGGTGACTGTTCTGGTTTTGTCTCTTACATTCTCCTTGCTGTTTCTGGGAGAACAAAAAAATCTTTTTAAAAGAGACTGGAGGGTTTGAAAGAGGAAGTCAAAGCCAGATTATTTTTAGCTACCATTCCTCTTGCAGAAAACACAGCTGCTGTTGAGATGAGGAAGCGACTGATAAGCATTACTTGGATACCATGTCAGTACTGCCGCTCTGAGTTGCAGAGCTATGCAGGAATCCAATTTATAACGTGCCCTTAAATGTGCCTGCAGCTAGGAGAGTCCTTCTTCCTTAAAAGCCCTCTCTGTGCTTTGGGTGATGGTTAAGCTGCCATCTCAGACTGCTCAGACTGAGCATGACAATGGTCTCTGCTTTCACACTGAACCACAATTCAGAGAGTGCCCTCCTCTTGGAGGCAGCTTTAAGGAGCAAAGCGGCAGTGAGCTCCCCTGCTCTGCTGCCGGTCAGCACGAGAACAGAGCCATGCTGCAGCCAAGGGCCTCCTCCTCCCTGTTCTTTCTCTTACCCTTTGCATAATACCAGCAGTGCATATCTCTGGCAATCTCTCATGCACTTTTAAAAATTATTTGAAAGCATTACAGTATGCTTTCTCTGATATGATGGTTGTGAAATATAAACTGGTATTGTTCATTAGCTCTAGACTCTCCTCTCAAGCTGTAAATACACAATGCATGGCATATTCTCTTTGCATCCAAACACAGTGCCAAGCATCACACGTAGAGCACACATAAGACAACGGTCAGCAAAGTATGGGGTCTGTGGCTGAGCCTGTCCACCCAGATCACTTTCTCAACCTAGAGAAAATTGTTCTGCCTACATGCTTCTGTCTCCCATCCCTGCATGTTACTGTTCCCAGTTTGTTCTCATGTGCTGCACTTTATCAATTTGTAGAAAATTCTTTGCTCCTATAATTATAGGGCAAGATTTGGCAGCTGTAATGAAGGGAGTAGCCACCTGCAGATCACTCCCGGTTAAAAATGGCCCAGGCAAAAGGTCTCATTAGGCCCTCACTCTCAGTGATTGCTTGCTAAATGACCTTTCTGTCTTTTCAATGCTTTTTCCTACATGTTCAGATTCTACCCAATCCTTTCAGTCTTCCTCCTTTTAAAAATCAGCATTTAATTGATCTGTTATCTTCAATACTCCTCTTTCTACTGTCACATTTAAGTTAGAATCACAGTTAATTTAAAATTGGGGAGTCATATTTTCTCTGAGTGTGGGGGAAGTTACAAAATGATTTCTCATTTTTTAATGGTAGTGTTGTCTAAAATTTGAAAACTAAGTCCGAGTAGGACCAGAAAAACATTACCTCACTTTGCCTCTATTCTGGTTCTTTGCTTCCAAGTCAGAACAGTAGTGCCTTCCCTTCCAGGAATGGCTTTTGGCCCAAAAATCATGTGGGGAATTAAATGACTGTAACTGTGCATGTAAACAGTGTAACCATCTGGCTCAGTAAGCAGCAGGATGAGTGTAGCAGGATAGAGAAGGGTCTCCTCTACCCTTCCTTTCAGGGACAATTTACATAGGGAGTAGATTGGCTTCTGCTTCATCTAGTGAGATGACTTGGTGCTTGGGGATGTCAGCCAAGAGAGCTCATCCATATCCCATTCCATCCCACCCAAGGTCTCCACACGCCTTCACCTCTGTGTTGCTCAGTTTTGACAGCAGCTTCCCTAGAGGAGGTGCAGAGGATAATGGCTGTCATTAGCCCATTGGCAGCCTGCAAGGGCAGCCTCCATTGGGAGAGTGGGCAGACTGATTTAATAAATAGCTTTCATTCCTGTTGGGAAAGACTGTCTTCTTTTTAATACGATAATGTAACAAGGTAATTAAATTATTTTTTGCTTAGCCTCTATAATTAGGGAATTGATTTAGTGATCATACTTGGATCCCAGATGTATAGGCAGCTCTCAGAATAACATTGCTTGGTAGTCACTGTAAATTTGGGGAATACAGCTGTAACCTCAAACACCTGGAGAGCCCAAGGGGAGCACCTTGAAGACTGTAAGTGGTCCTTGGTCTCCATGTGAGAGTTTCATTGCTGCTGGAGGCTGCTGGTGAGTACTGGAGACAACTGTTGAATTTATATGCTGCACTCGTGAGTGTATTTGTTAAAGGAGCAGTCAGCTGTTAGAACTGCTGTATCATCAGCTGATCCACTGATAAGGCAACAGCAAATGTCTTGGCAGTGGCAGGCTTGCACTCATCTCAAGATGCTCTTTTCCCCTTTTTGGATGATTGCTGTAATCCAGCTGCCCCTCTATAAACACCCTGCAGTAGTTGCTATGTTGAAGATGCCTCTGACTTTGTAGCAGCTAGTATCAAAAAAGGGAGGGAATGCTCATCATTTGCACCAGTCTCTGGTTTGAGAGTAACGTGGCTTTGTCTTGTCCTGGTGGATGACATCAGGTGGAAGGAAGTAGAAAATAAGGTACTTGTAGCTGAGTTTGTTCCCAAGCTGGGGGTGAAACCCTGTTTCACAAGGATACTCTTAACTCCCTCCTCCCTTCGGTATAAATACCACATGCTAGTTTGCTTTGGCTTTCCTACCTGGAAGTATGTCTTAAAGATTTGAAAACGTTGCAGGAGTACAATGCTATTAAAACTTGAACTGTTGTCTTTTTCAGGCATCTGTCAATGTTAATGGGGGAATTCATGCCTAATGCCACCCTTGGGAAGTGGCAGAAGCCCCCACAGTACTCAGGCTCTCTTGTTTTGGTTGTTACATTTCCCTCTGCATCAAAGGTTTCTCTACTCCCTTATTTACTTGAGTCCCTCCAGTATTGTTTGGTTTGGATTTTTGGTTTAGTAAGAACTAATCCCAGGTCCTGTTTTTTATTATTTGATTGCCATTGATCCGGCATACATCAGCTGATCTAGTAAGTGTCATTTATGCATGTATTTTATATGGGAGTGGGGGTGTGTGTGCAAGCACTCAGGTACGTGTGTGTCTTTCTCAGTCTGCTATGAATGGTAAGGTTTAATCTCTGAATCGGAAAACAGTTTATATTATAGCTGAGATGTGAGTTGACATTTTTGATCCTATAGCTGGAGACATTTAATAGGTTTCCTTTCTAGATACAGCTGTGCATTTCCCAAGAGGAAGATGGCTGGCTGTTGTTTCTATACAGATAGTGGACTTCTAAATTTGGAAGTATTTATATTGAGAGTTCTAGCCAGAAACAAGTTTTTGGTCACTTTAACTAGCTCAGTTCAACTTTAAATCAGGATTATGTACTTCTGATAAAAGCAAGATTAAATTTTAAAAAGAAAAGGTGTGCTAACTAGGACAAAAAGACAGCTTTAAAGAAGAAACGAAAAAGTAGCTGGAGTAGTTACTAAAAACTGACAGATTTAAATGTGTGTTGGAAAGCAGGTAGCCTGAATATATAGAGAATAATACAGTCAGGGAAGGCAGAGCACTTGTGCTGACCCTGACAGTGACATTTGCTCTCTGTTTTAGATACTGGCTGATGAGTTTACCTGTGTGACTTTGGTTGTGCACAGAGCAGGATCAGCAGCTGAGAAGGGCTGTGGTTGAACTGTCAGAATTGAACAGAATGTGGAAGAATTGGACGCTAAAATGATAATATGCTTGTGCACGTGAAATACTCTATTTCTTGGTAGGAGGTTTCAGACCCTATAAACTATTGGGATGTAGCCCAGGATCAGTAAGGTTCATGTTATCAGCAAGAGGTTGTATTTTAAACAGCAATTTTACAATCTGCTAGCTGCTGCTCATTTGCATCAAGTGTGATTTCATCAGCAAAGCATTGCAGCTGCTTCTGAGTAAAACACAGTAAGCAACTCGACTAGCTCCTCAGGACAGGAACTGAAAAAAAAATCTGTCTCAATGAAATTAATGCAAGTCTGTTGCGGAGACTGAATCTAATGAAGCCTGTGGGAATTTGGTCAAATTTCAGGCCCAAGTAAATCTGGCTGAGTCCCATTTTCAAGAATGATTTATGCCACTGTTATCTGAATCTAATTGCCATATGGAAAATTTGGGCTGCTTCCGATTGCCTAAGTACTTTCTTTAGAAGCTATCTGCCCACGTAAGTGACTCAGGCTTGCAGTGCTGGATGGAGCTGTGCCGAGATGCTTTTAAGGACTTACTGATGTCTGCATGTCTGTGGAGGTGTATACAAACCACACTGAATGAATGTACATGTGGGCTTGTTGCCACAGGAGAGTCTCACTAAACAACTGGTTGCTGTTTTGTGTCCTCATTCTGCCATGAAGGTTAGTCCAGCACTACCTTACAGGCCCACAAATGAAGCACAAAGAGTAAAGAAGGAAGCAATAAATTTCTTATAAGGTAGAAAGGAAGTAGGTCGTGCAGATCTGCTTTGTTTTGAAAAGAGGTAAATGCTGAAATGTTCAGTAAGATTATTTTTCATCTATTGTTCCATCTATTGGTAGTGAACTGTCATTTGGAACAATATTGGTCTCTTTTTGAGGTAAAACTGGCTAAACTAAAATATTTCTTTTATTTACAATGTTTACAGTAGTAAATGGAAAGAGTCAAAAGTTAGTTTGTTTTTTTATGTTGCTTTTTATTTGCCCATAAAAGATACATTAATAAATTACAAGCACCTAGAAATGGCAGAAGTAGCAAGACATAAGCCCACAAGTGCAATGCAACACAATCTAACAAGGTAAGCAAGAATGTCTCCAGCAAAAGCTAGAAGTGTTGTAAATAAAGCTTTCAGAATTGGCTAGTGACCAGAGAACATCATATCTAGGACAGTTTCACTCTGTGGTGTCATTTATCCTGTTGTTTTTCAGGAGATACCTCAGGCTTCTGAACAGTGTCTTCCCTTTGCATCTGTTACATCCTGCTCACCCAGGCAAGTTTCTATCTTGCAAAATACCTCAAAATGTCATACAGTGCAGGACGTCTCTCTTATATTGGGTGGCTGTGAACTCAATAACTGTACCCAGAGGAATGCTGCAGGCCTGCCAAACTCCGGAGGCACAAAGGCAACTGAATTGCAGCTTTTAGAAGTTACTTTGGGCACTTCCCATTGGACTTGTACATTGTCACATGGAGTTTGTGAATATGGTGCTCGGAGGAAGTGGGAGCAGGGGTCAGATGCTGTTAGAAGCTGAGCAAGATTCCTGTTGCAAATGTGGTAGCCCAGTTTGCAAGATGAGAATTGTTGACTGTATAGTTTTATCTCTATGTTCAAAGCCATCACCTGGGGTAATAAAGTAACATGAATTGTCTGCCTGGCTGGCTTTCTCCCTACCCCTCCCCAAAATAATAGGGTTACTCCTGCCTGCTCAGAAGTCATGATAAGATTATTAGACTAAGGAAAATTATTTAATTAAGCTTACAGAGATAGCCCAAACCCTCAAAAACCTCAGCGATTAATATAAAAGTAGTTATATAGTAACTTTATGATATGACGAGTAGCACCAGCAGTCATGCAGTCAGAATACATGCAGAGAAAGTAGTCAACAGCTCTTAAATATTCACACCACAAAGGAGATATGAGAGATACTATTTTTTCCCTGTTTTTCATTTCCTGTCCAAAGAAATCCATGTCTGACTGACTCCCTGTTCAGTCACTGGGTCAGAACCTCAGCTTTATAGATCAGTGTGGCATCAAGGGGTTATGTCAGGTTATGTCAATGAAACAGCAGGTCTTGTGCCTGTGTATTCATTTTACTGAAGAAATATAAAAAATAGAATATACAGAGTTTCTGATTTTACATGTCAAAAAATATTGCAGATATCAAATTATTTGTTTTGTTAAGAGGTCTGGGAATAACTAGTTTAAAAATTAATTGGCTATAATGTTTCCAGCTGGGATTTTCCAAAGAGCATAGGGGATTTCAGTCTGCAAATCACACTGAAATTCAGGAACAGACTTTGATTTCTGAATTTCTGAGGGTTCTTTATAAATCCCATTCTCAGGAGTTCATAGAGGGAAAAGTAGTCAGTAATGGAAGAGGCCAATAAGGAGTAAATATTGATAGGAAAGCTGTGCTGTGAAGTTTATCAGGCAGGTGTGAGCATAGCCAAGAGCTTTAGTTTCCCTGGGCAGCTGCCAGTCCAAACTGACATTTCCTCTCATCTTTCAGCATATGGCCTTGTGCTTCGAAAAACTTCTTCCTGCCAAGTGTGCAAGCACAGGAGCCATAAGGAGCTTCCACAGGAATCAAAACCTGAGGGGGATGAGCACAAACACATGGGTTACTTTTGAGACACATTCACTTCCCAGGCCCTTTTCTTCTCTTACGAACATCAGTGGTGAATGTTGATGTTATAACAAGTAGAGGTGGGCCTGTAATGTCCACCTGAAAGCAGGCAAGGATGGGAGAGGATGGAAGCAGTATCACATGACTTTGGAGGGAGATTAGAGCATAAACAGGTTATAGACCATCGATGCAAAATGGAATAACCCTGTTTCTCTTTCACATGAGGATATCCGTAACAGAACTTCAGCTGGACCTGGCTGGCAGCTACAGCAGCTGTGGAGGGAGGAGCAAATACATCTCATCCCCTACATGTCTTACCCTCTGCCTGATCCCAAGCTTGCACCTTGACGATGGTTGGACCAATCTGCCTTGGCTCCTAATGGTTACAGAAACATCCCTTTACTGCTCCCTTAGACTGCTGGTGGTCTGTCACCCAGAGTCAGCCTGTGGCCTTGCTGACCTGCTCGTAACCCTGCTGCACCAAGGATGCTCCCTGGCCTCAGTGGTGGTGCTAATGGAGCAGAAAGAAGAGCCATGGTGGTCTGGCTTTTCACACTGCCTGGCTATGGGAAAGGATGCCATGGTCCATTTTGCCTGGTTAAAACTGCACAGGTTGACATTATAACTGAAAGTCAAATTCAGTGGAGCAAATGAAGATGATTTTTCAGAGAGAGCCTCTGTTACAGATCCTTTTGATATCCAAAGCATTCCACTGTGCTCCTTTAGCTTTTATCAACAATGCAAGAAGGCAATTAATTATTCTTTTGTAAACAGTGTAACAGTGTAAACCTTAGAGGTAAGGTGGAGCTTTTACTGGGGCTGTGTGAGAAAGTTTGCTCCCTCTAGCTCTGTGTGCAGAACTGCTGCTATGCTTTAATTTTTAAAGAGTGCAGGCAAGTTATGTTTGAAGCATTTACTTACTTCTTTGTCATTGGTCAAACCTAGATTCTTCATGTCTAGGACATTATAAAAAGTGTTGTTCAAGACCACTTCTATGACCTGTACCTGAAACCATAAAACGGATGAGACAATTAATTAGGGCACCTCTTCAGCAACAGCCTAGTAGGCTTTTCACTTGCTGTAGAAAAAGAACAATGCAGCCCTCCCAGTACAGTTGACTAAATGCAATCTAGTGAATATGTGTCATGTAGTACACCTTTCACTTTTACTCAGGTGCTGCCAAACACTGAGTGATATTCTCCCCTGTTGTGTTCACACCTGGGGAGCATCACAGGAACTTCTCAGTGTGTTCATATTTTTTCTGACCATCTGGTTGTACCACCAGTTTTCAGTCTGACAGAGGAAATAATAGTCCCATGTTTGTTTCTCGCTCATCCAATTAACATTCACTATTGTTCAAGTAAAACTTCATAAGGAGGAAAGAAGATACCTGTGACACTTTGGAAAGGACAAGCATCTGGATACAGTTGACAGTTTTCTGGTACGAGGGTGAATATTCCCCACAATCGGGTGGTCCGGAAAAGGCTTCAAGGATACATTCACGGATTTTGTTCCTAGAGGTAACACAGGTTCTTACAAAACCTTGTATCAGCTGTCTCTGTTTAGATCCAGAATGTTTTACTGTGAGGTGGGGGTTTTTGTATTTTTTATGTATTTTCTGGCCAATATGTAGCACATGGGATTTTGTGGAGGAATGATTTATTTGTCCTGTAACCTCCAAATTCTTCCCAGGTCTCCCCTGCCAGCTCTAGAATTCACAAGCAGGTTTTGCTAAAAGTATTTTCAAAATCCGAATTTTATTCTCCAGATGTGTTCTGTACTGAACTGTTCATTTAAACCCTGTCCACTGAGGCAGCATCAGAGAGACCCCAAGACATGCCTCTCACTTCTTCTAACAAGCATAGTGCCGCCACTGAGACCTGCAAGTGGCTGGCGCACAGCAGATGCAGATCTGGCCCTTACACCTGCTGTATTCTATAGGGGGCCTTTGTGGCCATAGATTAGCTAATCAGTATTACTTGGTACGACATATACCATATGCAGTCAAAGTCAAAATCCTTGCATTCGCCATATGACCACTTGCAGAAGAGCTCTCCACATAGAATCCTGTCATGCCTTTCAGGAAGTGTGGTATGTTCATTCTTATAGAAACCTTCAAATCCAGACTGTGTTGTCTTCATGAGTTTCAGGTCTTTAATTCCAGCAAAGACGACCAGAGGACCTGTGATCCAAAATTACAGGACAATACGAGCTCATTTTCAGGCAGAGAGAAAAAAACTCTGGGTGATACTTGCAGTGACAGCTCCAAAGCCAGAAAGCAGATAAGTTTCTGCACACTGATGTTAGCAGAACGGTAAGAAGCAAGACAGAAACTACTGAAGTCAGAGCTCAGTCCAGAAAATGGAGAATCCCACCAATTGACCTTCAGTTAAGGAGAACTTTTTTATCTCACCTGCTTGGAACTGGGACATGCATTGGGTTGGCTCCCACTGATGTCGACTTAGGAATGACTGATTTCTTTAAAGGGAAATGAAATAGGCTACTAGTGCTGTGGTGTACAGGAGAGGTATGATGCACCTTTTCTAACAACACAGACGAGTGTAAAAACAATCTGTATAAAGGGGGAGCTTCAGTCAGAAATTTGCTTTACATACCCATCCTGTTGGGAGTTTTTCATCCCTGAGAATGAGAGGGTGAGGAGCCAGTGCAGCTCAGCTAATGAGCAGGAACCGGCATCGATACAGATGCCACCCACAGATTCAAACTGACAGTGACTTTAGCCACTATTTATAAAATGTGCTGTTGTGGATCACTGCTGCATGAGTGGATTATCATCTCCTAAAGATCAAACAATTGTGTCCTGAGTGTTTTCTCCTGACACACCTTCTGAATGGTGGCTAAAAATTACATGCAGTCAGTCATTTAGAGCACACCAAACTGATGACTGAAAATTTCACTGACCAGAGCTGCCAAAAAGCAGATTCAGAAAGTAGAGACTTCATGGCATGCAGGCTCATTCAGGGCCTGTACAGATAGTCAGTGGCTGAAGCCCAAGCTGCTGTTTCTGTGCTGCTCTTGCGCTCATGCTAGCTAGTAATCCTTGAATACATCTGGTGCATAGTAATCCTGCCTTGGACTGGGAAGACTGACAAATTTTGTCTTTAAACCATGTCTTTGCAGGAATTTATACTGGAAACAATTCCACTGTGGTAGACATTTCTAAACTGCATGATTGTTTAGAGATTTGTGTTGTTTTTTTTTTTTAAACTGCTCTGTAACTGGATATTATTGAAACTGAGTCTTATGTTTCTTTTATCTGTCTTTTCTTGTTTACGTTCATTATTGGTTTTTAATGAGTCTATGGAGGTGTATTTGTAATTTTGCCTATATCCCTCACTTATTTACCAAAGCCTTAAAAAAATGTAAAGAAGAGATTGTCCTTGGACAGGATATGGACCCTTGGACAAACCTTTGGACAGAGTTTGCTCAGATCCTGATTAATTTATTGCTTGGGTATAAGATTGTAATACACAGGTATTAATGTAGTGCAGATTCTATCAGTGAAACTGAAGATACATCTATCCTATAGTCAAATACATAGCCTTGTTTGAAAGAGCTCCTTGCAACAAAAGACTGAAAGGCTGTGCAGCAATCAGCCTGAAACTCGCTCTGAAGGATGTAACACCTGGCAGAGTTTCCAAGGTGAACAGCCCACGTTGTACTTTCAGTATGTTTTGTGCTTGTGCTGTCTTCAATTGTCAAATGTTGACTCTGTTACTTATGATGTTTTCAGTTTCCAAAACACTCTGAGCCTTTTATCAGCTGATATAATGGCAAAAAATAAGTCTATTAAGTCTCACAAGTTTTTTTTCATGATGAGAAAAGTGTTAAAAGATAGGATTAACTGGGAATTGAACCCCTGTGTCTGGCTGAGAGGTGCATAGGAGGATGCTAAATGTAGAGAACATTCTCTTAGAAAAAAACCAAAAGTGATTCAAAAATATTCTCTGGTTATTGTTCACCTAGGTAGGGAATCCTAAAGAAACAGCTGAAGGGCTGCATGAAGGGAAGTCTAAGAAGGAAAAGTGGTTTCTTCAGTAAGCCTTAAAGGCTTTTTTTTTTTTTTGTAGAATCTGAAATTGCAGAATTTCATGCTGAATTTTCAAGATGATGAAAAATGTAATTGAATCTACATTAAGAGCAGCAGCTTTTAAGAGCAGCAGCTTTTGAAGAAAGCATAAACTCCTTCTTTCTCTTTTTCTTTCTTTCCTTTTTTTTTTTTTAGTTCAGATTTCTTTCTTAACGTTTTCCAGACACCGAAGTCTATACTATTGAGGGTGCCAGAAGTACAGCAGTAGTTAATGTTACTAGTAGCATTAAAAGAGATGAGGCCAAAAGGCACTGGAGGCTTGTGTTTTTCCTCCCTCCCTCTCTCCTTTCCCCCTTCATTTTGGAACACAGGGACAGTGCTCAAATGCGCCTTTCAAAACCTGTGCCCTGTCTGCAACTGAAAGTGGTCCTGCCACTGGTCGTAGGATGGGAGATAGTTCTAAGTTTGGTTAGTGCAGTTGAGATAGGTGCCAAACTAGTGCCTAAAACCTCTAAACCCATTGTGTGAAATGATGTACTGGGCTCAGCTCAGTTCCCAGGAGTCTGAGAGATGGGTTAAATGAAACACCGTCACAGTGAGACTGAGCTTACATTCTTGTTGTGAGCTGTAGCGAGTAAAGGTAATTTTTACACTTCCTTTGGAATGCAAATTTATGGACAAGACAGCTGAGCTTGAAAACTTATGTCTTTTAAGTATCACAAAACTCTTGTTTAAGCCAAATAGTGCTTCGGTGTGCAAAAATAGTAAGCACATTCTAGTATTTTCATGTGAAAAATTGTTTGCATGTGGACCTGAGTGCTCATGATGTTCAAGCTAGCCTGGCTTGCAGCAATGGAACTGCGGCTATCTTGGCAATAAAATTAGAGCATGTTGACAGGTGTTTGAAAATAACTGCAAACTGGGCAGTTGGCCTGTCGCAGTGTGGCATGGAGAAATGATAACAGGGGGACCGCAGAATATACTATAGGGTAAAAAAGTAAGCAGCCTGTTCTTGGGAAACTACTAAGCCCTGTCTCACTATGAAACAGTTCTGCTGGACGTGCTGTTGTAAGCGTTCTATGTTTGGAATGTATATACAAACGTGAGCTACGTTAGTTCTTCAGCCGTGTCTCAGAGATCAAGAACTGCAAAATAGACTCTAGAAGTATCCTTTGCTTTAGACCTCTGGAGCTGTGTGTTTTGGCTGTGCTGTAAGCCCTGTAATGCCTGTAGGTATCTCTAAAGCCATCTTCGTCTCTCATTGGCAGAAATATTTACCAAGAAGTAGGGGAAGTTGCCAATTTTTTTTCTCACCATTTCGGCACTGCTCAGCTTCACAAAAGCGGATCCCATCAGGAACGCATATGAATGAGTGGATGTGAGGAACACCATTCTGCAATTTAGAGGAGACATGTAAGTAAAAGTGCCATAAATACTATCTTAACTGGAAAACAGGAGCTAAGAGAGCGAGGAATGGCTACAGCATAAACAGAATGTATTAGTATTTTAGATACCTCATGCAGACGTTGCCATGGTACTTCTTGAATGTAGGTTTTGACGTACATCACTTGGCAAAATGTTGTCATGAAGTGATTGCAGATATCTATAGCAAATTGTTCTAAACTCGGGATCTAAGACAGTAAACAGCATTATTAGAAAGAAGGAATTACCTTGTACAAAACTAGATTTTCCTGGTTGCTGTAAATATTTGAGAGGAGTCAGTGTATTTTAAAACACAGATTTCTCCTATTTCTGTCTTGGTTCACTGCGCCCAGTCATTTGACCAGCTTGCAATATATATTGCAAATAGCAGCTGCAGTTGGGTCAAAAAGCTCCTGTTCTGTGGTACAGTGAGCTGCAGTCCTTGGACTGAAATTAACTGCTAGCCTTATGCTTCAAGGACATAGTGCTGGAATAATCATTTCAGCATAGTAAACAGTGATTATTCTGATTAAGTTTTACATGGTAGAGATGGGGTTTCTATACAGAGACAGACAATTAGGACTACAGATTGTCATTATGATAGATGCAATTGGTGAAGGTAAGAGCACAGTTAGAAGAATTAAGAGGAGTCTCACATGCTTTGCGACCTGTTTAAAAATGCTATATAGGAATAATGAAGTATTATGTGCTAAAAATTTAAAAAAGATGGATCTTATAAAATTACAAAAATAGTGTTAACTGTGAGAAAAAAAGGAGTCTGCAGTGGAGGAGGAGAACTTGTCTCTCATATCACTGAAGATGACTTTGGTGCTGATCTGACATGCCAATTAAAAATAAAAAGTATAACAAACACTTCCAAATGAAGTCATAAGAAACAGCAAGGCTAGTTAAAAAATAAAAAAATACCCCATTTTTTTTGGCCAATACGAGGACAATATTCTTTATGGTGTCTGTAGGTATCACAAGAGAGTTGTTTCCCTCCAGGTACTCCTGAGGAGAGGTCAGACGCAGATGTGTGCACACTTCCACTTCTTTAACAAAATGCTTCTTCCCCTCTCTATGAAGGCGAAGGAACTTAATTGTGTTTTTGCCATATTCACAATTGAGGACTTCTACATCCTTGATCTGCAGAGAAAATACATGGCAGTTGTAAAGGTACTCAATGGAAGCCTGAGTTATGCTCAGTCAATGAAACATAAACAATGTTTATGGCCTTTATTTCTGTGGTTACCTGTGATAATGAGAATATTTCCATTATAATCGCAGAATCCTGATGGGAAGAAAAAATGCTTTGGGAGACTATTATTACATTAACAGCAGCTGCGATAAAATTTTAATATATTCTTGCGGCCAGATTATAGAACAGGAGTAACAGTGAACTAGTCTCTCATTTGTCATCTTTGATTTAGTTCTGACTGTAGACCTTCCTGAGTCTCCCCTCCATCACCTCTTTCTGAACCCAGAGTGTCCCAATGCTCTCTGTCACCTCAGGTACAGCCGTGCAGAGGGCAGGCAGCATTCACACCTGCACCCTCCACAGGCACCCCACCTGCAGGCTGGGCTGCCTCTTGCTAGAGACAACTCCCAGTTTTCCCTGCCACCAAGAACAGACTTTCCCCACCTCCTGTTCCTCTGGCTCCCAGCTCTCCCTGTGCTGCACTGAGCCCTCTCTGTTTTCAGCAGAAGCTGGCAAAGCGCAGCCAGTGTCCTGCATGGCGGAGCCCCTGTAAGCGGCAGAGCCCGGCAGGCACTGCACGTCCCCAGGGCTGTCCCTGGCCTGTGCACAGGGGTGGGGGGACCTGCTGCTCCGAGGCCAAGGGGAAGCGATGAGTACCAAACCAGTTCTTCTGTGAGAGGTGGGAAGGTTGCTTCCTAAGCAGGCAGAAATCATAAACAAAAATGGGAACAGCTGTCATGTTCTTGGCATGTTGTGTGTTTTATTACCCATCTGTGCACGTTGCAATTCCCAAGAGCAAGGACAAAAGACACTGAGCTGAGGTAGATGAAAGTGTTTCCTCACAGTTCTGATCTCCCTCAAAAAGAATCAGAAGTGAATGTGAGCAGCAAAATTCAGGTCTTGGTCCACACCTCCAAAATCCTGGCTACCTGGGATCATTGTTTTTGTTTGTGTTAAGCCCTGTTATTAAGTTTTATCCTACTTCTGTCAAACACACCCCATTTACCCATCTCTTACAGTGTTGGAGAGGCTGTACTCACAAGGTGACAAAATACTGCAAAGGTTGTATTTCTGTTATGCTACAATAGCCAGAGGTCATTGAAGTAGATTTTCCCTGAGGCTGAAATATCCCATACTTGTTATCAACATCTTTTAATGTAAATCAGACCCTTTTAATGTAGGAATAATGAGACACACCAAAATATAAATTGAAGCTTTTTATGCATGAGTTGCTAAAATATTATCAGATGTGAAATTGCTCAATTCAGACATGTTTGTTCCTCGGTAATGCTAATGCACTTAAAAAAATAACTAATTGTAAGTAAATTAATTTGGCTTGGAGATCAGAGAACATTTCTCCAACTGTCAGTCCCTACGAGCTCAATCCCCACGGGTGATTGAAGGGTCCCCACTGTTGGAGCCAGGACTGGGCAGGGCTCAGCACTGCACCAGAAACCCTTTCTGCAGGCACAGTGTAAGGCCTGTGCTCACTACGAGGGCTAGGTGGAGAATAGTGTGGTGGAAATGATTTTGTTCTGCTTGTCTGAACACCAAGTATTTTTTCAGATAGTTGTAAAAAACTTATACATACATAGTCACGCAGTACTAAAAAGAAAACAAAAAGGGTTTCTGTGCCTGCAGGTTGGTTTGGGTTTGTTTTAAGCAGAATGCTATGAATTTTATAAATAGTCAAAATATAAGTTTTGTCAAAAACATAACTTGACAACTGTCATTTTGTTGCCCAAAGAAATCGCGAGCAGTTTCCAGGGGCTCCCAGGAGCCCTTGCCCCGCTGTCGATGGCCGGCCCTGCTACGGGAGCCCGACTTCCCATGCTGGCTCTGCCGTCCCGGGCAGCGCCCAGGGTGTGCTCGCTGGCAGGAGCTGACAGCTAACGCAATACAACTTCTCCTTTTAGAGCCTACTCGGTGCTCGTCCTGCGCAGCCGAGAAACCAAAATGCCCGCAGGATCTGCATGGTGCCACCCTGCTTTGCTCTTGCTTCTCTCCTCTGTGCCCCTGTGGGCAGCTGAGATTTCCTGCAGGAATGAAGATGGGCAGATAGTCGACTGGTAAGTAAATACCGTGCCGGGGAGAAACTCTGGGTGAGTAAATAAAAACACTTAAGCCGCGGCAAGTGGGTGGGTCACTGAGAAGCAGTGCAGGGCTATCACTGGTTCAGTCCTGTGAGTTTGCCTGTGAGTGGCTGCAGAATTTTGCATTGGGAAAACCAAGGTTAAGTTATTGAAATGTGATTTTCTTTCACTGAACCAACCACCGTACCGCATTATGACTAACTGCAAAATAATCACCGTTTTACACAGCGTTCACGCCTCATGATCAAAGGGAGCATAATCCGTGTAGGGGTGCCAAGGCTGCGCTCGCCAGCGGCAGCCCCGGGGGCAGCCGGCCTGGGCCCGGGCTGCAGCACAGGGCTCGTCTGGCAGAGGAGACCGAGCCGAGCGGGGAGAACCGCCCGCGTCCCGCCCTTTGCCTCGCAGCTCCTACCTGAACAGCAGCGTGGGGGACTTGTCCCCTTGCTGCCGTCGCTGAGCGGGGTCGGAGGCTGAGCCGCCCAGGAGGGATGCGGGACGGACTGGGGGTGGTGGCAGCAGTGTGGCAAAGCCGCCTGTGCCCTGTGACTGAGGGGCAGTGCCGTCACCTTATAGCTGGTACCACCCCACTGCCAGCAGCGAGCCCAACTTTGGGTATTAAATGACTAATTGGATTAATGCACTTTGAAGATGAAAGACGCAAAGTACAATCGCATAATGCGTATCCAGCTCAGGTTTAAAAAGTGAAACGAGGGATCTTAAAAAAGAGCACAGAAGCTTCCTGAAGATAAATATCAACCAATTTCAAAATAAAAGTGTTTTTCTCATGGAACAATTATTAGTTTGGATACAAGTGATAAAGAAGTAGGCACATCCTTTCCCTTGCCCACAAAGCTAACTGCAGGGAAGGCCAGTGCTCCTCACTCAAGCAGGAGCACAAAGCTGGCTTTGCTACGTATTGGTGTAGCATCAAATGTATGATGTTTATCCCTGTGACTTGTCACCCTTGCCAAGGCCCTTCTGGATAACATGATTTTTTCAAGAATCAGCCTTAGTTGGTGCAGCTACCCAACAACTTAAAACTATGAGATATTTCATTTTCATTTCTCCCCAAACTGCAATTATTCCTTACAGAATGAATGTTTTGTGCTAAAGCTAAAAAAAACCAAAACCAAACCAGACCAAAATCTAAACAAACAAAAAAATCCACATAAAACTACTTTTGCCATCCATTTCTTCAATGAAGACAATTTTTGTATCCATATTCTCTGAGAAATTCTTTGAAAGCTGTGGCTGGGAGTAATTCACTTGGGCCTCCGTATGAATGCCAGTGACATGGGGCCTGTTCCAGGTGGGAACTTTGGCGTCTACACAGGCAAATCCATGTTCTCACTGATAAATTTAGGAGGAAGGACAACGGGACTTCCTTTTCAATGTGCCCTGACCAAACAAAAGAGAAACTTGCCTGTCTGCCAGGGTCATCCTAGTTTATTGAAAAGAAAGAGTCAGCCTTTGGATTCTGGATTTGGTTGCTATGAAGCTGACAGGAGAAGCAGAACTAAAACTGCTGAGAAGAGCTTCCTCTCCACCAAAAGATGTCAATGCCCTTTCAAACAAACAGCACTGCAGGTTTAATTTTCAGTTAGCGTGAGCTTTATGTGAGTTCCTACTATGAAGTGGTTTCATCCTGCAGTATTCTGTAGTTACTCATTATTAGTATTCACACACCCTTTCATTTGCTGCTAAACTGGAAGAATCAGTTGCCTTATCTGACCTGATCCCATCTGTACTCCCAGCTGGGCTGGCAGCTTCTACCCCCATGCAGTGCCTGGGTGGGCAAAAGTCTCCCCCATGCTTTCATGCCACTCAGGAGTTCGTCCCACTGTCTTCACCTCACACAGAGGCTATGGGAGCAAATGGCCACAGGTTCAGCTTTCTAAGGAGAGCTTAGAGTCTTTCCCTTATTCTTCTGAACTCACTGTATTCTGTGAGAAGTTTTCCCTGCAAATAAAAGACAAAACTATGCTTTCTGAGAAGTGTTGCGTTGAGGACTGAAGCCACGGATCCACATTGTTTGTTTGTTTTTTTCAGTAGGGGGAAAGGGAAGAAATGAAGATGTGATATAAAAGTAAAGATGTGATTATTTGTTTTAAGTATTTGGTGTTCAGTCACAAGCAAACAATGTGACAATGCAAATCATGTCTAAGCAGCTTCGCTTTTCCTTGGTTGTCAGAAAAATAATTTTCACTCTGCTCCCACATATGCCTAAGTTCTTGAGAAATTTCCCGTGCACAAATAGCAGTAAAGTTTTTATACAACTTTAATTGGTAATATACTCAGCTGGCTTTCTAGAAAGAGCCAAAACATGTATCCACTGGGAACTGGCAAGCAATTTACTGATAGCTCAATGACTAGCATTTCCATAAGCATACCTGCTGAGGTGGATTTGTCAGATGCAAGGCTGTAAACACTTCCAAAGCATAAATCTTTCACTACATTTCAAAGCAGTTTGGAAAAGCTTCATCTACTAATTCCTGGTTTAGCTTGTACTACTGTAACTGCTGCTATTCCTCTCCTTTCCAAATCTTCATTTCAGATAAAGGGATTGTTGTGACAGCTGCTGCACAGACAGGCACGGGCAGCTCTCCCCAGCCTTGTTACATAAATCACTTTCTTCTCTGCAATCTGTCATCAGAAGTTATTTCTCCTGAGGTACTTAAGGAACATCATTCAGTCAGTGGCAGTGCAGGTGGATTACCAGGCTGACTAGTGGTGTGTGTTTCTCTTCTGCCTCTATATGTACATTTCCCACAGATTAAATATCCTCCTCTAGCAAGATGCTTTCCTGCCACTTCTTACCTGCATTCGGAAATGCCTTTTGTGACCAATCTGAGACTGTAAATCAACTGGGCAAGGCTTATTCCTCCTGATATACTTGAAGGGTTAAGCACAGGCTGCGTTTCTGGTGAATAGTATAGACTACAAATATGCCACCCAGTCCTTACTATTGGCATAAATAAATAATTCAAGTACAGCCCTCAAAGAAAGTGGTTGAATTAATTATATTGCAATTAATCCCATGGACTTGTGCAATGGGAAAACCTGTTTACTTTATCAGGGACCTTAGTATGAACTGAGCCATTTGCTGACAATATTGAGTACTCTACAATTTTGAAAAGATTTGTGTTTCTGGCTAATAGTTTGCAAATATCCAGTCTGCAACAGTTCAGCGGAGTGCAAGTCTCTTGGGAGAAGTAGGATTGGAACAACATTTTGTCACCGTGCTTTATACTTATTTAGTGATTGTAAAACTTATAAATGTAAGATAATGCATTCTTTATTTTAATACCTAATTTTATCTATTTAATATAAAGCCATATTTGTATAAGTTGTTTGACCATGAGAACGTTCGACTGGCTTTAGGCCCTGAGGCTCTCTACCAGAACCAGGAGCAATAGGGATTTGGTGGACTCCAAACCAGGGCTACCTCAAATTCTTTAGGGATACAACAGCAGTTTGGCCACAGCAACAGGAGTTTGGTGCTGAATCAGCCTCCCTTGGTTGCTAAGAAGCAGAATAAATTTGTCTGCAGCAGGTATTGTGCTGCCATACTGCACCTGGTTCCTGTGCTGGATTATTGCTTTGAGGCTGGGATGTCCACACTGCATGCTGGTGGCACTGCTCCCCCCAGCCCAGGCATCCCTGGGGGTTACCCTTCTCTTCCTCAGGTGGGAAGGAGATACTGATTTACACATTCAAATAGGGTGCTGGTAAAAAAGTAATTGCTCTTCACTGTTGCAGGTTTGCTCTTTACAAGTTACCAAAACATGCCAAAGGAGAGATTCCCATGCTGGGGCTGGAATACATGTACATGGATGCCCTGGCTCCACAGTGGCAGCTTGGCAAATACCTCATCAACATGACGCAGGGTGCTCTGGGACGAACACTGAAGCAGCTGTATGAGACATATGAATCCAAGGCAAGTGACGTTTAATTATTGTTAGTATGTTTACTTGATATTACATGCAGATGAAATGAAACCACCCAAAATAAGTGCATGGAAGTATGGCCAGATCTGACTGCCCAGATCTACTAAAGCACATCAAGGGAAGTGCCTTGACAGCTGGGCAGATTATTTGCAGTTTTGGCTACAATTAGAAATTACCCTCAAAATTCTAATTTCTAGTCAAGCTTTTCATACACTTAGAGTATTGCCCATCAGAAAAGAGTGTTGGTACATACTCCCTTTGGCTTCTTCTCTGCAATTCCTGTTGAGCAACATCTGAAGCTGTGAACTGGCTTGAAATTCAAACCAGGGCCAGTGCTGGCTGTTACAGACACTTGTCTTCAGCCTTCCTATGTGCATGTGTTTCACACACTGCCTTAAATCAAATCTGGATTTTGATCTTCTCCCTGAAATCACTGTGACTCCTCCAGCAGTGATATGCTACTGGTTGGCCTTTTTTTCTCTCCCACAGTGAGACACCTCATATATGTATATTTGTGTGAAGTGATTATAAAATATCACAAGATCTGCCTGTAGTTATTTTTTTACTATCTACATAGTATTGTTGAGAGTCTGGGTGTGTCTTTGCATTTCTACTCTGGGTTAGTGGTAGGG
Organism: Platyrinchus mystaceus; assembly: GCA_035041135.1. Taxonomy (NCBI): domain Eukaryota; kingdom Metazoa; phylum Chordata; class Aves; order Passeriformes; family Tyrannidae; genus Platyrinchus; species Platyrinchus mystaceus. The sequence continues at coordinate 14,058,928 of JAWWLV010000005.1, forward strand.
TCTCATTAATTTATATGTAGAAGAGATTCCCAGAAGTCAGTCAAATAATGTCAGTCCAGAAAACTGTCCTGTTGCAGGTCTCACTGTAATTGTAATAAACTGTTCACAAACTCTTGGGAGGGGAAGCATGTCCCAACTGCTTTGAAGTTCTCTGTTCAGGGAAAATAAGGTGCGGCCACATGCAGATATTTTGCGAAAAAGCTTTAATTGCTTGCCCCTCTTGAGAACACTTGTCATGTCTATTTTTACTCAGCAAATGTTTTCACCAGATCTGATTGCTAAATCAGAAGGAGGCACAAAAAACAGAGGGGAACTTTTTTGCAAGCAAATGCCACTAAACCCATGTAAACTGTCTTAGCAAGCATATTCAACCCTGTGAGAAAGGGCTACTGCAGTGATTGAGAAAATTTCCACTTCATGTTAACCAGGGCCCTAATGCTGAGTCTTCAGGTTTATTTTACTGTAGCATTTGGGAAGACTGTGTCATCTGAACTGGGAGCAGGATTAGGCTTGTGATGTTCACACAGAGGAGTCCTGAATTCTTCTGTTCCCAGCAGATGTTCTCTTAAGTGCCTTCCTTTTACTCAATGTCATGTTTCAGAAGTGTGTGTTTCCCTGCAGAGGAACACCATTGCCTATGCGATATACAACGATGAGATCCCTGAATCAGACTCCAAAGGGTGGAAAAGTGGACACACCAAAGGTACAGGGAGTGTCCCAATCTACTATTTTCATCTTTCAAAGTTATGGATAGCATCTACTTGTCTGTTTGTCTATCTGCATATCTAAAATTCCTGCCTAAAGCAAAACTGGAGAATGATTTGCATGATGTGTGGTTTGTTGTATAGTTACATATGCTGTAACTTCTGTTTTGGTTTTGTTATGCTTGTGCTGTGTGAAGCATCTTAGGGCTTTTGGACTCTTTGTTTCAAGAGGTGAAACATATAGATCCTTTTAGTGAGTACAAACCACATCATCCTGTGCTTGATGGTAGCAGCAGTACAAGATGTGAAGGGAAAGACACCTCCAAACTCTCTGGGGTAAGAAACTGCTGCCAAGATCATGGTATGCAGTTACAGAAAAACAAGATTTAGATACCAACTTCAGTGGAGGTCTAAATGTTCCCTTGAGGAAGCAGATGGGGTTTGCCCAGCCTGACCTGGGGATGACCACTGTTTGCAGAGCTATATTTTCAGGCTGCAGCAATGAGGACAGCTCAGGAGCCATGCTCCACCCTGGAGTATCCTCCTGGGGGGGAAGTGTAGCCTGTCTCTCTGCTGCTTACACGTGGAAGAGAATTTGGTCTGGAAGAGAAGACACAGTGTTGACACAGCGTTTCCCCTTATCCAGTGAATATATGAAGGGAAGGAAAATAAGCAGTGGAGAGAGGGTCACAGTCATTAAATTGTCAGAACTTTTGAAGACAAAATTTAAGCAGACAAAGAGAGGCTTTGGAAAGATTTATTTTTTTTTTCAAATGAAACATGATGACAGTTTGAGTTAGTCTATGCAGGAAAGAACTGATGCAATTTCAATGCTATATTAATGTCTCCTATGATCCATTAATCTACTCTAGAACCAGTTTACTGTAGATATTAACATGTTGAAATGTGGTCTCTGCAGCAGCAAAACCAAAGCAGGACACAGCTCTATCATCAGGGCTTTTTCCTCCTTAATTCATTAGCAGTAACTTTTTTTTTTTTTTTACAGGATTTCTGCTCTTGGACAAATCACAAGGCTTCTGGGTAATTCACAGTGTGCCTCTATTCCCTCCCATCCCTGAGGATGGTTACGGGTATCCAGCTACTGGGGAGTCCTTTGGACAGACGGCCATCTGTATAACCTTCAAATATGACCAGTTCACTGAAATAGGTATGAAAAGCTTTGCCCTAAGAAAGCCTTTGTCCCACCACAGCTCTCTGATTGCTTTCCTTGAGGCTTCACCTCAAGAATTCATTGTTCTTGACCTTTGTTGTCAGATTGGGAAACCAAATGGGGCCTGGAGAGAGCTTTCTTGGTTTCAGTTATGTTTATCCAATGATTTCCTGCTTGAATGTGGGAAATTTGCTCTTCCACTCTGTTTCCATCTCCCCATGGGGATTATTAGGATAACAATAGTCACAAGTGCATATCAAGGGTAAACTAGTCTGTGTATACAAAGTGCTTTGGAAACATAAAGTAGGATGATTAATCATTTTTAACAGTAATAGCTCATTCAGCTACAATCATCTGCAGTTCTAAAAATGTAAGACAACTACTGCTTGAGCTGAAGCAGTAGCCTTGACTCACCAGAAATATGAAGTATGGAATAAGTATCACCTAGAATTTCCCCAGGTATTTTTTGCCACAAAAATCACCAATACTAAATATATTAAAGAAAACAAATAACCAAGAAAATTGTAAGATTCAGAACTATCTGACAGTGATAACTGGTACTGGAATCCTGAAAAGGACTGTCAAAAGGCATTACAAGAAGTCATGCTGGCATGCTCCTTAACTCTTTTCACACTATTTTTTCACTCTTTTCTTAGTTACAAACCTCAAATCATATTAATGAAACACACATGCTGTGCAAATTGCCAGGGTGGCCACACCTTAGAGCAGTCTAAACCAGGTTCCTGTTTGTGAAAACAGATCTATACACATGTTTAGGAAAAAAAGGGCAAGAAAATGAGGTGCATATGCTAGTGCTTTTCCTGCCTCATCCTCCCAGCGTCTGATAATCTGTGGTTCAGGCATTTCCTGAGCCAGAAAGACTGGAATGTTCCTGATGGACTGGTCTTCCATAAACTCATCTAATGAGCCCATTTGTTCCCTTGCTCTTTATGGTATCCATGGCAAGGACTTACACAGTTAAGCTGACCAGTGTTCAGAAAGGTGAATTTCTTCTGCAAATTCAATCCAGATGCTGAAAGTCAAGTTCTGTTCTCCCTAAAACCAAACTAGACCCTTGGGCAGCTCTTCTGTTTGCATTTGGCTTGGCAGCTGTAACTGCCTGGAAACTACGTCTGTAAATACAGACAGGTTTGGATTTACACATGCTGTCTGAGTGCTGTGTGGCTGCACAGAGGCTTGAAGATGAGCACGGGTGGAAGTGGCAGTGGACCAAGACCACCGGTTAACAGTTCCGCTAATAATGAGGTGTAAGTGGAAAAACCTGAGTTTTTCCTATGTGCTACAGGGCCACCTGGAATACAAAGCAATTAGACATATTTTTGGTTGCTAAAATAAGATACTTCAACACCAGACTCATCCAGAGATAGGCTGTGAAGATTAAGAAGGACTTAGATTTCCTTTCCGAGGCAGAACTTTGCTCTCTTGATTGCTTTAGCCCATTTTAATTCTGCATGTGTTCATTTCTGGGGGTTTTTCTCAGACCAACAGATGCTGAGTTATAATCCTGGGATCTACAGTTGTTCCATCCCTAACATCTTCCAAGCTGATCTCCCAAATCTGCAGAAGCTCTGTGCAAAGTCCAGGCTGCCCATGGTCCCCTTGCGCCACCTCACCAAGCTCCAGTCAGCTCATGGGGAAACCTTTCTCCACTTTGCGAAGTCACACTCATTCATAGATGGTAAGAGAACCGATCGCTCTGTGTATCACACATTCTCAGTTAATTCTTAATATATTAATTGATCTATTCTTTGACAATTAGTGTTTTCTTTGAGGGAGAAAAAGAAGTTCAGCTTCAGAAATAAATGAAACAAAGGGCAAGGAATGGTGTCCCATCTTAATATTCTCTCAGCCCCATGAAGCAAGAAGCTGTCTGGTCCATCCTAAGGTGTTCAACAATGATATTTTCTGAAAATTTATTTCCTGTTATTGAACAGTAACAACAAAGAAGAAATATGGGGTTTGAATCATCTGGGGTCTTTTTGTTATCAAGAAGATTTGCAATTTTTTTGTCCTTTCCTTTTTTCCTGTGGTTGTTTGTAACAGGTTTTCTAGAAGGAGAAAAATTAGAAATGAACTTCTGAAGCCAAAGTAAAAATAAAGGGAAGGGGCAAAATCCCCTGTGGCTGACTTTATGCATTGCAATGAAATGACTGTAATTTAGATGATGCTTTTCAGTCTATTCTTAAATGAAGGAACATGAAAGACTAATTTCCCACACCCTGTGTTATTCCACAGATATCTATGTGGCCTGGATAGCTCAGGAACTGAAGACCGATTTGTTGGCTGAATCCTGGCAGCGTTCAGGCCAAAAACTTTACTCAAATTGCTCTCTTGATTACCATGTCTACAACATAAACCTAATAGGGATGCCATTGAATTCCACCTTTCATTCCATTAATGATCATTCCAAATGGGCTGTTTCAAGGAAATACAAAGATCAGTGGACCTGCATAGGGGACTTAAACCGTGCTGTCGAGCAAGCCTGGAGAAGTGGTGGGTTCATCTGCACACAGAATGAGCACATCTACAGTGCCTTCAGGCACCTGATAATCCACTACGAAAGCTGCACTGCTGCTTCTACAGGGATATAACAGACCATTCCTCGCAACCAGTACAGCCCTTATTACATAGAAAGTGTGTGAAATATCTGCCTTAGAATCTATTTCCTCTCTGAAAAATGGCCCTGTGAGTTGCCAGATGTGCTAGATCATCACCTTGTTCGCTATAAAAGCCGGTGGTGTGCAGATAAATTATGGCTGGTTTTCTCTGGCGTGAGATGCAGAGGCTCTGCATGTGCTGGGCTGTGCTGTGCTCTCTGCTGGCTCCTCACCACCCATGCCAGGATGGGATGGGATGCTGTGGCACGAGGCTGCACCAAAGCACGTCACTGTGGGTGCCCTGCACAGGCACCCCTGGAGCAACTTGTGAGTGGGGCTGTACGTGGGATGGGAAGGACAACAGAAACCTCTCTCCTGAGCTGGGTTGTCAGGAATGGGCAGTTAGCAAGGGACAAGTACCCCAAAATACCTCAAAATCACCCCATATTTGAGATGCTGTTGAGATAAATCACAGCATTTCTGCTCAGTGTGGGCTGAATCTCTTAAAGAGCTGATTAAATCCAGGAAGGGGGATGAGTAGATCTGTGGATAGGAAGGCTTTATTTTTACATGATTCATTTTTAGAGAATAAATGCGCTTTAAATCATCTTTAAATCATCTGTAACTAATAGCTTGGGAATATTTCTAGTGCTTTTATTCGTGTACAGCAATCTCATAAACAAATAAACATGTTTAAAATTTGAATAAGCAAAATAAGAAAAAAACCAAGTCTGTTGACAGTGTCTCTCTTCCATCGGTGTAATTATTTGTGGTTCGTTACAATGTTTTATGGCTGCCGAAGGAAAAATGGAGACAATTAGGAAAAAAAATAAAGAAAAGGGAAGAAAATATTTGAAGGAAGATGTTATTTAATCTACATTTTCACATTACAACAAATGTGACTCTTAATTTTCAATATCTCCATTCTCAGGCTTAGGACCTGAAGTTTGCATGGACTTATTGTAAAGACAGGGCTAATTTGCAAAATCCTGATACACTCTTGGGTTCAGATTTCAGAAGTGTATCTGCATTAATATGTTCCTAAACATATTTATAGGGTTCTATCTCGTAATTTTTTTTCCTGAATTGCTAATATAAACTGCAGTCTGAAGAGTTGGCTGTCCCACTAATATTTCTGTTTTGCTGTGTTCATAGTTCCTACCACTGATTCTCCACAAGTGTCTTAAAAGGAATTAGACAGAAAGAAATGCCCCACAACCACAAGAGGTTGTCAAATAATGTATCAAGCCTTCAAAATGAAGGGAACTGTGCAGGAATAGGTTTCAATATTAGCCAATCCGGATCAAAGGCAAACCTGCATCTCATATCTCAGTGAAAATAGTGCTGATAGCTTAGATATCCTGCACAAAATGTTTCTTTTTCTTTTCTCTGCGTATGACCCAATAACATTTGATAAATAATTTGCTTGATAATGTTTTTTCTCTGATGCTTGTGAAATTGTTTAACATATACACCTTCCATTGTTTTGCTAGCTGTGGTCAAGCAACACCTTTTGTGGCAGCAAAAATTGCCAGTGACACGGAACACTGTGCTGTGCGATGGTAGGGCATCACTCAGATAAGCCAAGATAAAATCTCTCTTGCCCATCTTTTCATGGCAGACACTAACCTAACCTGCCTGTCTGAGCTCTGGCATCTTGCCCGTAGGTTTGTGTACGCATGATCTCAGCATACAGGGCTGGCGAGAAACCCTCCACTGGAGACAGTGATGGTGAGGCTCCCCGTGGTGCATCAGAGAGCACCTGGACATGTGGCACAACCTGTAATTATGGTATTTTCAAATGCTCAGCCACAGCATTTGGGTTCACAGAATTGGATAGCAAAGAGTCTCTGTCCCACTGGTTGTCACGGCAGTGTTGCCACAGCCCTGCTTTCCAGGCTACAGGTAACCAGTCTGTCACTTGACTTTAAGTGCTGATTGCTGTTCTTAATTATTTGATCAATTGATAGCTGTCATGAGGCTAGACTACTTAAGCATTTACTGGACTAACTTAAGCATTCCTCTTTCAGTATACCCAGGACTGGTTGCCTCCATTTTATACCTGAGCAGGTATAAAGAGCAGTGGGAAAGTTCAGAGAAACAGCTGTACCATACAGCAGTACAAGCACCTCAATATACAGACTCATTTCAGTGGTGTGGCAATAAACAGGCTGCAGATCTGGTTCTCTCATGTTTTAGCTGTAAACAGCTTTAATTCAGTTTTCCTATTGTTGTGTAACTTCAGTATTTGTATATCGTAGTATTTCTGCTACACACATTATGAAACATGGGCAGGCTCTTTGTTTCCCAAAAGAGACTGATAATTAACAAAATAAACCAAATAGATTTTTAAAGGGTTTGTCACTCAAAGGCTTTCTGTGCATGGAAGACCCAGTTACTCAATCTCATATGCCCTCACAGCATGTACTGTGATCAATCATTAGTGTGAAATACTTACTTTTTGCCTATTTTATATGTGTATATATATATATTCTTAAAGTTTTTAAATTTAAAATACGCTGTTCTATTTTAAAATGCTGAACACTCAAGAAATACCTGCCTGTCCCAGTGATCCTGTGTTGCCTCTGCTGCCCACCGTGACCCTTTTGACTGGGCAGGCTGGTTGCTGCAGCAGGAGACGTGGCACAGCCCTTCTGCAGTTCCAGGGGGACGCGCCCAGCAAAACTGACCCTGCAGGACGGCACAAGCACTGGACCCTGGCATGGAGAAGGAATAAAGCTGCTCTCTTGTCTGCAGACCTGGAGTATCTTCTCAGCGTGCAGGTATGGCTATTCTGACCCTTGGGCTCTGTTCTAGTTAGACTAAATGAGAACATTTATTATACATGAAAATTGTTTGCCGAGGGAGTAGGAGAGGCCAAAAGAAAACATTATTAATCCACTAAACATTACTGTACTGCAGCCAAGTTTGTAACAAACACAGCAGTAGGGATTGTTGTTTGGTATAAATTGCCTTGTAATCATTTCCACAAGCCGAGGCTCAGTCCCAGCATGCCTGACACGCTCGTGGGGTGCAGGAAATGCAGATACAGCCTCTTGAAATATACGCCTGCCATTTGCATCTCCTGCCCTCACCACTGCTACTGCCACCCAAGAGCAAGGACAGGACTGCTCAAAAAGCCTTGATGATTTTTCTGTAAACCCCTGTATCGCTGAGGATGCTTCTCTAACACTGGTAATGGTGGGTCAGTAGGGCAGTGGTTTGCTGTGTTGGAACAGTGCAATTTTACAGACATTTAATGCAGGAGGTCCATGGATTTGACACTGAAGAAAAGCTAAACATAAAAAAAAAAAAAGCTATCCTTACAAACCACACACGCTGCTCCCCTCTCAGCACGTTTTGTGCAGTTTTCTGCTCTCAAAACCCCCCCAAAACTGGGAAGTTTCCAGTAAACACACCTAACGTAAGTGCCTGTGTCAAACAGGGCTTCCTCAGCTTCCCTGGAGCATGGAGGGAGAAGGTTATTTTTACAAAGACATATGGGCCTCTCATCCCTCTCTTTTGTTTAAATGTACAGGCTCCTGGCTTCTGACAGTAGTGAAATGCTCAATAACATCATTGTGAGAAATGTTTTTAATGTATCAAACCATCCTTGGCGTTACTAACCTAGTCATGTAATTATCCATGGAGAAACTTACACCCATATGTTAACGCCCATAAATTATTGTGTGAATCTCTTTTATACCTTTATTTTCAGTTTCTGGGAAAGATACATCACTAGGTACTTAATATAGCAATTGCTTCAGAATGTGTAAGCTGCCTATGCCCACGGTGAAATGTTCGGGAGGCAGAGTAGTGCTGGAAGCGTCATCTGAAAGCTCCGTAAGCCAAAGTCTAACTGTGCTCAGAATGTGATGCAAGAATATGATGCACCTCTTCAGTTTCACAAGAGATTTCTTAAAAAGACAGGGATTTAAAAATGAGAACAAACAGAAATTGATGGTAGACTAGGTGTGAAAAAACCACCTTGTAGGGAACAAATTATTCATAGTACAAGGCAGAAAGCCTGATCTGAAATTCCAAGCTAGGATAGCAATATCAGTGTTTTCTAGATATCCTCATACCCTGAGTATCTTAGCCATATCTGACACTTTTCTATTTAGACTGGAGATACCAGATTAAAGATCTAATCTGCTGAATTTTCTCATAATCCTTACAAATTTGGCATGAAGGCAGTAAAAGAAGTTGTGTATGAACCCAGAAATCAGTTGTAGCCCTTTCAGATCTTGGCCTCAGACAGCATAATCTAATTTTTTAATGCAGACACATTGTATGCTTATCTTTACAGTTTTTAAATTATTTATCCCAGTATTATGAATATGTTATTCTATGCATATGTGATATGTTCATTTTACTAAAACTGTTACATACAAAATGTTAGGACATGAGAAATATGTCTTGCTTTTTCTAAATAGCTGTGTTACGCTTTTAGTCAAGTGATTTTAGTAAGTCCTTTTGATTTTATTTTTTTCATTTGCCTTTGCTTGACATTTTTTCACAAGGTGTCTGGTGACTATTCTGATTTTTCTGTAAGAGGGATAAAAGTAAGGAACATTCTTCCCCTCCTTTGATCACTTTGCAGCTTGGGAACTGCAAACCCATACTCAAATATTCAAAGCTTACAGGAGCAGAGCATAGTATTTAATGTTGCATGTCAGAGGAAAGGCAATTGCTACAAGTGGTTCACTGTAGTACAGTAGTTCTAGCATTGCCTAATTTATTAATCATAGAAATGTTGCATGCAAATTAGCCACAGAGTTGTGCACCATAATACAGTAATCCAAAAATCTGTCTTTGCATGTATTAATGCCCGCAAATTATGGATATCACACTGCAGCATTACACGGTTTCCCCATTACATTCCAAAACTTGCCAAAATTTCACTAAAAGCTGTGTTACTGAGTGTTTTCTTTTTGTTCTTTACTTCTGGCTTTCTAAAGTGTGAGAGTATTTAGCTCCACGGCATTTTTGTGTCTTCCTTTTCCCAGGGTTCCTTTTCGGGCTAACATTCTGCCAGCCAACCATCAAGATTTCCCTTGCTATAGTGCAGTTTAAAAATGTATTTTTGCACTGGTATGAGTATGGTCTGCACCACTGTCCTTCCCTTCTCTGAAAGCTGCTCCATTTCACGTCCTGACCTCATAAATCCTAGGCACTCTGCAAGGGAAATCTGCATCTTTTTCTCTCTTGCTTTCTTAATGCTCCAAATATTTCTTTCAGGAAAGTCAGGGTGAGAATAAAGCAACTGACAATGTTGCATGGAATATTTTGCAAAACAAGACCATGGAAGAATTGCTGCACAGCAAATAGGGATAAATCATGCAGTTGTATTCCCAGCCACTCACCAACTTGCCATCCTCTTACTGTCAAAAGATGGAAAGAAACAGAGAAATGGGAGCAAAGAGAGTTTGCAGGAAAAAGAAGAAGGAATAAGACAACTGAAGGTGAGCAAGACAGAGAGAGCAAGGGAAGAGCAGAAGGAGCATTAGGATTGTCAACACCAAGGAGGTCAGAGACCTTGAGTGTGATGACAGAGAAACACTAGGAGTTAGGTGCGGAAAAATCCAATTTACAGGATATTTAATTTACTATGATAGGTACTTCACATTTATCCATTTTACAGATACAGTCTCCGTAGGCTACGCCACGGAGATAAAAATGAAAGGCATAAACTGAAGTGACTTAGCCAAGTACTAAAAAAACACAAAACAAACCAACACCCTAGAGGAAGTCGCTACCTCTCTGTTACCAAACTACAAGAGGTGAGGTAAGGCAAAGTCAGAAGCATTAAATAGATAGAAGTAGGTGAGAGAAATTCATAAGCTAGGCTAACCAGTTTGAACCACATATATTTGAACAAGATGCTAAACCATTCTTTTCAAATAAGGAAGCAACGATTAAGGTTTAAAGCCAAAACAAAAATGCAATAAAAACAAGAGACACAAAACATTAACAGGAGTAACTGCAGATCATTTCATTACAGCTGGTGATGCTAAAGTGAGCTGCATTCATTCTTGTAGCACTGAGAGAACTGCAGGCAAAAAAAGTAGTACAAATACAAAAGAAACAGAAAATACACAGAAATAAGCAAACTGATGCCTTTAACACTTTGTTTTGGGGATTATTATTACAGATATATTTACAACATATGGCCCATTATTGTCAGGTTAAAAATCAAGCTTTGTTTAGAAACCTCCCCAGCTTTATGTTTTCTTCAGTTTCATCTCTGATCCTACTTTGCTCTCCAGCACTAAACAAACTACCACTGGTATAATATCGTAGTTTCTTACTGCATTCAGTGTCAAAATCAGCAAGTATTCCTAGGTATTACTTACTGTCACTTGGCTCATGGTGGCTGTTTTGTCACCTCCCGGTCTTGGGTCCCACAGAGGAATAATGGCAGTATAGAAGCTGTAGCTCTATAAGAAGTGTCATCTTAATATCAGAGGAGGAGCTACCCATAAGGGGTTGGCTTCACAAATGTAAATATTTCATAATTTATTTAGCAACGTGGCTTTTCTTTTTCCCCCAGGCAAAAACTTTAATAAAGGAATAGGTCTGCTGCAACAAAGGAAATAACAGCAAAAACAGGGACAAGGACAAATCCTAACCCTACTAATATCAGCAGGAATTTGCCTTCATCTTCAGTGGGAACACAACTTCAAAGACATGGGAATCACCCATAAAACCTGAAGGGTAAAATCTGAAGCTTCCATAGTCTATGACACAAACCGTGTTTAGAGGGTGATAGCATAGTCCCGACATGATGAAAATGTCCCCAGCAGGAGTTGCACGTCCTTGTCCTGACCACAGCCTTGTCCCCAGCACTGCCAGGGTGGCTGTTAGGACAGACCTCAGAGAGGTCTCATGCACAGGCAGCTTCTTTGAGAGAACTTCTCTGAGGCAGGACTACACAGGAGCTGGCCAGAGATGGACTTCCTCTTGGTGGACACTGTCTCTCTTTGTTCATGGCTATACTTTCAGTGCCCAAGTCAGGAAGAAGTGATATCCCCACCTTTAGAGGTATATTTTTTTACATCTGAGTAACTTAAGATACTCTTTCAAGGCCTGTCTCTGCCAGAATGAAGGCTGAAAGCTATATCTCCTCAGTCCTACCTTGTGTTGTTAGAACTGAGGAAGATGGGCCATGTGGATATAAAGACTCTTCTCTAGGGAGATTTAAGATCTCCCTTGAGGGCTAAGAACATCTTCTGGGTGCACACTGCCTGCTAAACGCTGTGAATGGGGGAAAGCCAGGATGAGGGAACTCATTCCTGAGTACCTCTGCAGGTCTTGTTTTGGTACTGGCACCATACAGCAAAGTAGAAATTAAAAGAGCAGAGATACCATTCTTCTGCTAACAGCAGAATTAGTTTCCCTCTCTTGCCTTTGGATGGCTCCTTATTCTTCTGTTGCTGGGAGCACATAATGCAACACGGTATTAAGTCACTGTATGTGTGTAATGTACAACCTGGAGAGGTTGTTACACCCTTGATGAGTGAGTTTCTCTGTTCCTTGTCATACTATTTTAGCTCTGTGAGAAAAAGTACCCCTCTGTCCTTCATTATTCCTTGATCACCAAAATAAGTCTGACAACACAAGACACTTTCAAATAAACCAAATTCCAAAGAATGGTAGGTGTTTCAGGAAAACATTCCATGTAAGTGTGTACCCTAACTAAGGCCTCTCCATTGATTTCAAATTCTATTTCAGATGTTTCATATGGCGTCTGCACCACCAGACCATTGCAGGCTGTATCAAGAAAGCAATGGCAAACACTTTCAGAAAAGTACCTTTAAAATAACGATGTTTAACATATGCTAGTATGTCTGTGTACTGTACAGCAATGATTTTCAGTCCCTGGGTGTAAAGACATTAGTGTAAGATTAGTAAGTAACCTTTAATAAAGCCACAAATATGACTATGAAATAGGAGTTCATGCATATTTTCCATACATTTAATTTCTTAAGGGAGCCTGTGCCTCTACTGGAAAATTACAGGGGAATTTCAAAACCTTTGCAAGTCAGACCCATCTTGTATGTCAAAATATACAATTGGGGTTTTTTTTGAGAGAGCTAGCATTGTTCAGGGCCCTGGCGGTACAGAGAACTTGAGATTTCAATACTTTTTTAAAAATAAAATGCAGTATTTCTTTAAAGCTAAATTCCTTTCGATTTTAGTGTCCTCACTGTTAACAATCAGCACTTTTACAATCAGTCTGAGAAGTGAGGAGTGAAGCATGTGGTTTGGCTGCTTTGAAAATCATAGGCTTTGAAAATGCTATTTGAATTTGTAGGTTTATCTTGGTAATCCAACTGAAATGACCGTCAGCTAGACAGATAGGACAGTAAGGGTGAAACACAGTATTGCAGATAAGAAACTAATCTGTATTTCATGGTTCCCATCTGCTCTGGGTATATGAGCCCCACTCTTTGTGGTATCAAGTGACACTTAAACATAGCACTATTGAGCACAACTGGTTTGATTATCTTTGCCTTTATCACAGTAGTTTAACAAAATGAAACTGAGCAGCTTCATGGCCCTTACCACTTATACCATAAGTACAGTGTTTTCCCTAAGCAAGGGAAGTTTCATGGGCTAAGAGCATTTGAAGTAAGTCCAGTGTAAATTAAATGTAGTGTTCTGTAAAGCATGACAATAAGGTCACCAGAGTAAAAATTAGAAGAGCTAAACTTTAGATAAATTTATGAATGCACTGTACAAATGAATACATATTTGTGCAAAGTATTCGAGAGAAGAGAAATATATTTCCTCTGAAAGGATGTAGGTGTGGCTACTGCAGTGTACCAAGGAGATTTAAAAAAATCCTGTTGCTGTGTTCTTGTTGTGTTTGAGGTAATAATTAGAGTTTGCGTCAAGTTTGAATGATAACTATTACCTTCTTCACACAGATTTTCAAAGCTTGAGAGACCAGTTTTCAAAAGCTCTCTAGCAAAGTTATTATGTTACAAGCATTACTCCGTCAGAAGAACCTGTAAAAGCATGATCAGAAATACTCAGGGTGAGTCCTGGTTTTTCAGTATCTTCTCAGGATTTGGCTTCAAAAAGGAAAGTCAGCTTTTCTGACAGTAATCTTTCATAATTACAAATGAAAATGATGCAGTTGGCAGGTTCTCAACAGCCTTGGAAATTGGACCTAATACATTCAAAGGCACAAGCCTTTAAAATATTTCACATGTAGACACTGTTAGCTAATATTCTCAATTAGAATGCATGCTTTTGTTCTTAAAGAAAACCACCCATGCTATTTCTTTTACTACTGATACAGGTTTGTATCTGTTAATGCTTTGAATTTTCTGATTTGGATACTCCCAGAGGGAGTAATTTAAACTCCCATAGCACTGTGTCCCAGATAGCTCAACACTGAAAAGGATTACAGTAAGTCTTGTATATGGCTGTATGAACATACTGCATGTGAAGAGAAGCTTACACCTGAAGAACCCTAGTACTGTGAAATAAAGCATTCAAAAGTGAGGAAGTGTAGAACTACTGTACAACTTTGATTTGGCCTGGGTATGGCTATCCTTTACAACGGGACCATCTTTTGTTTTGTGTACAAAATCTACAGCTTTCTCAGCTAATGTGTAGGGGGTTTGCTGACTTTTAATCCTTTGTATTAACTGTGTAGTCTTCTGGCATTATTTATTGCTCATTAGCGAGCTCCATCCCAGAACTTAATTCTGTGACAGGAGTTTCCCAGAACTTAATTCTGTGACAGGAGTTCGATATGTTTAGCTGCAAGAACAAGTGAGAACAAAATTTTAAATATCAGCCTCATCCTGGATAAAAGCGCGGAAAATTATACATTTAGTTTAAAAAAAAAATAAATCTGGAATAACATGCTAATAATCCTCGACAGAAACCTGCAAAGAGACTACAATCATCTGAGTAGTATATTCTACTTAAGCTTTAAAAAAAGTACAACAGAATTTGCTATTGATAAATAACTTGTGTTCAGGATCCAGAGCGGTTTTTTGTTGGGATCTCCAGCAATGCCATCACTCCATCTCTCAATGATTTTGTGGTTGGCATCATATCCACAATATCAGCCTTGCAGGTTGTGTAACAAGCTAATGATGCAACCCTTAAGGAAAAACATGGAGGTACTTGTAGGATGACAAAGTTCCACCACACAAATACAGTAAGAAATAATTGAGATTAGGTGAGGCTGCAGTCAAACATGAAACATTAAAATACTGTTTACGAACAAACATAGAACCAATTAAACTGAATTTATGTAAACTATTTAATTAGCAGGTTAGAAAGCGTGATGTTACCTGTGTGATCTTCTAGTCTGGCTTCCGGTAAAATGGAGAGAAGATTTTCCTGAACTCATTCCTGTCTGAACTAGATTGTATCATTTTAAGGGAGAAACATACATGTTGATATAAATATCAACAGAAAAGTTACCATAATTCTTGGTAACCTTCTCAATGGTTAATTAGAGGTAACTATAAATTAAGATTGCAGGTCTGGGATCTTTGTCTCCCAGAGCTAAGGCATGGATTTTTAAATGGATATTTACAACACAAAATGGTACATAAAGGGCCCCCATTAACCTCCTATTTGATAAGCTAAATAGATGGAACTCCTTGAGCCCCACATTAGAAGGAGAGTATCCCTTAATCATGTCTCATCTCTATCCTATGAAATCTAATTTTTCATCACTATTTGAATTTAGGACCCAAACCCCATTTACAACATTCCACTTTTCCTTGCACTGGTGCCAGATACAGATGAAGTATAAACCTCTCTATTCTTTCTCAATATTTACTTGCTTGGGCAATCAAGAGTTGGCTTCCCTATTTTAGTCACCACGTCAGAGACATACTGATTATGGTCTATTAGTCTCCAATTGCTTTTCAGTGACTTTGATTTCCAGCAGAAGACTCCCTAAGAGATTCGTTGGGCCCTTGTTCTTTCTAGAACATATGTTCTGCTTATATATTCATATAAAGTGAAAATGCTTTTGCACTAATTTTGTAGGAGAATAAGGCACAAAGGGATATATCAGAGGTTACCATGAAGTATTTGTGAAGAAAGAAACTGAGCACAGTACAGATCTCCTGAATCCCATATTGGCACTACAATACTGCACATTTCCATGGGAGGCTGAATTGCAAATGCCATGGCCAGATGCATTGTCAGCTGATGGATACAATCCCAATACTGGACTGAATGCTGTAATTTCTTTCCAGATGTATTTAAAACTCTTCTGGTTCAATAAGAAAGCAGGGCTTGAAGCCTAACTCTCTCCTGCCAAAGGTAACCATGCCATACCTTCTCTTTCATAAATAATCCCTCACAAATTTAGGAAATAAAGTATTTTCCCAAACGGGAGAAAAATATGATCAGTTTAGAAATATAGACAAAAGAATTATTTTAGCTAATTAATTTAGCTAATTCTTCCTTGTCAATTTGTACAGTAACTTTTACTGAAATGGTGCTTTTGATTCTGTCCTCTGTCTCCTACTGCAGGAAACAAAGATTGTATTCAGCATCAGTCTGTGTTGGGTAAAGCCCCAAACTTGTTGAACCATGCAGACCAAGCAAAAGAGAACCTGTGATAAAAGGTCTAACTTAAGAGCAGATTTCACGATGAGTTTTATTTCTTTGTTCAGTCAAACCCTGTGCACCAGACAGGATTGGCTCTGACAAGCTTCTACAGAAAAATGATACAAAAGAGACTGAAATCTAGGCCACAGCTACGAATAATTCTTAGGAAGCTCTCTGGATTTCCTGGAGGGCAAGGTGTGGCTCAGTGTGTGGGAGGTAAAAGCTGGTGTTTCTCTGTTACTAGTAATTATGTGCAGCTTGAGTTTCATTAATAAGAGCTACCTCTGCATGCTGGAAAAAAGTTTATCATCTGAGACTGGGATTATATGTTACTACCTAAATGTCTTACATTGTGTGTTATCTTATTTTGTGATTAGCACTTAAAAATGTCCATAATATTTTATCAGTACATAAGAAAAAAAGTTCTTTTATGGAGAGTTTAAAATATAAAAGAGAAAGAAATCTCCTGGTAAATCTCCAAGTTATCCCACCAGTCTGTCTAACATTTTAGAACCACTTCTCACATTAGCATTTGTTTTTATTAGCTTTAGTCTTTTTGCTTTTGATGTTGTTTATAATTACTGCCAAATGCAAAAATAGCTTTCCCGAAATTTACCATGAACACCCAGCATTGAAATATCAGTCTTAAAAGATTTGATAAACCAGTAAAGAAACAGAATCTTATTGGGAAAAAGGGCTGAGTAGCCTTAAATAGAAGAGGTACTGCAATTCTAGTGACTATTCATCAAAATCTAGTGATGCAAGCAGGAAAAAAAGCAAACCTGAAAGGTAACTAAAAATGCCTGTTAAATTATTTTAAAAGTCCATTTGTTACAGTGTTCAACCCCATACCATCTGAATATTATGGTAGTTATTCTAAAATTCTTATAAAACACTTGAAAGGGTTTTTTACTCCATTTTGAGGTTTCATAGCATCACAGGTTTTCAGGCCAGAAGAAAGCACCACGAATCTCCAGCCTGACCTTTTGCAGGGTGCAGGTGGCAATTAGATCAAGTGATGTGTCATCATTTCTGGTGGTGATAGAACACTTCCTTTGGAAAAAAAAATCCACCTTCTTGATTTAAAGATTTCAAGTGGCAAGGAATACTTCCCAGGCTTATCAATTTATTTTTTTTCCAAGGCTTAGCTAGTCCAAAGGGTTCTCTCTATGTTTTGGTTTTGTTTTGTAATCAAAAAATGGCTGAGCCATCAAACACTACATCATTTAAAAGATTTGTCTTCTAAAATGAAAATTTCTATGATTATTCTCTTTATGTAATTCAAGATGAGTTAGCACTTATGTAATTCATTGATGGGCTAGAGATTAAGGTGAAAACACAAGGTAGCATATTCTGAAAAATATCTGGCTAGAAAGGAGTCATACTCTAATCTTGGATAAACTCTTTCTTTTTCCCTGTGTGAATGAATGTTTTACTAAGGCTGCTCAAGCTATTTGTTATTGCCACCAGCAGAGAGATACAAGCACCACTTCCTCCAAAGAGGACCACACCCCTCAAGAAGCACAAGTTTTTCTACATACCCACATCATTGCTGAAATGTTCCCATTGACTACCTTCCCTTTTACAGGACAATTCTTTAGAAAAGGACAGTGATCTCAGAAGCAGCACAATGAATGCAGCAAAACACCAGGCTGGAAATGGTACTTTGCTATGGGTAGCTTTGGATAAAGTTCTCAGAAAGCGTAATGTATCAAATTACAATTTTGTTGTTCATAGAATTTCTGTTTGGGGAAGTATGCCAATTTTCTGCACTAGGCACTTGAAACTCCAGCAACCTCCATTATATTTTTTTCCCCAGCTAATATACAACTAATGCATTATCTAGTAGTTATAATCTACTAACTAACCAGAAGTGCTGACAGTCTTGTAGTAAATCAAACACCCAGTATTAACCAGGCTGATCTGGTTACCAGATTAAGATAATGGCCAGCTGTGCCACCTTGATAAATCCTGTGGGAAGAAGTTACTGTAATGTCAGTTATAACTACATGGTTACTACAGTGTTGACATCCATACATAAAGCAACTGTGAAGTAATTTTTTTAACTCTAATGAGTTTGAAACTCAACAGTCATATGTAGCAGACTAGGGAATTTCCATAATTTTTAAATAATACTTTTGCAAGGTTTTTTTGCAAGAATACCACGTAAAATGCCTTCTTTTTAAAATGCTCTCCTTTGCTTCATTTTTCCTGAGATTATTTAAGTCTTACTCTGTCAGGCTTCCAAAAGCTTTGCTTCTTTTTCACATGCACATACACACACGTTCTGAGATGTTTTACACAGACGTTTGAATGCATCACTGATCACTGCTCTTTGCATGGTACAGCAAGAGGGTACCCCAAGCTGAACTGCTGCACTTTCAGGAAGGTCAGAATGGGAGAGCTAGGGAACTACAGGTCTGCCAGCTCACCCCTTTCCCCAGGATGACTCTGGAGCAAATACTCCTGGAAGACATTTCCTAGCACCTGAGATACACAGAGGTGACCGAGAACAGGTGGTGTAATGTGGCTTTACCGAGGGCAAACCTTTGATGGGAAGAGTGGCTCAACAGAGGAAGAGCAGTGCTTGCTATTTACCTTGACTTTAGGAGGGCCTTCAACATGGACTCCAACAGTGCCCTTACAGTCAAATTGGTGAAATATGCTGTGGAAAAATGTACAAGGTGGATGGATGGGCTGTGCAGTAAAATAGGTGTTGATCAGCAGTTCTAAGTCCACACAAAAAGGTGCTGATTACTACTGGTGTTCCTCAGGTACCCATAGAAGCCAAAAGTCTTACTGTCCTTATTAATGGCCTAGAAAAAGCAACAGAGTGCCCTCCCAGCACATTTAGGAATGATACCTTTTGGATACACGGATGTCAGTAGTCTGGAAGACAAAACTGCCATTCAGAGGGGCCTTTGTTGGTTTTTTGTGGGTTTTTTAACATTGTTTGGTTTCCTAAGCCTAGGACTTTTTACACAAAAGCATGAAGATTGTAAAGAAACTCTCTAAAGCAAAAGCATTACAGAATGAAAAATAAGAAAATTTCATTTGGTCTCTTTATTCAGCCATAGCAAAATGAACTTTTTCGGACACTCAGTCTGCACTTCTCATTTGCTGGGTGGTGAACCTGAGATATCTGGAATCTGGTATCTAGAATGATCCTGAGTATGGTGACATGAATTGTGAACCTAATTGAACACAGTTGTGGTTTAAATGCATAGTGCTAAATATTCACAAAATAACCCCTGCATATCTTACACTGGGCATTCTAAATTCATAGATATGTTTAATAAATTTTGTTTTGACAAAATTGTTTAATTTTCTCAGCCATATAATGGACATCATGCCTTCTTTCCAATAAGCACCTTAATGTTTGTACACAGCTCAGGTACTGTAAACAAGAGTAAGCCAGAAAAGCATATGAAAATAATTAATTTTGTTTGTGTTGAGTAATGGGACGAGGACAGGCATTGGGAGCACGTGGTAAGATCTAGTGTTAATTCTAAATGTTAAATAATACCCAACTTTATCATGCATGATACCCATTTTATCCATTAGCGAGATTGCCGTGGGTGACTGAAAACACTGAAATTAAAAGACTGCAAACAAGATCCACTAAGGAATGCAAGCCTGTAAGTCTCAAACAGATGATCCTGAAAACTACTCATGCAGTTCCTGTGTAGGCACCTTGTAATGTTACTTTGCTCCCTTATGAAATGCACCCCTGGAGAAACATCTCTGGGTATGCCTAAGTCTGGGAACAGTCTGGAAAGAGGTAAGCAGTTTAGCATTTATTTTTTGCTTACACCTAGCTGGGTAAACAAGAGAGGTTTTCTACAGTAGAGATAACAGATGTCTTGGTACAGTATCACACACCAAGCATCACAGGCCTAGTTCTCTACAAAATACAAAACGCAGGCTTTCTCTCAAAAAGTGATGGTATAGGTGTCCATATTTCATAGACACCATATTGTGGTGGGCCCATGCCAAACTCTTTCCTCAGCTGAAGAGATGTGGGCTGAAAGACAGATTCCACCCCTCTGACCATTCCACCCTGGTGAGACCATATTATCCTTTCTTCGCTGTGCAAAAAAACCCCAACAGAGCATCAGGCCAGGAGCATAGAAGGAACCAGAGTCTTCAGCCCACTGATGAGGGCACACACACACGTAGAGACTGAACCTGATTACAGTCCGTTCTCCATAGCTTTTTTCTGCTTTGCTGTGTAACTTTTTAAAGTGAACTACAGGGAGAATATTGAGACCTGACCAGTCCAGTCTTCATCCCTTTCAGGAAGAGAATGCCTCAGCCCCTAGCTCTTTGGTCCAGCATTTTCTGTATATCTTACTCTACAAAGAGCAACAGCTTCAGCTAGAATGTAAGGTAATGGAAGAATGAAGACAATTCTCACCTCAGGAAAACCTGCAGGTTTTGGGTTTGATTGTTCCATTGAAAGGTAAGATGATAATCTCCAGAGGCTGGAAAGTCCTGTCTTCTGTATCCTACTTTAACTTTTGAACTACCTGTTAAGGAAAGCCACTATCAGTAACTGCTACACAGTTCGTGCTGTTAGGCAGTCCCTGGGAACACCTACCAGAGAGAAGATGCAAGTGAGACCATGAAAAATGTTTGTTTTGAGGGGCCTGGTAAGGCTCAGACGTGATCAAGTCTGTTTTAACTGCTCTGCAGTCTCAAGGCTGAGGTGCTTACAGGCATAACAAAACCAGACCTTGGGGGTACCTCTTCATTATCTACATAGCAGCATGAAGAGACAGGAGAACTAGCTTGGAATGAAAAAGAAGAGTGCCTTGGCCTTAGTTCAGTACTCTGCTCCTGCCAGCTGGCCTCCCACGTACTGCTCAGGGACCCCCTGCTGCACAACACTGCCAGGCCCCAGCTAATGTTGCCTCTCCACATCAACTTGTGCTGTTAAATGTGTGAGCCCCCCTGACACTGGTACACAGCGCTGACTTCAACAGCTCAGCTTCATCACCAGAGTGTTTGGAGGGCCTAAAGATCCTGCTGAAGCTAACCCTTGATGGAACCCTAAGAAGCCACCTCGCTTCTTAGTGATGTTGTGGTGTGACCTCATGTTCCTTGTATTGCCCCTCTCCTCACCAGTTTTAGATCCATGACAATACTGATTCCAACTGTGTAATATCAGACATTTCATCCTAGAGAAAAATCAGCCACTTCTCCCTTGTGCTCTACTCTACTAACACACCAAGAATCCTTAGACCAGAGATACTGCAGAAACTGTACTCAGAATCTTCTGATATTCAAATTACTATTACCACTTGGTGGTTTATCTGTGTTAAAAAAAATCACAAGGAATTCTGTCTCACTGATTCCAAGGGGAAATTGCATTTGCCTTGTAACAACAGTCAAAGTTAATAATTTTTTGTCTTTTCTGGGGCATTTTGTTCTGTAGAATGAATCTTGAAGACAAGTGGTATGTCCTGTCAACCTTCTGGTAATGAAATTAAGAAAAACAAAACATGAAAATAGCAAAATGTTGGTTATTACTTAAACTACCCCCCCAAAAACCCCGACAAAAAAACCCAAATAGTTCTCTAATAATTTATTGAACTCAGAGGCACCTTACCCACTTTTCTCACTTCTATCTGTATTTTCTAACTTATTTTCCTCTCCCCAGATGAATTTTTGTCATTTCAACTTAGTAACAAAGTATTTTTTCAATTGTTTGAAATGACAGGACAGAATACATAAAAATAGTGCTCTGTTGATACAACTCAAAATCATGCTTCACTACTGCAGCTGGGTCAGTGGTGATTTACAGAAAGGTTTCCTCCAAAATTCCTTAGTGCTGCCATGGAATGAATGTCTTCATTCATCATTCTCCATCGGAGAACTTACTTGTTCATTTACACAAATTAAAGCTACTGGTGGGGGGAGGGTGTGTTTGGGTTTTTTTGGGTTTAGTTGGTTGGTTTTAGTGGGGGGTTTTTGTTGGTTGTTTTGTTTTAAACCAAGCAACTTCTTTCAAAAGATGGTTTCTTGGCAATGCTATGTAAGTTGTAAACGAAGGGTATCCTGGTTAAAATGTTATTTGCACAGAACAGAGTTCATAGTGAAAACAATCAAAAGACCCTGGAATTCCTATGAAAAAATTAAACTAATACTATGCATGCATTTATTAGTTAGGCCTTCCCTTGAAGTTGTAATTGTACCTTGTCAGTGATCTCTACCAAGTCCACAATGTGTTTCTGGTGTATTTGATTGCTCCTCCCCTGCCTTAGGAAGTTCTTGTATTTTTGTGTATCATTATTTTGTTCCTGTGAGTCCTTGGAAGAAAAGTATTTGAATAATATTAAGAGGTTGTCTTCCCTCTTGCTGAGAGGGAGAAAAGATAATGTGTTTTTTCCACATGTAAGGACTCGGTGATCCCAATAAAAACACTTGCAAATTGGAACTACAAACAACACAGAACTCCCTGTGTGCTCTGCTAACAGCAGTGATGAAAATCTCTGCTAATGACTTTGAGAGATACCCTTGCAATCTCTGACATCTGAATCAGCTAGAGAGATAAAGTTACAGCAAGTCCTTGGTTAACATATTTTCAACAAAATCCTCCAAAATTCAATTACCATGGAAACTACTTATCCTTAAGGCGCTAAGGATTGCTGAAATACTTTCTCCTGACAAAAATGGGAGTGAGGCCAGAAAAACATTGGGTTGTGCATAATGAGGCCTTTGATCTTCCATTTACATCTGTGTTAATTAGAAGTAATCTCAATGAAGCAAGTTGAGTTGAAGAGCAATATTCATTTATAAGACAGAACAAGGTTTAAGACCTTGCCTAGTTCTGGTTATTTCTAGATATTTTTCCATTATCTTCATATGTTTATGGTAACAGATTTCTTTTTCACTTTTCTAGTAAGAGAAACATAGTAAGGCAAAATAGTATTTGTATATAAAATTAGTAGACATACTTCAAGCTTTGAAAAATTCCTTGGGACAAACAGAAATAATCAGTCCCACTGAGACTCAGAATTTTGTAGTCTGAGATTAAAAATGCCTCTAATTTAGCCCAGGTCACCCCAAATCCTTGAGTACTCAATTTCTATAAATCAGAGTATGGTCTTTGCTGTGCAGAAACATTTGCACACCTCTAAGCAGGACAATCTGCTCAGGAACAGAAAACCTCATTTCTAGCTTTATGTAAATTGAATCTCTAATTTGCAGTAGGAGTTCTTGTTTCATTTTAACATCAAGTTTTAACAGACTTTAATGGAATAAAAATAACTTTTGGGAACATTACCATCCAAACCCCTACGGTTCCTATTAAGGAGATGCTCCCCACAACTTAAGTCACTGTGAGCAAAAGTCTGAATGTGGAACGTGTGCACAGGGTCAGGCATTGCTGGACCACAATGTTACCATCACATAAACCCATCAGTGTGTCACGTTTGCTCAAAGCTTCCCATTTTGATAGCTAACCCTGATTATAAAATTACACTGCAGCAATAATCCCTATTAAATACTTTGATCCTATCTCTACGTTTGCTGCCTGCTGAGCAATGAGCCTGGCCCTGCAGGTCCCTAAAGGTCAGCAGCCTGTGCCACCCCGGCCTCGGGCCCAGCCGTGTCCACGGCACCCTGAGCAACCATCATAGTGTGCCCTGGCAGCCAGGAGGGCCAACCCTGTCATAGGGGGCATCAGGCACAGCATCACCAGCCGGTCGAGGGAGGGGATTGTCCCGCTCTGCTCTGCACTGGGCAAACATCGCTTTGAGTACTGTGAGCAGTTCGGGGTGACACAAACACATAGAGTCATCAAGGTTGGAAGAGACTTTCAGTCCAACCATCCACCTGGCACTGCCACTGTAACGCCTAAACTACTAAACCAGACCACCCAGAACCAGATCCAGATGCCTCTTGAACACCTCCAGGCACAGTGGCTCTACCACTTCCCTGGGCAACCAGTTCCAATGCTTGACCATCCTAACAGTGAAAACAATATTTGTAATATCTAATCTGGATCTCCCCTGTCTCAGCTTAAGGCCATCTGCATGGAGCTGCTTTGGAGCTGTGGCTGGCCAGAACTGTGAGCAACACAGCCTTGTGCCCCTCTGTTAGGGGCCTGTCTGGTGACCGGAGATGGTAAGAACTTCGCAGCCTGTCAGCACAGCCGTGGACAGCTCTCACCAGTTTTGTACTGCCGGCTAGCAAAGTTCAGATTGTTCTTGTATCTTGGCATCTGGAATCCAGGAAATCCCATGGTTTCCTGACAAGAGATGGAGGAGAGAGAAGGAAGGTGAATGATACTGCCAAGCCCTGGAATCTTTAGCACTGCTGGCTTTCATGATTTATTGAGGTTATTGCAGCAACTCAACAACAGGCATTAAAAAATCTCTGTGGATTTCTGCATTTAAATAACTAAAATCTAAACTAAACTAAAAGCAACCAACACCTCCCTGCCTTCGAATTATTCTTTCAAAGGTCTGAGCTCGCTGCTGTACTGCTGTGCCCATCCTAGACCCCACACCTCAGCAGGAGGATGTAAGGAGGAGCTCATAGAAGGAGGGCAGGAAGCTACTAGAGAGTGTTCATGGGAGAGCTACGAAGATGGAGAAGGGCCTAGAGGGGAAGACGTGAGGCTGAGGTCACTTGGCTTATTCAGCCTGGAGGAGACAGGACACCTCATTACTGTCTACAGCTTCCTCATGAGGGGAAGTGGAGGGGCAGACACTGATCTTTCTGTGACAGGACCTGAGGGAATGGCATGAAGCTGTGTCAGGGGAGGATTAGGTTGGATATCAGGAACCCCTGAGGGTGGTTGGGCACTGAACAGGCTCCCCAGAGAAGTGGTCACAGCCCCAAGCCTGTCTGAGTTCAAGAAGCATTTGGACAGTACTCTCAGGCACATGGTGTGACTCTCGGGGATGGTCCTGTGCAGGGCCAGGAGTTGGACTCGCTGATCCTTTTGAGTCCCTTCGAATTCCGCATATTTGGCGCTACTGCGAACCCGCCCGAGAGATCCCGTACAGCCCGGAACCCTCCCCTATAGCCCTGACCGCTCCCCCACGGCCCGGACCGCTCCCGTACAGCCCGGACCGCTCCCGTATAGCCCTGACCGCTCCCCTACACCCCGGACCGCTCCCCTACACCCCGGACCGCTCCCCGACAGCCCGGACCGCTCCCCTAGAGCCCTGACCGCTCCCCCACGGCCCTGACCGCGCCC
>JAWWLV010000005.1:14084329-14170558 GCA_035041135.1 Platyrinchus mystaceus
GGACCGCTCCCCCACAGCCCGGACCGCTCCCCTACATCCCGGACCGCTCCCGTATAGCCCTGACCGCTCCCCCACAGCCCGGACCGTTCCCCTATAGCCCTGACCGCTCCCCTACATCCCGGACCGCCACCGTATAGCCCGGACCGCTCCCCTACATCCCGGACCGCTCCCGTATAGCCCTGACCGCTCCCCCACAGCCCTGACCGCTCCCCTACATCCCGGACCGCCACCGTATAGCCCTGACCGCTCCCCCACAGCTCGGACCGCCCCCGGCCCCCAGCGCTGGCCGGCCCGGCGCATGCGCGGCGCCGCCCCTCGGGGCAGAGGCCAAGGGTCGGTGCCGGCGGAAGGCGCCATGGCGGAGGATGCCGTGGCGGAGGATGGCGGCGGCGCTGCCCAGCGTGGCGGGCCGCCCGCCCCGCAGCGGGTGCTCTTCCCGCCCACCTTCAGCGTGTCCGAGATCAAGAACAAGCAGCGCCGGCACTTCATGTTCCTTCGCTGGAAGCAGCAGCAGAGGAAGGTGGGGCGGGCTGTTAGCGGGCAGCGGGGGAGGCTCGGGTCTGGCGGGTCTGGCTAACGGAGCGCTGTCCCTTCCCCGCAGGAGAAGCTGGCCGCCAAGAGGAAGCGGAGGAAGGAGCGGGAGGCCCTCGGAGACAAAGTAAGGGCTGCGGCCGCAGCGGGCCGGTGTGGTGGCGCGGCCGGCCCTGCCCCGCCGCGAACGGGCCCGGCGCGCCTGTGGCCTTGGGCTGGGGCTCCTGAGCTCCGTGAGGGGAAACGTTATCTCCACAAACTTCAGTGAAACGGAGCAGCGATTACAGTGAGGGTGATAAAACATTGCAGCAGGTTGCCCGGAGAGGTGGTGGATGCTCCGTCTCTGGAAACATTCAAGGCGCCGTTGGATGGGACTCGGAGCAGTCTGATCTGGTTGAAGACGTCTCTGCTCAGTGCAGGGGGGGACTGGATGTCCTTTAAAGGTCCTTTCCAATTCAAACCACTCAGTAATTCTGTGATCTCTCTGGTTGCTGGCTGTGGTAGCCTTCAGAGTCGCTATTGTCTAGCAGAGTATCAATTAGCTAAGAAATATTGTTTCTACTGTGTTAAAGATGCTGTAATCAGGCAGGGCAAGTTTTAAGCTAATGACATAAAAGAAAGCCCTTCCTAAAAGTCATCTCTGTCTGATGTGATTACTGTGACATTTGTATTGATGCTATTAGGAATTATACTCTAGTAGTCATTTCTGTATAAATTAAAACAATCAGATCTGCCCAAACTGTGCCCACACCAGTTGTCTGTTGTATTCCAAGCCTAGCCACGAACAAGGGTTTTGCTTCCTTTGCTGACCTGGTTGAAGACAGTCAGATGTGAGTTCCCATATTATAGTAGTCTCACAAGAGTAGTGTAAGTTAACAGGGTAAATATTATAGGCTGTTGGTCATTAAATTGTAGATGTCAAGGTTAAAAATTGTTGTTATGAAACTATAGCCCTTTTCTTCCATGGAAGAAAAGGGGATAGAAAGTTCCCTTATTTTTCGAGGGGATTTTTGTAACTTTGTTTCTTAATTAGACTGAAGTTAAGCATTGCCACTGTTCTGATGGTGCTTCTCCTCCATGTGATGCGCTCTGATGTCCCAATACCTGTGCATATTTTTAATCAAAGTGATGTTGTAATGTCTTTTTTAAAAAGTGGCATAAAGTAAATAATACTTCAATTATTTGTAGAAATATACACAATATCATGGTAGTATGAATGTGGTATTTGCAATAAATTTAATAATTACATGAATGTGTTATGTTAATAAACTTACATATTTTAGGCACCTCCAAAAGCCATACCAAAGACTATTGAAAATCAGCGAGTGTATGACGAAACCACTGTAGATCCCAATGATGAAGAGGTAACTGCTTTAGTTTCTGCATGTGCTATTAAGTTAACAGTTTCTTTTCTAAGGAGGGACATAAACTGGATTGATGAAAATGAATATTCAACACTCTCCTGTTAATGCGTTGGTGAATTACTTTTTACACGTGATGGGCTCACTAAGAGGTGATGTCATTCTTTCATTATATGTGTTAAATAATTGCCTTTTGCATTACTGGTATTGATAGTAAGAGCTGCCCATGTTCATCACACTAGATTCTTAAAAATGTAAAAACCACATGCCTTGGGATGATTAATTACAAAATAGATCTTTTGAATTGAAACTGATACCAGATTGAACAATTGTTCTTCAGTTATTTTGTACATGGTGGAATAGCAAGACTTCTGTTCTTCCAGGTTGCTTTTGATGAAGCAACTGATGAATTTGCACCATATTTCAACAGACAGACAGTTCCCAAGATTCTTATCACAACATCAGACCGACCTCGTGGGGTACGTATGGTTTTGGAAAGTTATGAGCAATCAAGTGGTTATAAGATACCAAGGTTTTTATACTGCAATTGATAAAATAAAGCTGAAAATAGTAGCATTCATTGTGGATTTTTTCAGTTGTTTCATTTAGTGATTGTCAATAACCTTGTATATATGTACATAATCCATTGGCTTCTATAGCATTTCTGTAGTTTTGTTCCCTTCATAATAAAAAAGAACCTCATGCATATGTTCTTGTATTGAAATGATCTGCATTGCCTAGCTGGAGAAATTACTGACATTTGTGAACATCATAAAAGAAATTGCTTTAAAAATAGAATAAAAGTACACCTCAGAGAGTATATCCAAAAACTCGGACATCTTCAGTTCCTGAAGAAATAGTCATACTGTACTTTGAAATGCTGTGAACTTTGTGTCCTTAATAAGTAATGAGTATGGAAGTTATGCTTTTGAAATTTTCCTGCTTTTCTATGATTGAGGGAAGAAAAAAAGAGTCCTTAAAAAAAAAAACAAGTCCTGGTGTGATGCAGTCTTTACTGCAAATAAATGTTTTTCCACTAACTGAATGAAGTAATTTAATAACTTATCTTCAAGCATTTATGGAGGTACTGGAAGTAATGTATCCTCAAGGATGCTAGTTGAAATGAGCAACCTTTCATTCCCCTAATAATTGAATTTGGCACTGAATTTACCACTCTGCAATTTAACTCACCTGTTTTGCAGAGAACGGTGAGATTCTGTGAACAGCTGGCTACTGTTATACCCAACTCACATGTCTACTATCGAAGAGGTCTGGCTTTGAAAAGAATTATTCCACAGTGTATTGCAAGGGACTTCACAGATTTAATTGTCATTAATGAAGATCGCAAAATACCAAGTATCCTTTTGTCTATTTATTGAGGAAAGAAAATAATTCTGTAGAGTGCATCAGAGATCAACTCTATGCTTTCTTTTTACTGTGCAAACTACAGAGTTAAAAATCACTGTGCCACCCTGACTATCTAATGGCAAATGGAACTTGGAATTATTACAAGTGTGTAGATAGGTTGGCTTTTTTTTTTTTTTTAGTTTGTAATGCATGGATAACCATTGTTATTATTTTAGTAAATTTAATAGTTTGGTTAATTAACAAGTTTTTCTGACCAGGAAGTTTCATTTCATTTTGCTGACTAGATGAAACATTACCAATTAATAATTGGGAAGGTGATAGAGGATAACTCTTGTTAGCTAATGAAACATAACTTAATGGACATACTCTAGAAGGCTAGTTATCTAGTTTGTGAATGTATGTTTGAAAATATAACAAAACCTTGTAAATTGGGCATAGATTATGGATATATTACTCTAATATTGCATTTTGCATAAAATGTTCTATGTAAATTACATGTTGAATTTTACCATCCTTTTTTTCTTAACTTGGTGCACAGATGGTCTTGTTTTAAGTCATCTGCCTGATGGTCCGACTGCTCATTTTAGAATGAGTAGTGTGCGTTTGCGCAAAGAAATAAAGGTGAGACTCCAAAAAAATCTGAGAAATGGGCAGTCTGTTGCTTAATGATGAATGCATTGTCTGCTTGAACTGTCCAAATGGCACTTCCGTATGATTCAGCTGATCTTGTTAAAATTGGTTTTTTGGGTAAACTAATGGGATTAAGGATTAGTGTATTCTACTTCCATTTTCAAGGTTATTTGCTGAACTTCTGTAACTGCCAAGTATTTTTATAATCATGCCATTAAATAGTAGCTGATAACCTACATCAATAGAGAATACCCATGTATGGCATGTACACAATAGGGTATATAAAAATCAGCAGTAGAAAAGCTTTCAATAGATGTAGAATTTATTCAAGACTAGGAACTACTTCTTATAGCTCTGTCACCTCTTCTGTAGTAAATATTGCTTACTTAGCCCTAAATAATTTACAGTAAAATGCTCTTAGTCCCATATACCCTTGGTTGGTATTAGGACAGAGGGAATATTCCTATGACAGGTAGACTGCGCTATTTGCTATACCTGGTTCTGCCAAGAGTAGAAATTTGTCCAGGAGAGAGGAAATGTAAAATTATTTGTGCTTTTTCATTTAATTTATATTGTTGAACCAAAGAATCTTATGTTACCAGCTGCTCTTGTTCATGAATTTCAGTTGTGATTGAAACAATCATTAGGGCATGTTACCAGCCCTTTCTTCTTCCTATTTCAAACTCTTCTCTGATAATACATTAAAATCCTTTTGCATTCGATCTGTTCTTTGCATTCTTCCTTCACTTCAGCGAAAAGGGAAGGAGCCCACAGAACATGTCCCTGAAGTGATCCTGAATAATTTCACAACGCGACTCGGCCATTCCGTTGGTCGCATGTTTGCTTCTCTCTTCCGGCATGATCCTCAGTTCATTGGAAGGCAAGTAGCTACGTTTCACAACCAGCGAGACTACATCTTCTTCAGATTCCACAGGTGATGTTTTCCACAAAACTCATTTACAAATGAGAGGGAATACTTTTGTAACTTGATTCCTAATTTTCATTCTTTTCTTCCCCAAGATATATATTCAAGAGTGAAAAGAAAGTGGGAATTCAAGAACTTGGGCCACGTTTTACTTTAAAGCTGAGGTCACTTCAAAAAGGAACCTTTGATTCCAAATTTGGAGAATATGAGTGGATTCATAAGGTATGTCCAAATAATAATAATCATCCTGCTTGGGGAGACTAAATCTGACATGAAATCTAACCATAAATCTTGTCCTAGAAAAGCAGTATAAATGCAGTTGTCAATAGAGAAGTGTTTAACTGAAGTATTTAGAGCTTTATTTCTCAAAATAGGCAAAGCAGAAACATTCTGCTGTCTTGCAAGTCAGAATTAAAAATAGAAAGGATGATGAATATCAGTATACCATGACTGCTTATTTGCAACTGCACTGTTACTGACACGTTTCACTGCCTATCCTGCTGTAAGCTGGAGTGATCACCGTTGTTTGTATCCTGTTGCATGAATTTGTTGGTAAACAACTTCTCTTTTAAATTTTAGCGTCGAGAAATGGACACAAGTAGAAGAAAATTTCACTTATAAGACAAATCTGCCAATTACTGGTGACTAGGAATACAGCAGCTGCTTTCAACTATGGATGACTACAGACTTCTAATGATAATGATACTGAACAGTACCGTCTACAGAAAGACAAACTGCAAACAGTAAAACTTCCTACAGCAGCAGATCAAGTAAGATGTGTCTTTCTTCCTGTTTGGAGCCAACATGACAAGGACAGTGACTTTTTCCAGTTTAGCAGGAAAAACATGGCAATGTTTGAGCAGCCTGTAATTTAACTATCACTGAGGGTTTGCCATGATTGCTGCTGTGCTGTAGAAATAGGTCATGCTTCACAACATCAAAGATAGCAAATATGTTGGTTAAAGAAATTCTCAAAATAAAGTATTTCTAGTTTTACAGTTCTGTTTTTATTTTTCTCTGTTAACCCAGACATTTTCAATTAACAGGTAAGGGACAAATGTTTTAAACCTCTTTCTAACTTACAGTATGCTGTTCCCTGACAGTATGGTGATAGTTTTCCAAGAATGTTCTCCTATCTAGAGAACACTGAGAAAGCAGTTTGCAATCCAGGAAGTCCATGGTATTTTATTTCATTAACATCTTGCATAAAATAGCCATGTTGCTGAAGTTACAAAAATAATATGCTTGACTCAACAGGTATCTCATTTGTGAATATCATATTAACAAGGTGTATATACCCAAAGCAGTTGAAAAGAAACAAAGACAGATGGGAAAGAATTCGTAAAACCCCCTTAGAGGAAGTACATAAAGCTATCTCATCTAAAAATGCTGCTCAGTGAACATGTGAGGCCTCAGAGCAGGATTTTCCCCATTAAAGTTTTAAAAATGCTTCTTCAGCCTCATAGCTATACTTGAGTTGCTATTACCTGCAAATAAACTACTGTTTGGCCTTAAGTTGGCACATTCACTGGCAGCTAAAAAGCCAAGTTTTCTTTGAGTTACTATCTTTTCATATGCAGCTGTGCTTTTTTTTCAATTACCTAATGAATAAGATGGTTCACAGAGTAAGTCACCTACTGGGGTAGAATTACTCATTAAGATAAAAGATACTTTACTCTTTGTCTTTATTCGATGTCTATGATATGGGACAGCTGTACAGCTGAATTACAAACTAGCAGTCAAAAATTTTTTTCTGTTTTATTTCTGTTAGCTTCTAAGTATAGTACTGCTGAAGCCTCATTGTTCTGTACTGCTGTTAGCCCCAGGCAGACTTGCAGCAGCACAAAGTATTTAGACATTCCTCTATCTGCTCTCCAGCTGCTGCAGAGGGATGCGGTGATATCCAAAAGTTAATCAATTTCTTACAGTAATTTCAAGACCAGACTAAGTCAAGACACTTTTATTTTTTGCTTGGCATATAAAACTGATTCCCTTATGAAACAGAAATATGGAACTAGCATACAGTTCATTTGGAGAGGTAGATGGTAAGAGCTTTGATGACAGTAGCACTTGTAGAGTTAGATTTGGCACGTTAAAGCTAAGCTTTTGTACAGACTTCAAACCAGGCCACTCCTTGAGGCACTCTGCTCATACACATCAGCAAGTAGGAAAAGACGGTAAAAGATCTGAAAAACAAAACCAAAATCTAGTTAGAAAGGTATCAGTGCTAAATGAAGCAACTCTGTTTCTAATAACATGTATCCTCAGAGTATGCCATGGACAGCTATTTAGGAAAAAAATCTGCTTTTTCTACAGCTATTTTATAAAACCTTAGTTTAAACAATAAACTTTTAAAACCATGAAGTTATCCCCAAAAGTACAGTAAGATAATCAAAGCTGTTACAAAAGAACTGAAGCTTAGGTTCTCCAGGAAGCCAAACTACTAGGTGGAAGAACAGAAAAAATTGTTCCTTGTCAGTTCGTGCCCACTAAAACATCAAGCATCTACTCTGCCTTTGCAAAGCAGGGAATTTGTTGTGTAACTAACAAACTACACTTCCTCTTCAGTGAGGTGGTGCTGACTGTGCATACATGAACGCCATTGGCTCACCGATAAACACCAGGAATTATGACTAAGAAACCCCCTCTTTTCAGGAAGTCCTGCAGGAGATACAGCAAAGTAAAGGAATTTTACATATAGGTAGTTTAACTGAAACAGAAATGTGTTCCATTCCAAAGGCTGTAACTGAGAAAGAAAATATTAAGCCTTTTATGCCTTGCGTATGTACATGTGTATGAGAGACAGAGGAAACATTATTTCCTGACATCCACACCCAGGAACTACTAGACCTTGGCAGACCTTAATGGGGAACTGTATGTGTCACTGATTAAGTACAGTTTGGCTTTTTATAAGTTATCAATCTGTAATGCTTTCAGATGATCTGATTTTTTCCTAGCATTACTGCTTATAGATGAAGCTACAGTAGTGTGAACCCAAGTCAGTGTGCAAGAATATTTTTTAAATAAGAGTAGTTGGCAAAATTCACAACAGAAGTTAACCTTAAAAGCTACAAGAACTCCAAAGCACATTTCAGTTATACTGCTGTAATTCACTGCTCAAAAGAATGTGGGAAGTGTTTTTGTTAAATGGTCAAGCATCAACTTCTATACTGTTACTACTCTGATAGTAATGAGGTGATTCATGCTAATACAAATTTTCTGGAAGCTTTCCACAGTCTGCTTGAGGGAAGAACAGTTAACAATTTAGTTTGACTGTGGTCACCTTTCTATAAAGCTGCCTGTTAAACTTAAATCTAGAAAACTAGTTCTTTGGGTGACGTAAGTCAACTATGAAAGCGGAATTTTTCAAGGTTGACTTGCTATGAGATTTCTAAGGATTATGAACTACAGTTAACTGTGTACTTGGTGCTTTGAAATAATATCTATGCTCTCATCCCCAAATCAGGGGGCAACAGGAAAGGGGAACACAGTAGAATTGTCCTGCATTACTGTGGTCAAAATAATTAAGTTATTGTGACTCTCAGAGTTTTGGTGAGACTACTGTGGATCTAAAACTCACCTTTCTAAAGAGGTTAGCCTAAAATCTAATCACCAGAATTCTTAGGGAATGCCAGATAAGTGAGTAGTCTTAATGGTGATAACAGCAGTGCTAATGAACCTAATGAAAGTTTTGGAATGAAAATCCAAATGAGTATTCAACTGTTTCTAGTTGTTTAAACTGATACCCATGTAGTTTTTTTTTTAGCAGAGTATGGGCCTTGCTACAGTTCTTGGACTACATACTTTTTTCTTTTGACTTGGAAGGCACTTCATCCCCCCATAGGGGTCAGTGCTCTTCTTGGGGACCACCACTAATCTGTCCTTGGAAGTGTTCTTTAAAAGTTAAAGAACTAAAGTCTGCTTTATCTGCCACAATCAGGTTTCACCACATGTGCTGTCACGTGATTAATCCTATGTGAGAAAAGGGAAATAATACCCTTACAGAGAGTAGAATTACTACACAACCAGGTTAGTCCAAAGAGCAGCTTAGTAGTAGGTGGCCAGCTGTTGCTACAGCAACAGAAACTGGCAGAAGCTCTGACAGCAAAGTGCTACTCCTAATACTTATGAACAGCATGTGTCCAGTACAGAACACATGTCTGTGACCAGAACAGGGGAGGAGGGGGCCCAAAATGGGGATCTATACCAACACCAGCTGCCAAAGTCAGATGTCTTTTCTGAGTGCCTTTCATAAAAGCTCTCATTTAAAGGCAGCTATTTTTAATGACAAAAGAGTTTATGAATTGTAATTCAAGAACTTACCACTGAAAGATACTGAAGTAGTTCACGTAATTACAAAAATGAACAAACTTTCTGGGGTCTGAATGGATTTGTACTTGATGATACTCCTGTCAGTAGGGGATCATGTTGCGCGTTCTGCAGGCAGAATTGCTTCAAGTCAGCAGCAGCCTGAGAAACCTAGTCAAAATAACAGGTGGTGTTAGAATTCACTGAACTCTCTTTACTGAGGATGTAAGTACATTGAAAAGTATATAGAATTCTTACGTAGATTTTTTTGCAATCATTTCATTGTAATTTTTTTTTTGTTGTTTCTTAAAGGCACGAAGTTGAACAGTAAGAATCAATCTGGGTGTTTAATTTTCATTTTAAACTTCTAAGCATGAAGGGTAACAGATAAGCAACATCCTGAAGATGGCTTTATTAAAAAGAGGAAGATCCTTGTTCTAGCATAAATCATTTTAAAACTCAGCCTCGAGTGTCAGATGCTCGACTGAACTGGCATTTCATCCTCCCCTGTAAAGCCATCCTTATGATGAGATATAGCGTATGGGGCTTTTAGCAGGCTGTACCTCCATAAAAACAGAACAGTGAAAAAACTCTTTGTCTTGCTTTTCTTTAACTCTGAACTCATAAAACAGAACTATCAAAGTTTCAAAAAGTAGTATCTTTAATTGGTATCTCGTATCTGCAGTTTGCCCAGTGTTTCCCTGGTGTGACGGGCCGTGTCTCACCCCGGCACGGCACGAGTTCAATGCACTTTGTGTATTTATGTCTGGCGGCGCCGTCTCCATTTTACAGTGCTGGGGCCGGGCCAGCCTGTTGAGCGCCCCGACTCGGGCCGCCCTTTCACCAGAGTCCGACGGAAGGCGACGCTCCCCGAGCCGAGGGCACGGAAGGGGCGCGCGGGACGCGTCCCTGGCCCCGGGGAGCGGCCCCGGGACCCCGAGGGGCTGCGGGGAGCGAGGGGCGGACGGGCCGAGCGCCGGGAGGGCGGCTGCGGAGGGGACGCGGCTGTGCGGCCGTCCCGGCCTCGCCCCGGCCGGGGAGCCCCAACGGAGCCCGAGGGTGAAGCCTGGGCGCTCTGCCCCGAGCAAGGTCTGCGGGCCGGGGCAGGTCGGAGCCGGCGGCCCCGGCCCGACGGGCCCGGGGCGGTGAAATGGCGGCGCGTCCGCCGCGCCCCGTCCCGTCCCGTCGCGGCTCCGCGCTCACCTTCACGCGGGTCACACTCGCCTCCAGGCGCAGCTGCTGCACCACTTTCTTCATGGCCGCCACGTTGGAGGAGCCCGACATGGCGGGAGCGGCGCGGGCACACCCTGAGCAACTTCCCGGCGCGGCCGCAGCTCCCGGGACGGCGGCGCCTGCGCACCCGCGGCCGGGCGGGGGCGGGAGGGAGCGCGCTGAGGGGCTCGGTGTGGCCCGGGAGGCACACACAGAAAGAACCCGCTGCCCCACTTATCCATGAAGTGGACTGAAAGAGGAAGAAACATTAAGATCAAGGTGGCAAATCTTGGTGGCAGTATCAAGTAAGTTCCACGTTTGGAGATTATTTTGAGATGCGATAAATGAAGTTCCTAACTTTGCTCTTGCCAGCAGTTTGGATCTTGACTACAGCCTGGAGAATTAGTTTACTGCTTGTAGTTCACTGCAGAAAGTAAACCAGGAATGGTGGTGAAGCCTCGAGCATGGGATGGACATCATGTGCTGCAAAGTGCAGCGTCTTGCGTTTACCACGGACTAATGGCAGGAACACGTGCTGGAACCCGCTGTGCCTTGGGAATAATCAGAGAGGAGATGGAATGTTACAGCCAGATCATTCATGACAGCTTGTTGTGGTATAATTGTGCAGAGGCAAATAAAAATACAGGCCCTGCTAAGTGCGTGCTTCCCACTGACATGAGGAAGTCTTAACTCCGCTGCACGACGCCAGGATGAGACCTGGAAGGTCACCTGGAAGGTCTGGTCACCCATGCTCAAGAACAGGTGAATTTGAAGTATCAGGACAGAGCTGTTAAGGAGATCAGGAGAACAGCAAGGGCGTTTAGCAGGCTGAAAATCCAGAGGGGGTTTGTAACCTCTGAGGGGCTGAAGTAGCCTTCAAAGTGAGAATACTGAGGAAAGTCATAATTAGAGAAAGATGGAAACATTTAGCAGCACCTGTTGCAATAGGACAGGGGTAATAGTTTTAAATTAAAAAAGGGTCAACATAGATTAGATATATGAAAGAAGTTTTTTACAGTGAAGGTGGTGAAACACCACAACAAGTTTTCTGGTAAGGTGGGAGATGCCCCATTCCTGGAAATGTCCAAGGTCAGATTGGACAGGGCTCTGGGCAGCCTGGTCTATTGGGAGGTGTCCCTGCTCACTGCAGGGGGTTGGACTAGGTGACCTTTAAAGGTCCCTTTCAACCCAAACTATTCTATGATTCTGTAACAAGGTTAGGGCAGAACCATGCTTTATAGTTTATGAAAGTATGTTTCTGACATGGTTGCCCAGCAGAGTCAGGTTTCCTCAGCACACTGCATTTGGCTGGCACAGTGTTTGCTGCAGTTCACAATAATTATTTTATCAGATACAGACCCTGCAAGAATCTTGTTTTGCAGGGATTTACGTCCGTGTCTTTAGGGAAACAGTAAAATTGTGTAGAAAATTATATAGAACTGAAGTATTTTTATGAAAGGGGAGAAAATGTTAAGAGGAAATGCTCCAGGGCTGATCTCTCAGAGCTGCAGGGCTGTGATTTAGCAATTCCTTCAGTTACTTAGGTGATAGTCACTTGTGTAGAAGGTGTGGTTGAGTCTGTTTGCGCTTAGCTGAAAGCTTTCTGTCTCAGCACAGAAACAACTTTTCCATTTTCAGAAATGGAATGAAGAACACTAACTGAGAAGAAAGAATATTAATAGAGTAACCTCTCTAATAACAGATTATCATGAAACTCATTCTTAAAGAATGTTTCAATCAAAAAGAAGATTAGAAAACCCATCTGGCATTTGCTGTGGTCCAATAAAGGGACTAGCATGTCGTTCAGTCAATTGAGACCTCAAACATCACAGGTGAGAGTTTTTGTACTTTGCATAAATATTTTTTAGATTTCACAAATAAAAATGAAGAAACATTAAAGTAAGGTTCTAGAATATCTGAGAGGAAAAAAATGTGCTTTTAACATAGTATATATATAAAGCATAGTTTTCTAGTTCATATTAATTAACAATCACAGAAATGTTTAATATAGCTAATTTATGTGCCTTGTAGTTACAGGGAAGTGTGTCATCTTTGTCCATACTATCTGATTTTCACTAAAATTATCACTTGACATTAACAGTGCCACAAGTACCACAGGTCTGAACGCACTCTCAGTGAACCTTGATCAGAACCAGCTTAATTATTCTTTTTGCAGACATTAGCAGGAGCATTTCTGTGCTTCCAAGGTAGCTAATATTAACAACTGTCAGAACTATTTTGAAATTTTTTTTCTTTCTGACAATGACAAGTCGTGGTGCTGTTTGGATCAAGCTTTCAGGACTTTGCATTTTTTATGAGATAAACAAAGGCAGGGTTTCAGCCAAGGGATTCTTGTAATCATGACACTCTCCAGAGTATCAACTGGTTTTGGTAAGATCCATCCACTGCTGTCACAGTGACACATAGCAGTAGCACAGGCTCTCTATTCTTTCACTTTCATTGTGGAGCTTGTTCTAATGTGACTGATTTTGCTGTCAGCTGGCATTCAGTCACAAATTTCTCTGCTCATGGCTGTCATTATTGTGAGATAGAGCTTCACTGTTTTAGTCTGTGTGCTAATTTCAAAGGAACCATTCCTGCCTACAGAAATTGGAAGTCCACTTAAACAGAACAGAGTGTATAGGAAGAGGATTATAATACATCTACAGTTGTGATCATCTGTTCTTTTTTTAGTTGGTGGAGCTCCATGTTTTTTATGTCCCAGCAGAAGTGTGGAACTTCAAGCTGAATACAGTTTCTGTAGCTCTTACTAGCAAATTTGTCTCAGCTGGATTTATAAGGTGAGTGTAGTCTTAGTTTTCATGTACGTGGTAGGCCCTTCACGCTGCCCTTCAGTCATTTAGTCCAGCTGTTGCTCTACAGAACACAATTACATCTGAAAGCAGAAACTTGTTCTCAAATTAAATTTCTGGAGGGTAAGTGGTGCATTATGTTTATTTGTACTGTACCAGGCTTAGCTCTCTCGCAGTCCTTGGTGTAGACCATTGAAACGCACTTCCAGAGCAGTGATATTATTTCTGCAGAATAATTTATGTTGTAAAATCATAGTCTTATATTTTTTCTGTCTCCTTGAGCCTGATTGTCAAAATCTTGTATTCTTTGGCAAGGAGCCAGCTTCAAGACAGAGTGGCTTGATGAAGACAGGGTAGCCTGTCAGTTTGCAGGAACAGGGATATTACGATCTGAGCTCTCTCAGTCCAACGAAAGAGCTAAAGCCTTGTTTCTCAAGGGCAAGCATTACAGCCCATGAAGCACCAGCATATCTTCTTTCTTCTTCTGAAGTATTTCTGAAAGGTTGCACACATCACTGTGTGCTATGTGTGCTCTCTGTTTAAAGGACTTAGTGAAAGAATACCCTGGTTCCCAGTCCTAGGCTCAAACCTGGCACAGAGAGTTGCATTTTTAATATTTCATAATTTTGAAAGATTAATTTATACTCCCAAACACTTTACTTACAAAATCTGTGTGTATGTAGTGTGGTAAGAAGTTATAGAAAAATCAAATAATGTAAAGATATATATTAAAACAGAGCTTTTACATGCACTTAGTCTGCTTCTGTGCAAAACCTGTCAATTCAGCTTTATCTGCAGGGAATATAGGTTTTAATTAATTTAAATTGAGGCTTGTGTTATCCATTTAAGAGAATGTTCTTTGTAGCTGAAAAGATTGACAGTGGTCAGGTATGAGCATGTAGGGCAGAATTTATTAATTCTTGCAGCTGCTTTTGTTGAAAGGCTGCTCAAAACCAGAGAAAATAAGTGCTGTTCTAGTCTGCGGCAGAGGAGCAAAATACGCATCTGGAGTGGTAACTTCAAATCATTTCATGCGATGGACATCTGTCACTGCCCTGTGTTTTCTAGTGTAAATTTGTGTCACTGAGGCATCAAATTAAATTAGGATTCTCACTGATTTCAGTGGGTTTATATCAGCCTGGGTATTGTTGCTTGCTAATGTGTCTTAAATAATTGCTAAAAAAGACTTCTCTTATTATAATCCAGGAGAGGGAACTCAAGTGGCTTGGACATTGTTGACAGCTCTGTTGTTCAGTCAGCTTGACAATCCTAGTACTGTCTGAGCCATCTTAACAAAGGATTCCTAGGTCAAAGTACAGACTACTTCCATTAACCACGAAATTAGAGGAAAATATTAATTGTGTAATTCTCTGTGGTCCTGAGTTCTTGTTCCCATGAATTTGATTTCTCAGCCTCTGTGATCTTTTATTTATTTCTCATTCCTCACCACAGAAGCCATACTTTTCTTATTTCTAGATGAGATGGCTGCAATGATCTCTAGTTTGCATTACTTTTAAAGGAACACCCTGAAGAAAGTGACTCTGATGTGACTGTCTTCTGCTAGCCAGTGGCAGCAACTGACTAATATATTATTGTGTGTTCCTCACAGCTGCATCGACAAATAATTTGTAGATAAATTTCTACCCTATTTCTCAGGCTCTGTATACCTAGGTAATTTTCTTCCATGATGCATTTTACTTACTTAGATGTTTTCCCTGCTGTTCGCAAATGCCTTAGCTTTAGGTTTCCTTGATGGTTTGGACAGACCTTATCAGTGAAAGGTGTGCAGTGTTAGAATGGCATCTGAAAGAGCTTGCATTTATTTGGTTTTGGAAGACCACTCAAGGGGCATATCTTCTCTGACACACCAGCTTGAAGAAATTATGGCTCATGAGAGTTATTTGAATTACAGATCATCTGTGTTCTCATGTAAGACCTTGGAAGGATGTGTATTGAATTATATATCCATCTTTCATATATGTCTTCATACATTTGAAATAAAGGATGCTAAGACTATTATCTGCAGCAAATGTGGGAAAATGGCTGGGAAAGAAATAGGCAGGAGCCATATGTGCAGGGACCAAGTAGTGTGACCTAGATGTGTCCACTCTGCAGACTTTGATCTCCTTCGCTGCATGCTTGTGCTCCAAAGCAGTTTTATGATCTTGAGGCTCCTCCGAGTCCAGGGTGTTTGAAGTAATGCAAGGGAAACATTGTAGCCCACTGAAGTACTGTGTTTATGAGATGAAACAATGTTTTTACTACATACTTAGGGTGTGAAATGAATGCCTATTGTTCCTGCTACTTAAAGTGGACAGTGATGAACTCTCCTCTAGCTCTGGGTGCTTGAGGGGGTATGTTCTACAGTCCTGGACTGATCTCATGAAACTTTGTCACTTATATGGAAGTGCATGACTGTAGTTTCCAATGTTGCTGTTTTTCATCTGCAGGTGAGCAACAGCATTCTGAAGGAGTCATTTTCCAATTTCAGCTACTTCCATATTCTGCCACTATATGGGTTTCATAAATTATGAATACTAGTAGTTAATGTTATGGCAGCCCTTGTAATACAGGGTACCTGAACATGATACAGTGTTCTGACTCTGTATCACCAAGACCTTCTAGCCTGTATGTAATTGGGTTCAGTTCTAGGACATAGGTCCCAATTTTGGTCATTCTGTCCATGCAAGCCAGCACATATGGAGCATTATCTTCCCCCTCTTACTAACTAGTCATCACTATTTGATCTTACAGATGTATTAATGAATAACAACATTCTAGGGTGTCTCCTCACATCACATTAAGAGTGCTGCGGGAGAAGCTTGGAGAATACCTGGGTGGAGTTACAGTTGCAGATAAATTCACATTTTTAAAATGCATTGGGAAAAAACTGGCTGTGGTAAGTTAATATTTTTTTTTCTTTAGTGCTCTTCTGTTTTATAATGTAAATCAGAGATCTCATTCCTGCAGATTAGATAATACGACATAAAGTAGAGATAATTTTTGGAGCACTGTTAGCATTTGTTTTTGAACATGCTGCAGCATAAGCTGTTGTCAGAGCATATCTAATTTCCCAGGAGCAAAAGCGTAGCTGGACAGGTATATTAAATATCCTTTAAAGCAACAGGTGTAATTAGTTGCCATCCAGTTGAAAGATGCTAGTTTTGATAAGTTAACGGATTAAATATGATAAATCTGGTTGCATAAAAAAGACCCAAACCCCTAAGGTCATTATTACTTGTACGTGGTTGGGAACGTGACAGTTGAAGAGTTTGCAATGGAAGCTGAATAAGTCAGTTCCGCTAATGGTTCCTGCTGTGACTTGCCCAAAAGCAGGGTGATGCATGTGAAGATTTTTAGAGACAAATTAAAGATACAGTTTTACTTTGGGGTATTTACTGTTCCTTGATGTTTAACTCTATAACAAAGTGGGAAGCAACCAACCAACTGGTTTATTTGTTGTTTAGGGTCATGGTAACCTCAATGAATTACATATCCATGGTCAAATATTTGCTGAGTGTTCTTCACCCCCCCCTCCCCCCGTCTTCTGTTTTACAACACTAACAGTGCAAGCAGAACTAAGACCTGTGCCCTACTTGCAAGTAAAGGTTTTTAAATGACAAAATAAACATAAACCAAATTCATGTTAATTTGCTCGCTCTTTTCTGCATATAGCCTGTGTGTCTAACAGTGAATCAATGGCATTGCCTGAAAATTACTAAGAATAGAACTTGGCCCCCTGTTTAATTCAATATTATTATTTAAATGTAAGCTCAGATTTCTTCTTTTTTCCTTTCCTGGAGCTCATCTTTCAAATATACATAGAGTATTTTAGACAGGACAACTGTTGAAAAGTGAAAGTTTATATCACACAAGCAATATGAAGACAAACAATGAAAACAAGAAGACATAGAATAATATATTTTTTCCATATGCATTAAATATTTTTCAGTATTGTATCAAGTGAATAGAGAAAATTAT
This sequence comes from Platyrinchus mystaceus, assembly GCA_035041135.1. Lineage (NCBI taxonomy): Eukaryota > Metazoa > Chordata > Aves > Passeriformes > Tyrannidae > Platyrinchus > Platyrinchus mystaceus. The sequence goes on from JAWWLV010000005.1 coordinate 14,101,459, forward strand.
GTGAGAGTCAGCATTTCTGTCCAGATACATCTTGAAGCAACTTTTGATAAAGGAAGTTGAAAACTCTCTGTTCCTGTGACTGTTGGATCAGGTCCTTTGAACCATAAGAGAAAGGATAAAAAAAGTACTCAGTACATTCATGTACTCTTGTGGGTCTGATTTAGATTTTGAAAAATAGACAAATTGAAGTTTCAGAAGTATGTCAGAAGATACAATAGTAGTCAAAGCTTCTTTTTTCCCGTGCGGCCAGTACAGATGATAATGCTGGTTATGAAAAAATGCAGTATGTAAAAATTGTAATAGAATACCTGAATTAAGTGATATACAACATTATTGATAAAAAAGTATTGTATTTGTTACCCTTTTTTTCTTTATCTTGCAAGGTGAAAGCAAAGCAAGAAACAGAGCTGGAACTGAAGTCATTTGCTCCTCCTTATGTATGTATTGAATGGCTTTTAAGGTACAATTTTCAGAAACATTTCACACTGTGCATTTTCTCTTTTGTTCTGTCTGATGAATATACTGTGTATTTTAGGCACTTTATCCTGAATTATATTTATTACCTGGAGTGGAATACTTTGAAGATGTTTATCTATTGCCATCATCAACTCAACAAAGACATCACTTTAATGTAGAAAATAAAAGCTTTGGTCAAGGATCAAGATTACCCAGTCTTCCCCAGCAAAAACCTGAAAAGAGCAAACCATTTTTTGAAAGCATACAAAGTAAGCAACAGAATCTGGAAGTGCAAAGTCCTGTGGAAGGGGGTGAGAAAGAACCTGTTCCAGTTTTGCACACAAACCTTAAGCAAGACCATAACAACAGGATTCAAGAAGAACAGATACAGTTTAGGGAAAAAGGTAAGATTAACGAGTCGAGTGAAGGGGGATGATGAAGGAGAAGAAAAATAAATATATGGTCAACATTTAGAATAAAATAATATCTCTGTTTTATAATATCAATTATTACGCAGATCAAAATGGATCCGATGGATTTCTCTTCACACCAAGTCGTTCAAATTCTGCAGATTGGGAGTCTGGAAAGTGTGACATGGAGCAAAATCATCTCAGCCAAGATCAAAAAGACCGTAACAGTCCTAAGTGGAATGACAAAGCCAAAGGAACTGCTTTTACTCTTCACATAAACCACAGTGATGAACAAGGGCAGGATAACCAAACACCTCGAAATCACATTAAATATCAAAAGGGTACAAATGTTCATTGTTGTCTTTTTGCTAAAGCAAGTGTTCTAAAAAGTTAGTAGAATGAAGCTAAGTTTTAAGAAAGCTGTAATTAAAGCACAAGTTTGAATATCACTATCAGAACAATATTCTTTTTTAAAAAATAATGATAATACCTTTCAAAGAGATGTAGTTTTACCTTGTATGAGTCCTTCTTTCGCATTGTGTACTGATATAGAGTACTACTTCACTATAGTTGATACATTTGTCTAATGTTATTTCGACAAGAAAAATTACTAACCAGCTACTATAAAGATTGGGGGGTAATGATCCCTTTCATGAATGACTTTTCAGTCATTCCAGTTTCCAGTCATAACTTGGCAAAAATAGCTTTGTCCCTCCATCATCTTGTTAACTGGTATTAAGTATGAGATCATTTAATATACAAATATATATGTATAAATGTATAACTGAATAGTTTTCCATAACTTTATTTATAATTATGAAGGACATAGAATTTTGTTGTTGTATGTAAAAGTAGGGTCTGTCAGCAGTTTTCTTTTGAAATATTTATTGAATATATTTTAAAGCAAATAACATTTATTCATTAACATTTAAACTCAGAACATTTTGCTCTCCCTTTCTTTGGTTCCAGCTTGTAAGGGATCTTCAGTGTCTGAAAGGCAGAAAGTGTTAGATACAGAATTAATTTAGGAAAGGTGAAATAATGAAGTGGTTTCTTTATCTGTGATGACCTTTCTTGTATTAGTTACCAGAGTTAGTCAGATATGAATTCTTAAAACAAAAATACCTGGGTTTTAATCTTTATTTCTTTCTTCTGTTATTCATGGAACATTTTAAAATCCTAGATATAAGATTATTAGCTGTGTTGATTCATTGAATTTCCAATTCAGTTTGGAAAGTCCAGGCATTGATAGTCAAAACAGCTTGATTTTGATGAGTTAATCTACATATTTTTGTCATCACTATCCTGTCACAGCATTAATGAACATGGAAAATAATGAGCACCAGAAAGAGACAAAATTAAGACGAGACAGAACATGGGATTCTGAAATTCTTAAAATAATGGAAAGACAAACTGCAAAATATGTGCACAAAAAACAAAGGTTAGTAAATAATCAGTCTTCTAAAATAATGGATAATAATAATTCACAGCTACAAATGTCTTTTACAGACTTCAAATAATTGAAAGAAAATGGGAAAAAACCCCATTTCATTCCATGAATTTTCACTTGCTTCTTTGGTTTTATCTTCAGCTTGCAGCAATATGGTACTAGGAAGACTATAGCTGATCTTGGTGAAAAACTGGATAATCAGGTAGGTTTTTCAAGGTAACATTTTCCTAGTAATCTTGAGCAATAAATATAGTCCTCCACCTAGAAACAGTCTAATTTTATAAGACAGGTAACTTCTTATAAATATGAAATACTCCAATGTAGATTTGAAAATAATTAAGTTAATTCATGTACTGCTATTAGCAGATTTGTTAGTGAATATCAACTATATTTCCAGACAATTCAATCATCAGAAGTTATAACTCTCATATAATTTAACAGAAACCTATACAATAACTATCTCAGTCTTATTAATATTATTATTTATCTTTTTTTTTACAATTTCTTGGCAGTGATATTTTACTGGCTATATTGATGATGTTTTTATAATTTCATATGGGGTAAATTTGTTTTCCCTCATGCCAAGCAAAACTTCCAATAAAAACTATAAATTCATTTAAAACATCAGAATAACAACATATTTAGGAAGACTAGGCACCCACCTGCAAGAGCACAACATAATAGCCATCACTATTAGCTGTAGCCTGTAGCTCTTGTGCACAAGTGATGGTAGCGGAGTTGTAGAAAAATAATTATGAAATTGAAAATCTGCAATTACAAATTTTAGTTTAGAAATTGGCAGTTTTTGACTTCAGTGAACCAGAAGGCAGTTTTAAGGCCCCTAATTCCTGGTCTTGCATGGGAGTGTCAATAACTTGTGGGGTTCTGGACATGGACAAGAACAATTAGCAACAGTCTATGTAAGTGTTCCGTGTTCTCATTTTATTTGCAAAAGTCCATCTGTTTTTAATTCAGTAATCTTGTGTACTGGTAACAGAATAAAAAAGCTTATGTGCAGAATTCAAATTCAGCCCTCCCATTCACTCTGACCACTTTCAGGGCACATGTCTAAAGTAACTATTCAGGATTATGGTTATGTACTTATAGTTGTGTCTTTTGACTCTATAGGCAGATGAAAGCAAGCAAAATCATCTTACTTGTCCAAAAGAATACATTTCACCCCCTAGTCCACCTTTACTTTCTGTAAATCCAGCTCAGGTTCCTGTACTTCAGGCAGCAAGTGAGTATATGATTCCAAGAACATGCAGGGAAGTGAACATTTAATCAAGACTGAAAAATCAATGAAGACCCAAATACCTACTTTACAAAAGAATTTGTACATACATTTATTCACAGTATTGTTATGAATTTTAATTTATGGTTGGAAAATTCCAGGCATTTATGATTGCATGGGCTGTCCTAGAGCATGGCAGTTTCCCAGCGCTAGAAAACCCAGCTTGTGGATGGAAGGAGAAGAGACATGGGATGAAATACTGCAGGCTCAAGTGAGAATGGAGCAAAGAAAACATGTTAGTAGTATTGCTGAGAATCCTCTGCTTTGGTGGAGGAGGAAGAGGATAGTGAGAAGATAGTGAGAGTTTGACCTACTGTGCAGAGTAGTTAAAGTCTGAGATGCTTTGTTGCCTAGGACCAGATGGAGTTTAAGGCAAGATTTCACTACGCTTTATATTGCAATGTAGTTTGAGCAGGAAATAGTCTTTTGGAGGCTTTTTTGGCTTCATGTGGCAAGCATCTTCAATGTATGGAGCGTATATGTATCTTGATTGTATAATGTTAGTGATACATTGTCTAAACATATGTGTGTGTGTGTATGAATGCCGGGATGCATGCTGGATTTCTGCCTTTTTCTAAAGCGCCAGCCATTTTGAAAAGGTAGAGATTAATTTATTAAAATGAAATAATATCTACTGCTTGTTCTGACAGAGCTTTTGGCATGATTTGTGATGAGTGCATTACAAAAATCTTGATTGATCCTTCCTATTTAGAGTATTCAGACACTTGCTAAATATAATTCTAATATCTTTAGAAAACAAGATGGTAGAACAATTGCAACAAATGAAGAAAGACAGAAGGCACATGGAAAAAACTAGAGAAGAACTGATCAAAAAAGCTAAAGGGCTACTGGAACAAAATAAGCTGAGGAGATACCATGGTATACTTTTAATTTATTTTGGAATTTGGAATGATTGAGAAATTACACTGAAACCAATGTGAAAATGTTTGTCTCCTTGTCAGTGAGCTTAATTACAGAGAGTGCAGTTTGCTGACTAATAACTCCAAGAAGACTTGTTTGTATAACAGCATGCTGGAAAAGTTCAAGGTTGCAATGTTTCCTTCCACTTTTTTTGTGACAGTCTTATAACTTTAAAATTATCCTGGCTTTTATAAACTATTCAAGTTGTGTCTCATGTATGTGCAGTGCCCAGAGAGCTACTACAGACTGCTTCACTCTTTGAGGCCCAGGGCAGCTGACATATTCTAATCCTGCCTTTAGCTGGTGCTTACTGTGTTGATGAGGCTTTGAGTAAATTGCAGCATAATAATTTTTATTCCTCCTCTCTAATGATATGCAGCTTATGGCATGGAAGTTACAATTGTTGTGACAAGCTTGATAAACCTTGGTTTTAACAAGGTCAAATCTCATTCAAATCCCACAGGAATTTTCTTTGTAAAATTATTTCCAAGTTTATACTTAAAACTGTCCTCCTTAGGTCACGTTTCAGTTATAGAGAGATGAGATTTAATCATTATGAAGTTTTGAGAGCTTTCTCTTTGTCCTTCAATGCAGCTAAATCACTAGGCATCTCAACTCTTACAGGAGTTAAGGAGACAACAAGCCAATTCTTTCAGTTATTCTCTGAGGGCATGGCTACACTGCATTCCACAGCATGGTGAAGTTGTACTTTAAAAAACCCAGACTTGGGTACTTGGAGCAGTGACTCTGTAGCAGCATGGAGGTGCAAGGCAAGCTAATTTACCTTGCTGAGATAAGCCTTAAATGGCTCCTGCATTGTCTTAAATTATGTTTTTCAGTTAGTTAAAAATAAAGGTTATTTCACAAGGAATCAAACATCTTCTGCAGATTTTTAAGAAGCATCTCTAAATTATTTTTATCAGACCTGTAGACTTACATAAGTAAGTGCATGTTGCAAGCATGTTTCTTCACAAGGTATTAAGGAAAGAGCATATTCTGCAGGAACAGAGATCTAGTCTATATTTAATATCCTCCTAGGATTGCCATCCTGACAGTCACTCTCAGTTACCTACCGTATAGTCCCCAAGAGCTGAGTTCTTTTGAGTAAGTTTCAGTTGTTCAAATTCTGGTCATAAAGAGATCAAATTTTGCATAAATCTACAGTGCTATATTTTCTGTTACAGTAAAGCTGTGGACTTCAGAGTGTGCTGGGCATACCAGTTTCACAAGCCTGAAGCACTTCTGTGCAGCTGAAACCTGCAGAACAGCCAGCCCGAATGAAACTTTGGGTTTGGGCCTCGTGTTTTATCTTGGTGAACAGAACATTTTGTTGCAGGTGCCTGTGTGAAAACTCAGTTGCATTTACAGTGAATGTAATTTTAATGAATATTTTTCTCTAAATGCTTTTTTAAAAGAAACCTACTGCCATGTTTCAGTGTGTGCATTGGCAAGCTGAATCCTGTGAGATCAGCTGGTCATGACTGTCTTCAGCAGACCTTATCATAGAATCACAGAATAATAGAATTAACTGGGTTGGAAGAGACCTCCGAGATCATCAAGTCCAACCCTTGATCCAACCCCACTGTGATTACCAGATCATGGCACTCAGTGCCACATCCAGCCTCATCTTTAAACCCTTCCAGGGACGGTGAATCCACCACCTCTCTGGGCAGGCCATTCCAATGCCTGATCAATCTCTCTGTAAAGAACTTCTTTCTAATATCCAACCTAAATGTCCCCTGGCAGAGCTTAAGCCCATGCCCTCTTGATAAGGTGAACAAGAACAAACAGTATTATTGTTTTCCTATGCAGGTCGTGAGGAATGGAAAAAGAAGTACTTTGAAACTAAGAAAGCTACAGTTTCACTGGAGGACACTTTAAACAAATTACTACACGATTTAGAGGTTTACCACCAGAAATTGCTCTTGCAATTGGAAGCCAGAGGTGGCCAAAAACGACCAAACAATACAACAAACTCCAAGGTATTTGCATGTATTATTTATTATCTCTTTTTATACAGCCTGTTGTTGGGTTTTTTCACAAGATATAAATTAAAGAAACAAATTCATTACCAACCAATGACTTGAAAACTAGCTTCAGCAGCCAAATACCCCTCAATGCTCTGAGGTACAGAACTCCTTGAGCCCATTTGTCTCAAAAAGACTGCAAAAATGTTTGAGTCTGAGCATTTGATTCTTTCTGCTTTGTGTTTGTACCTTCTCGCAACAAATCCCCTTCTGTTCAGTATGATTAATGATAGATATGATATATAATAACGATTAATGGACTGTTCAGTTCTATATTGTTTCCACCATCCCCAAATTCATATACGGAGGTAATGAAATTGGAGGATGAAACGTGCCTGAGGCTTTTGAAGTGGTTGTACCTGAACTTGTGCAACTGCAAGTTTCTTAGGAAGGTCAGAGAGGGATTAAAAAAAGAAAAGATAAAAGAAAAAGGGGAAACACCCTTCCCAGTAGCGGTATCTGCTGATTTTCTCAGTGCATTAATGGAAGCCTGTTGTCAAATCTGAAGCAAGCCTAGGAAAAATAAACGTCCCTTTCTCATGTATGTACAATCCAAGAGTGTATATCATATACTAATGTGTATTATTTGACCTATCTTGAAATAAATATCTACAAAATAAAAATATGAGTAGGGTTGACATTACATTACTTAGCTATGTTCAGATATTGCTTCTTTTGGGGGGGTGTATCAGGGTGTTTTTTTACGTCTCCCTGGCTAGGCACAAAGAGGCCTTACATGAAGGATATGTACAACATAACATGCAAGCAGCAGCTGTGGACTGGCCAGCACCCAGAGATGACAGACAGGATTTAATGAGCTCTTAGGCAAAGCACAAGTATGCTCTCCACCCCTCGTGAGCTACGTGCTGGCTGGGCAGGCATCAGTCAGGCAGGAAAGCAGGGGAGCTGGAAGGAGTTTAGAGGATTGTTTCTGAGTGGTGAAGTAGCACCTAGTGAATGAAGAGATGTGCTAATGCTGCGCTTCAAGTTTTGTTGTTGTTTCACACAGAATTACACAATCATCCGGATTACTACAGTGCAGCATGAACTTGATCACCTGCAGAGGAAGCTAGATGATACAAAAATGAAACTCATAATAGAAATTAAGGTACTCTGCCTTTTCATTAAAACAGTCAAAATGTGACAGTGTGTAAAAAAAATTAGATCTTCCAATTATGAGATTATTTGCTAAACAGTTCTTGTTTTATGTTGTTAGTTTTATCATGTTAGTTGTTGTAACTTTATCACTTGAGCCAAATTACTCCAGAACACCAGGTTATTAGATGATTTTGAATGCATGGCACGCAAACAACTTAGATTTTCAAGATTCTATGGAAGCTAAGGTTTACAATCTTTTTCGTAAAAATCCCATTTCATTCAAAAGGTTATTGAAAAAATACACTTGGTGTGGTGAGGCACTGACCAGTAATAAATAGACCACGGCTAAGGCAAAAAAAAATGGTATAAAGGAAGAAAACAAACAAAAAACAAAAAACCTACAAACAAACAAACAAAAAAGCATGGCTATGCAAGCAAATGGAAGTCCTCTTCATGTGCTTTCCTCTATATCAGTGATGCCTATCAGACTTTTTGGAAGGAAGATTACAGTATTGGTCTTTACACTGGATAGCTTTTCAGCTCTAAAAGCTTGAAACAGAAGTCTTCTATATCACAGAGATTGCCCATACCTCCCCTGTTTACTGGGTACTCTAGCGTGGATGTACTCATTATGACATTGTATAACAAGGAGTGAAAAGAACAATTAATTTTGCAGTTGTCTCAAAAACACCAAGGCAAAGTACAGAAGAAAGCAGTGCCAGAACTAAGCTATCTAATTGGACATGTAAAATTTTAAAGATGAATGATGTATCCTGTATTCAGCTACCCTGTATAAAATTCAGTCTCATGTCAACACCATAAAACTTCCTTAAATTGCCATTCCTTAAATTACTGATTCTTCTGCAGATGAGAAAGCAGGCAGCATCTGATTTACGAGCACTGAGAGCGGAACTGACACAGAAGGAGATTCATTCTGCTTTAATTCTCCAGTACAGAAAATCAGGAATTTAAGAAGATGACATGACTAACATCTGTCAAGTCTACAAAAGCTCTTTAATGTATATAGAAGATGAGAATTTGTTTATATGTTCTTGAAGTTATCCTGTAAAAACACATCAACTATATAAATGTTGTAGAATTTGTATCCTAGGCTACTGAGGTACCACAGCTCACTTCATTTTAAATCTTAATCTTACTGTAAGATTAGTCAGCTGCTTACACATACAGTTTAAGCTAGTAATGTGTCTAAAACTAAGCTGTTATACTTAAAGTGCAAATTAGTGAATTGTGTAACATCACAGTGGTATGCTGATGTTCTTTGATTAACAAAATAGCTACTAAGCAAATAAACCTATAATCCATACCTCCTCTTCTTATTTTCAGGCATGCACATTACATTTTTGGAAAATGATTAAAATAGAAGTTCTGTAGAAATACAGCAACAGTAATCCTTTATTTAGCTATTTACTGAAGTATATTTTTGTCATTATAAGCATGCCTATCTATAAATTACCAATGTATTACTACTATATTATTATGAAGTATAATCTCACCTTATTTCATATCTAGTTGTTTTTGTTCCTTTACTTATTAGGAAAGCCAAATGGACATTAACTGTCTTCTGTAGTTAGAGGAAGAGGAAAACTTTCTCTTGAATGAGCATAATGATGATCCTGGTTCAACTTACATTGTTGCATATTCTGCTTTTCCCTAAGTCCAAGCTCATGCATGTGCCAGGATTAACAATTCTCTGAAAGAGAAATCAGAAACCTCTTCATAGTAATTTTTTCCTAGCTCTTCTGTTTGCCTTTTTGCAAACCAGATGTATTACATTAAGCAGAACAATAATGTTCTAGGAATTAATCTCAGCTAAGAAGCTGTCAGGGCTGTATTTATTACTAGAAGTGAAACACTCATGGGAAATGAGTTATATGATGAGAAAATTATGCAGCTCTCAAAAGGACTAACTTACAAATGTCTTGAATCATACCACCCATTATCGAATTTATTTTCTTAAAGATAGGACTTAACAAAGATTTTTGTGCTGAAGTATTAAATTGACTATTAAAACTGCAACCACTTTTTCTCAGTTCAGGGTTGAATCCCAGATTCTCTATTTCAGAATTGTCTTATTTAAGATACAAGATCAGGCAACTGGCTACTGGAAAATCTGAACCTAAATTTGAAAAAAAATAATATCAACTCATGATTCTTGACTGCTACAAAGAGGAGTTTTATTATTAAGTCATCAGGCCCTCAGTTAGGATTTTGCAGGTCAGATATGCACTCCAGAAGACCTCTAAATTCAGCAAATATCTCAGAGTATTTTAGCATATGAATGTAAGTAGTAATACACATTCTCAAGTACCTATATTTGTGTAGATACATATATATTATATATAAAATTTAACAGTTTCTCCTCAAACCTACAAACCAATGTTCTAGTGAAAAGCCTTCTGATTTTTCAGGGGAATTTTTTCTTTATGCAAGAGCAGTAGACTTCACCTTCTGTTTTCCATCACCTGTAGTATCAGTCAGACAACTCAGATGAAATCTTCCAGTCTTTTCCTCAGTAGCCATTATGGTAATGCTGCTATACTATGGGAACTATTTAGCAAGGGGAAAAAAACAACCCATTAAACAAAAAACCCAAACCAAAGAAACAAACAAAGAACCCCCCAAACCAACCAACCAACAACAAAAAAAACCAAACACCAACGTCCCCCCCCCAAAAAAAACAAACAGAAAACCACCACCACCAAAAAACCAAACCCACAACTGACTACATATATCTAATTAAATAAATTTTTAATTAATGGAGTCACTTAAGCAGGGCACAGTTGCACTTCAATCTGGTTGTGAAAGAGTTCTGAGAAGCAGACAAGCAATGTGGGCTGTAAGCTGTAGAACAAGTAAAGCACAGACAGGCAATATTGTTTACCAACCTTAATGAAGACAGCATTTTACTTAACAAAAAAATCTTGTAAACACCAGCCAATCTTTACATCACTCCAGATATTTTAAAAAGTTATACATTTTCTCCAGACAAATTATTTTATGAAAATATGAACTAGAAAGAAAATGTAACCTCCTATTATCCCTCAGGCAACACCCCATAAAAACAAACAACAGACTACTGAATGAGTCTTAAAGTGTGTGGAAAAACAGATATACAGTTCATTAAATAAACTTCTGAATGCTAGTTTCTGGGAAGTGAAATAGTTTGGAATGGAAGGAAGCATCATCCAAGTCCTCTACACATTAATGTTCCCTCCTAAAGATAAAGTCCAAGATTTTTGGCTTTTGAAACAAGAGAATTTTCGTGATACACAAACACAGTGAAACTGGGGTTTACTGAATATTCCTGTCTAACAACAAGTCTGATAAAAATCTTAATGGCAACTACTTCATGTTACATAATTTCTTCAGTCTATAAAATCTGGAAGAGTAACCAAATGCAAACACAGGCTTCACCAAGTTGCAGGTAAGCAACAATCCGTCTCTCCAGTATTTTGTTCAATCTGATTCTAGAGTGACTTAGCTGAAATATAGATTGGGTTGGGAAGTCAGAAGGCTGAGACAGCACCATGTGATTGCAGAATGAATACTGGCCTGCACTGGGCAGCCTTAGCAAAGGATCATTATGAGCCTGCCCCTCCAGTCTCATAATCCACCCATGGGTCTTACTTGTTACCAGGTACACATTGGGTTCAAGCTTTAACCAACTTAACGGTAATTGTGAAAAATGAAAAAAAGGAGCAGTCTTTAAAAAAACCCCACTGTGAAAGCAACATTGGAACTTTTTGAAGAATGAAAATACAGCTTTGCATATAAAACAACAAGATTAATTTGTCTAGTTTGCAAAGTTTTTGTAACCATAGTATATTTATATAAGGTCAAAATTTCTGATAGTGTAAGCCAAAATGAAAAATTACCAATTTTCATCATTCTAAATCAAGTGTTCAGATAGTTCTTATGGTGTCAGAGCTCGCCACATTGCTTCAGTTTGTTGTTCTGCTACAGCTTCCCTGGAATAGTCAAGACTATTTCCATTCCACATGCCAATGCCCCTTAAACCTCGATTCTTCATATACGCTGCTTTTAGAGAGATGCTGCAAGGGTCATCATACCATACTTGGTGGAAGTGACCAAGAGAATCCTAGAAAAACAATTAAGCACTAGTGTCAGTATCTACTTATCTATATGAATATGATACATTAAAGTTCATTGGGTTTTGATTACATTTTCTGTTGAATGCAGTTAAAGGTATAATTAAAAACTGAGATATACAAGCTATGTAGATTTACACAGTGATATTTTCCTGACTGACCAATTATTTTTCACACAGGATAATTAAAAATTCCAAGACAAATACTTGGCTATTGTTTTACTTGTAGAATCTATGTTATAAAACAGTGGCACAATTTAACTGTAGTCAGATGAAAAGACTTAGCTAATTTGGATTTTAATATTTTTTTTAGACACAGGTAAAATTTCAGATACACTAACATAACAGGTGAATTTAGTTAGAGATTAAGTGGGTTTTTTAGCAATAAACAGTTTTAGAGGAGGTTATAAAATTTTGTCCAAGTTATGTTGCTTTGACCTGGTTGTTGCTTACAACACCTTTTAATCATCTACATGTGAAACTTAAAACCATGTCTAAAGAAACAAGACAAAATGCATACACGGTGGTGTTCTTGTAAGCACAATCATTTCTGGACTCACTGTGACTATGTAGAAAGCAAATGAAGAAAAGAACATGCATACAAGGCACTGAGATAGAAGAGCATCTCAGAATCTGTTTTAAGCACTCATCACCTCATGAAAGTAACTGTAACAGTGAAGGAAAGAGCTATAGGATTTCTTAGTGCCAAAATGTCCTTTTTCGATGTGATACGGTATCTCATGAAAACACAAAGTAATAAAGATCTTTATTACTCCTGTAGTCTTCAGGCGCTGCATCCCTCTTTCACACTAGAAATTCAAGATACAAAGCCCAGCAATCCTTTACTACACCAGAAAAAAATAAGTAGAAAACATAAATGGAAGAATCTAATCCTGAAAACTTTATAGTCAAACAACAATGGTTCATGAGTGTTTCCTCCACAATGTGTCTTAGAAAGATATGCTTACCTTGTATTCGTAAAATGGAGACTTCTGTACGTCATCCCACAGCACCCCTGAGAGAGAACTGTTCACCTGCCTCATGATAATTCCATAGGGGACCTGTCTGCCTGCAGCATCACTGCAAGGAGCCCCACGGAAAGGTACTTTGGAAAGAGAACACACGTGATCCTGAAAAAAAAAGCATAAGGCAGGAGTTTCATGTTACATAGATATAACTGAACTCCAAAACAGCAGTACAGCCAAGAAAATTCACAAAAGGCATCGGGATACCAAAAATCCCTAATCTTCAAGCAACTTTGGCAGATACACTACTTGTAGTGAAAAGTAAACTAAAAGTTATATTTTGTTTACTCTGTAGTTACACAGGATTGGATGGATATCATTCAGCGTATAGTTATCTTTTCCCTTTTTAATTCACTCATATTTTTCATAAGTATAATGCTGAGATTTCATAAACTGCTATGCTTTAACAGTCATAGGTTTGATATGGTTTGTTGCACCTGTGAGTGCAGTGACCTTAGTGATGGTGTTGAGAAGGCACATACAAGTGTTGTAGGACCTTTGGACATCATCTCTTCTCATTCAGATAACATTTATTGCTCCTTAGTGAAACACAGCACTTGGGTATGGTGGGGTTCAGATTGCCCAAGGAGATAAAATGCCTTGTCTACTAACACACTGCTCCTCAATTATCAGCCAAGCAAAAGATTCTGTCTTGTGTCCCAGCTCTATGCTCTTATCCATCAGACCACAGTATTTCCTAATCCAAAAACAAGATTTCCAGAATCTAGTTGTATCTTTCCAAGGAAAAAATTAACAGTATGATTGCAAATGAACAATCTTCATCTTACCGTAGATAAGTTTTGGCAGACATAGTCATAGCCATACCAGGGGACACCCATCACAAGCTTTTTAGGATCAATGCCCATAGTAATATATTCTTCATATCCTAGATTTGAAGGAAATAAAAATTAAGATGCATTACTTCCTTTTCCTATGCCTTTTATTCTTATAACTTATCTACAGCCAGAGCCAATGTAGGACTTACATGATCCCCAGACAGAGGCTAAAGGGCAAGCTCTCCTTTACCTCTACCTGCACACTCTATTTAGACAGGCCTGCTCTACTGAGATTCTAGCAATTGCTCTAGTTGCTCCCACTTAAAACCATCTGCCCTTAGCAGAAGCTCACAAGGACAAAGAAATGTTTCAGGTTCTTTGCAAGCCCGGGCAGACACCATTGCTCTGGCTGCTGTTTGCCATTCTAAAATGCTCTTCGCTCGTGAGAGCTACACATTAGAAGTAACAATACACAACTGCTATAAGTCTGCCTGTAGTGTCATAAGGATCAGAGATACTATCTTCTCATTAGGACACCACCTATTTGAACACACTCAAAAGCTTCAATGCAACCAAAAAAAGAGAGAAAGAAATGTCAATCTTTTCTATCTATTCATGTGAGCAAATGGAAATGTTCTGACTCCTGGGGAGGTGTTTGGTCCTCACCAAGTAAAGTCTGCAGGTAAGGGGCATTGGCTTTTGCAATACAGTCTGTCCAGATCTGGCTCTGTTCATCATATGACATCACAAATAAGAAGTCACAGGCATCTGCAATCCCAGTGTAGTTGTAGCACCTTCTGTCTATGCATGCTGGAGACCAAGCCACATCAAATGTTACCTGAAGGAAAAATGCACAAGTTAGTATTGTGTATGGCCCTTAGGCGCTCTTGTTTCGTCTTTTTAAAAAAGCTGTCACTTTTCAAGACAGTATTTCCTACATGTTGCAGTTTAATACACCTTGATAGGAATGAACTATAGGAGAGGCTGCTCAGCTGACAAAGCAAACACTAGATTATAAAGTGAGTGTCCCACTAGTGCCCCTAGCATCAAAGAAATTAAAATATAGTATGAAAAAACCATCTGACCAAAAATATGAAGCATGATGCAAATCCTTAAAACTTTAGTGACGAGTTTACCAAAACACTGTCAAGCTTTTGCCCCAGAAGGCTATATTTGCCCTACTTTCAACGATTCATTAAGCCATACTAAGTGCCAGCTCACACAAGGCAGTAACATTATATCTATAGATCCTCGTGAAGCCCCTCTTCTGTTTAAATTCATACAGGTCAAAAAGGGTGATTCTTACAAGACCATATCACAGCTAACATTCATAATGAACCATTTATGAGAATATCCTATGCATAAACTTTTCATATTCATATGCTAAACAGCATTTGTTGCATTTCATAAAAGTGAATGCTTGTATAAGGTACACTACTATTACCTGTGATCCTGGTATTTCTCTGTGAAAAGCATCTGTAGTTTCTTTAACAAGCTCTGTCAATGCATTATACTCAGGGGAGGTTTCACTAACTTCTTGCTCTATATCCATGTTAATTCCATCCATATACTGTTTTTTTGCAAGGTCCACCTGGTGGGATATCCATGCCGCTCTTTTAGCAGGATCAACAATTTCCTTAAGAGGTACATCACCTAGACAAGAAGCCTTCAAGAGTTAACATGCATTTGCATCACAGTAGTAGTAAGGAGGAAAGGCATGTCTTCACTAAACCAACAAATATAAACATAAACCAAAAAATGCTCATACCAATACTGGTAAAATACAAAGGAGTTAACTTTTTCCACAAGAATAATTTTGAGAAACCACCCCAGAATTGATTACCAAACTTCTATGAGAGAGCGATGTTTAAAATAGGGTCCCTTTTGGATGTTTTTCAATAATTTTAATCTCCTTACTTACTTCTGCTTATTATTCTTTTAGCCACTGTAAACAACCTTTCTTGAAATCAATGTACTTTTGGATTTCCACTGAGCCAGAGGGACTGTTTAGAGTAAAATACTTTTATGTTTAACCTTTGTTGCTTTCCACACTGTGGTCTTGGATCCTATGTTTGCCTCAATAGAGCCAAAAGTTGCTTACATCATGTAAGCTGTAATGGACTTTGTCTTTTTAATCAGCATTTGTACCTGCACAGAGTTCCTGAGTACTCATGTTTTAAAACTCAACCACTTCCTAATACAAAGGGATTGATTTAAATGCAAATTACTAAAAATTACTTAAAATCCCTTCCCTTACTGTTTTGGGTACTTCACATAACATCCAGAATACAGAGCTGTATAACTATTTTCTACAGACTTTTCCTTTTCTCCCTCTTCCTCCATAACTGTGATGTTCCCTATTATGGAAATTTAATTTAGATGTCACTTGGATGGTATTGTTACTACTATGGCAGACACCACTGCCAGCAGGCATTAAACGCAAAATGTCAAGATATTATAGTCTTGTGTGAGTTCTAGCCTTATTAATTAATCCTCTGATTTTTATATTCTGCATAAAATTGAATGTGAAATGTCAAGGTCCTATAGCCCTATGTACATTATGTTCTTCTTCATGCATCATAAATATCCACACTTTCCCAATGTAACCAACCTTTCAGTACTATCCTGGAACCTTTAGAGTGGGCGTAGCACACGAGCTCAGGATCGTACTTTCCAAAAGCTGCCACAGTTGTAATTTTTGACCAGTCATAGGATTTCCATGCTTCCTTTCCCACATCAAACACAAAGACCTGGAAAAGGGGTAAGAATCACCCTCAATAGCCCCAAACACTTGTCAGCAGGACGATTATTTTCCACGTGTCCCTCACAAAGGTCGCTGCCTGGCGCCCCTGGGAAGCAGCTTGCACGGGCGCCTCCCTCCCTCTGCCCGGGCTGCCAGGGGGGCCCCGCAGGCAGCGGGATAGCGGCTGCCACACCGCGCCCGGCCCGGGCGAGGCCCTGCACATCGCCCTGGAACTGCTCGCTCTGGAGCGGGCGATTCCAGGGCGGCAGCGGCCCCGGGGCGCTGAACGTGCTGCGGACGCGGAGCCGCCGGGTTCGGCCGTCCCTGCGCCAGCAGCGCCTCCCAGGCCAGCCCGCCCTGCTCCGGCACAGCCCGGGCTCCGCACCTCGGGGCTGCGGGTGCTCGTGACGGGCCGGCACAGCCGCGGGTCCTGGCAGGGGCAGGCGCCGACGGGGCCGCCCAGAAGCTGCAGGAGGCCGAGCGGCAGCAGCCACCCGCGCCACGGCCGTTCCATGGCCCCCACGGCGGCTGGGCCCGCACGGCCGCGCCGCTCCGGCACCCCAGCAGCCGCCGCCGCGTCTCCGGCGGGGGTGGGAGGAGCCCCGGCCGCTGCTGTGTCCGGGGGCAGACCCGGCCCGCCCCCCGCGACCCGCGTGGGTGGGGAGAAAAGAGTTCGGGGCAGAGCGTTAACAGAGCAACTGTTTATTGAAAGGTCACACCCGGCGATCCGTGTCCCGGGTTGTTTTCAAGATCTCGAGAAGAACCAGTGCAGAGCGATGTCCCGCAGGGGACGGGGCCGATCCCCGGCCGCCCGAGCTAGCCGTGCCCGCGGGCGGCCGGGCCGACGCGACCCCCCTCAGGAGCGGGTCTGTGCGGGGGCTCAGGCCGGGCACGGCTGGTGCTGGCAGGAACACGCCGTGTGAGCGGGCACCGAGCTCACCAGGTCCTCGGATTTCTGGCCCAGCCTAAGCTGCCTTTCCAGGCTGGGAGCAGAGTCTGTAAACGAGAAAGGAGGAAGAAGAGGTCAAGCCGGGGGGTTGGTTATACATCGAGGTACTCCTGTGTTAGTTCGGTGAACCTCACGGTTTTTCATAGACTCACCGTCGCGCATTCTGGCTGTGTTGCTCACAGCAGACTCACCGGCTGGTACACAGTGGAATCCCACGGAGACGGGAACAGTCCCGGTTGCTGAGCAGCCTTCCACGCAGCGAAGGACTGGCTCCACAGAGAAGCATTTTGCTGCCGTCTTCTCAAATCCAACTGGCTTCTCAATTTTGACAAATTTGCGCTGCAGCTTGCAAGCTACAAAATATAAGTTCTCATAAAGCACCTTCAGAGTTTAGATAAATAACTTTGTGAACTTAATTTGTAGAATTAGCAACAACTAAGACCAATGGATGAATAAAGTGACACAAGCCATGTGAAACTAATCTGATTGAAGTCATTCTTCTGTCAAAGGCTTAGGCTGTGAGAAAATGAGGCTCATGGGACACAGTTGCAAAAATAGAGGCTTGCAACGGATGGGATCAAGGTGGGAAATAGATGTCCAAATCCAAAAAGATACATTTGAAAACCTTGGTCAATTGATGCTCAGCTTTACCCAAACTATGACAGCACTTCATTTTGGGGCTGTAGTGGCTCCTAGACATCTGTATGTCTACTTCTGCACTGCCAACAGTCAAACTACCTACTTTCCATACTAAGTTAGGATCTTAGGGAGTTTTAAGTTGAACACACAAACTTGAGGTAACTACACAGTGCATAAGAAGTTGATAGAAAAATACAACAAAACCAGAACTTGCAGTGACCTACTAAACTTGGGGAAAAGAGGGGTTTTTCCTTTTTTTTAGTCTGGGGCCACTAATCACAGAAATAGCAAAAAATGAGATGATTGTGCTACCAGTAATATAAACTACCTATTCATGTGACTACTTAATTAATTCAAGACAATGACATTAACATATATTAGAAACTTAGTACCTCCAGCACATGGGTCTTCTGAGATGATCCAAGACTGACCAAAACTCACTGCATCCTTAGCTAAATATCCACTGGGCATTTGATATTCTCTTTCCTTTTCAGCATCATATTTTCCACAAATGCCACATGTTTTTCCAGCCATCCAGAAAGCAACCTGAATCTTTGTGGAACAAAAGTGCACATAAATGTTTTTCTTCTAAAAATAAAATCACCACTGAAAATAATTTTAAAAAATACCTTAAGTCTATGGCCGTCATAATACAGTTTATCTATGCCATAATCCGGGGCTTTTAGTGCCAGTCCGTCCTCTTCACTGCTGATCATTATGCTTGCATCTGCAACAGAAAAGGAAAATAAGATTCCTTCTAAAACAAAGTTACTCTTTCAGGGCCCAACTTGAACCTTTTGTTAAGTTCCTGGGGACATAATGCAGGCTCCGATGTATCTTGAAATAGATGGAGGGAAGGAGAAAGACTACTGCTCTCTGGCCTGGAACAAGCTGAAGCCCATTGACAAGGGTGGCTGTGTCAAGGGACACCTAAGTGCTTGTTCTGTGCGTCTCTGGGATCAGCAAAACATCTCACAGGCCTGCATTTTTTGGTTTGTGCAAAGATGCACAGGATCAGCATCTCTTTCTTTGCTCATCTTCCTTATTCCATATGAAAGGCTGCATGAAGGTGTGTTAAATTCATCTAATCGCTTCTCAAATTAATACGATCTGTATCTTGAGAGGTGTTTGCAGTATTCCATCCTCTTCTTATTCAAAAGACCAGAAAAGATTAAACAAAATATAAAGATGAGTCTCTTACCAGAATTAGATGTGTATGGAACATCTCTTGGGGTTTGGACACCATTAATCTTCAACTGGATTCCATTGGAAACATACATGTCAACCTCACTTTAAATAAAGGAAATTAGTGTAAACAAATGCTTCTCCTTTGCCCAACTCAGGTCACAGTTTCCTGTTCTGGTAGAAACATCACTGCAGTATGCTCACATCACTCTGGCATGAATCACCTGTTATCTTTTAGGAAGAAGATTGAGAGCACCCAGGAAACCATGCCAGTAAGAGTGCTCACAGTACACCTTTGCCTGGCTATACTCGTCTCTGAGTGTCTGCTTGTGACCAGAGTTTAGGCAGGAAGACAATAGGATACAGGACCTTTGCTGCAGAACAGTAATTGCTATTACATTCGCATAAATTGAAGGTGCTTTACATTTCAAAGGAAGATTGGATTCTCTAGGGGGGATTCACTTGCAGCCTGAATAGTCTGTGTATTGTAGTGTTTTCTTCAGAGCAGTGTTTGCTCTAATGAAGAAATATGAAGCTCAAGCACATCAAAAGCTCATCCAACAAACAGTTGTGTGAAAAGATCAAGAATGGTTCAGAGACGAAGAATGTCTTTATCACAAAAGACAGTCTCTAAAACAAGCACCCTTGTGTTCTTCCACAAAACAGACGCAGGGAATACTAGTTTGTTTCCCTAGCATCATGGCACAGTTAGGCACACAATTTTCAGAAATTAATAATAACTTGTAATGAAGCTTTCCAGATCAAAGTCTATTTATGCACTTTGAAGAACACTCCCTACAATGATTTTAGTATGCATAATCCCATACAATTTAGAGGTGATTGCTCGAGGATGAAACAAAGTGTGTTTTAAAGTAATTTTGAATAGATTAGAACATTATGCACCAAACAAGGGATGACCTAAGAGAGTGCCTCTAATCTGGGATAAGTAATAGTCTTTTTAGTTATGTCCACTTCTCAACAACTCTGCTGAAATGAGTGTGGGTTCTAATTTGTTCTAATTATTAGATTAGAGTAAAAAGCGAGACTAAATGACTGCTATAGTCCCTTTTGGATTTGTAGTTTATGTGTCTGTTTAATCACTAGGAACTGAAATTAGATGGTTAAATTCTAACAAATTAATGAAGAATTTGGGGCAGTAAAGACTGTAGGTTACTGTGAACCTCAGATATATTTCAGAAGCACTTTTAAAAGACAGAGTCCCAAATCCCAGTTGACACTGCTAGGTACCTTTGCGTTGACGTCAGTAATTTTTGCATGAGTCTTGTGCTAGTGCCAATTTGCCCTACTAATTTGATCTTCATGTTTATAGCACATCCAGCTTGACATCTGTTCTTTATTAAGCTTGCAATTACTTACTGGCTGGCGAGTCTGACATTTATTGCTGTAAGGTCAGCAGACTCTTCAAGTCTTTTCATCATCACCAGGAATTTAAGCTCTGGACTACAGTCCTGCACCAAGACATGGTAGCAATTTGCGGGCATTGAATAGTTAAATTCAACACCATTGAAGGTTGTGATCGTATTTTGCAAAACTGAACAGTGAGCTGAAAAAAAATCCAGTAAACAGTAAGCCTTCTATAATTTATATAAGGCAGGTATTCTATTTTAAATTTATTACGAATTAATTAAAAAAAGACCATTTTTTGGTTCTACCCATTCCCACACAAAATGAATTGGTTCTGAAAGATGAACTGTTCGATCTGTAGTAATACAAAAGTAAAACTTTGCTTATCCCCAAGCAGCAGCACAATCCACTCATGATTCAATCACTGTGTGAGATAAATTATGCTCACAGCTGGTGCTGGTGCAACTCTCTTGGCTTTTCTAGCTTTGTTGTAGTCAAAAGAATTTCTCAAAGGTTGATAACAACTCACATATCATTAACACTAGAGAAAGTTCACTAAAGTGCTGATACCTTTATTGAGTCATAACCAGGACTAGATATAGTTAGAAGGAGGGGAGGCAAAAATACCACACTACACTTTTTGCTTTTTCACTGTCATGGTATTTTGTTGAAAATCCTACCAGCTCTAATCCTACCAGATTAGAAATTATTTTACAACAATTTTAATTGATACAGTTTAGTTTTGGTGTTTTCCAAATAAATATCATAGAATCATAGAACAGCTTGTGCTGGAAGGGACCTTAAAAGATTATCTAGTGCCAACCTACCTGCTGTGAACAGGGACACCATACATGCATGGTATGATATTACCCCACTGATTCCGAGCAAGCTATGAGTCTTTATTACAGGATTACATAAAGCTTTTCTTTTCAAAAAATTTACCCTAAGTAAATATAATGCGATTAGCTCTTAATACAGCATTAATCAAACAATAATCCCTTCATAATCAAGGTGCAGGATTTGAAATTAACGGGTATAATTTTGAAGCTGGTTTAGCTTCTACATAACAGTGCTAATCAAACAGAGCACCCCAAATCAGAGGTCACTTAAATGTCCCTCTCACAAATTTTGTAATTTTTTTCTTCATGAACAATCTCTGCAGTGAAACTGAAATAGATGCATTTGTGAATGGATGTATTTGGAATCACTATTTGGCATGGAACTGAATGTCTAATCTTTGTAATATAAGTCTTCTTTTCTTTACATCTTTGCAGCCTCACAGATTTTCATACAGAGGCTTTATTTCTATCTGAAGTCCAACTAATTTTTAAGTGAATGTAAAATAATTTCAAGTTACATCAAAAATACAAATTATGTTTACAAAATCTGCAAAGCCAATCAATGCGTGTGCAGATAGTTGCTTGCTGACCTTTAAAACTTTCAATGATTGGAAGTGTTGCTTGGGAAAAGATATTCCAGTCAGAGGATGGTAGTGTTGAAACTGGTGTACCTGGACGTGAAGGGAATGGCAGGGGAAGTGTGATGGCTCTGTCGTAAATTGTGAGCTGAAAATCAATCAGAAAACAAACATGAATGCAAATGCAAAGTACAATGTAGAGATGAGATAGCATTTTCCTCTAATATTCCAAAAGGACTGTGCTGACTGAAATCTAAATTAACATCTGGATTTAGGTCAGAAAAAGAAATCAAGTCCTCTATCTACCACATGAAATAGTTCTACAGTGTAACACATCTACAACCTATAGAATAGCAATGCTATAAATGAATTTGGATAGTCACCAATTTGCAGCTTTTTGGTAGCTCTACACCTCATTTTCTCGCAATCTGAACAGTTGGCTTACCTGAGATGCATTCAGGTAAGTGCATCTTACCTGATGTATTTGGTAACACATCTTTGCCATCATGCTTCTCTACAGCCTGGTTTAACTATCTTTCCAGGACACAGTAAAACCTATCATCTTTCTGAAGATTAGGGGAGGAGTGGTCTTTTTAATGTTATTGTTAATGTGCTGTCAATCATGATGGTTGTTTTTGTAGCCTGTTTTTTATTTCATATGTTTGCATGCTACATGAGAAAGAGAACTGTGTTGCAAGATATTTCCATAGCAAAACCAGTTGTGTGAATATAATGTCTCATGAAGGCAGCTTCTTAATAGTTCAACAATCTTTTTTTAAAAAAATCAACAGGTTAAAAAAGCTATTAACCATCCATTTCATAAATACGGATGGGTCTAGGATAAAAGATAGTGGAAAATAGTTACCTCTGGCAGCTTAAAAACAACATCACAAGTTCTTGGAGATGTCAAAGCCATAACCAAGGTTGCCTGGTGAGAGGGACCAAGATGTTGCCTTAGGGAATACCCAAGCACATATGCAGCTCCTGGAAGAAATGAGTAAAACCTGAAAAAAAAGGAAGTAAGTGATTAAAACAATCATTTGAATTTTGAAAAAAGTGGTTATTATTTGTTCACATTAAAATACCCCCATAAAGCAATATGTATTCTGTGTTGTATGTGTTTTGTGTCAGGGTTGGTGATATATGATGTTGTGTATGGAAGGAGGGGCAGGAAAATTTATTTGTTAATGGGTGAATAAGATCTCAAGAGACTGGATGGCAGAGTGATATGAGAGGCAAAGGGTGGAAATCTTGCTTTAAACACAGTCAGAGTTAAAAATAGGCACCAATTACATAAAAACTAACATGCTAAAAATATTAAATTAGTATTTAATATTAATATATCAGTCCTGCAGTGGTAACTAGAAACACTATGAAAAAAATTAGGCTTCAATATGGGTCTATATGTTATTCCAGGCAAACGCATGTATGAATACAAAGAATTTGTGAATACAGTGAATACTCTATGTATATGGAGACAAGTGTACTAAAAACATACAGTTTTCCTACAGTAAGGGTCATACAATATTTGCTATTTAGTGTGCATAAGCCTTATAAGAAATATTTGTATCACCTGCTCCAGAAGCCAGAGGCCTGGTGCCTACATTAGGAAATTACACTCCCTGTAAACTCAGTAAGAAGCTGACCCCTTCAGAGAACCAAGGTTAGGTTTCTGCTCTAAGCCTCCATCAATTAGGAAGCATCAGGAGACCAATCTCCTAATTCAGGCACTTTAAATTAGAAGTCTACAATAGATTAGGTGAATCCCATCATCCCAAGTGGTTTTCCTGCAAACTAAAATGCACTATGCTTTGAGGGAATGAATACACAGAAAAACCAGACATATGTAATCTGATTTTTTTTACTATCCTACTGATTAAGGGGAATTTTTCCAGCTTGAAAATTGCAGAACTGAAGCTGTAATTATATGGAGCATTGACATGTGAATTTTTCAAAAACTAAAGTAAAATCTCACCATCTTGCAGTTGTTCGGACTATTGAAGGTACTGTTAGCCACTCCAGCTTCATCTGCATAGCTGGATAAGCAGCAAGTTGCCCTGTTGCAATCTGAGTAGCAATCTGGTAGTCCTGGCAATCTTTACCCCATTTAAGAGAACCCTAGTAGAGGGGAATATACATATTTTTGCATAAAACATAGGAAGATCATTACATTTCTTTTACATTCAAGCTGGTCATTATTTTAAACTTACTGAGACTTTTCGGTAATTTATTACTGAAGCATCAGCACAGAGTTTCCATCTGCTTGGTCCTGCGATGCTTGAAACAAACACCTGTATTCTTGATCTCCGGGGTTGCGTATCAGTGTACAGGACAAGCTGTAATCCTGTTGGCCGCTCGTTTCTGTGGATGGCACGAAGGACTGCAAACAGTATCGGTGGCTTGCTGTCTCCCAAGAATTTAGGCTTCAGTCAGTAGAGAGGAAATAGACGCCAAAGACAAAGCATTAGCATTACTATACTAAAACCACAGTTAAAAAGTATTTGCTAAGGAAAAGTTTCATTCAAAAAGCCTTTTTATGTGAAGTATGGGACAGCATCATAGATCATTGCTCAGTTTATTCAGTTCATATGTAGTTTTGTCACAGTCTTTTGAGGGAGAGCTGTTATGACCTATGTAAGTAAAACAGTTTGGGAATTTTTTTTCTGAAGTAATTTGGTGTAACAGAAAGAAGTATGGTACTGTATAAAGAACCAATGTTCCCCAGCTCAGCACTTCTCTCTTACCAACCTGTAATTTAGCTAACAGTCTTTTTGAAAAAATTTGTTTAACCACCTATTTAAAACCGTGATAACTTGTATTGTCAGAGGGATCTGTTCAGTGCAGTGCAAAGTGTGGTACTTGCAGGAGGAGCAGCACACGGCCCTATTCAACGTTGAACCCTTGTGCCCAGCAGTAGCACCTGCTCCAGCTATGAGTGTCCTACCCGAGCAGTGGGGACGGAGCCCTTACCTGGCCATGGGGCAGCTGCAGGTGGAATTTACTGTGGGGCAACAGGTCCTCCCTGAGCTGCCAGTTGGAGTGACAGAGACACAAAAGGATTAGGTGAGACAAAGCTGGAGAGGGCTTAGGGGGAAATGGGAAAAGAACAAAGCAGTGGCTGAGAAACAGTTCAGGGAAGTAGTAT
Organism: Platyrinchus mystaceus; assembly: GCA_035041135.1. Classification (NCBI taxonomy): domain Eukaryota; kingdom Metazoa; phylum Chordata; class Aves; order Passeriformes; family Tyrannidae; genus Platyrinchus; species Platyrinchus mystaceus. Next base: position 14,126,488 of record JAWWLV010000005.1, read on the forward strand.
GTGGTGAAAAGATGGAGGGGAGGGGAATTTAAGCTGCAGGAAAATGAGTTGGAGAGAAGGTAGATCTTGCTGCCTTTTTTTCCACAAGCTACTTCCACTAACAACTAGGAGCTGCTGGTGCAGAAGGGATGCCTCAGCAAAGAAAGGCTTGCTGTTTTATAGGCATGTAGGTCATTGTCTGAAATCTGTGAAATTTTTCTTTGTTGAAATCTGCTCCAGATTCCGTCAGTTCTTACGGAAGGACTAGGCACCATTAACTGTGTACCATGCAGGCATTCCCAAATAAACACCTGGATTGCTCTCAGAGTTGGAGCCTTGCTGCAAAGTCAAGGTCTTTTCAAAGGCCTTTTACAGTCCTGCTAACATGAACAGAAGGACTCAGCAATGAAGACCCAATAAATAAAAAAGTAGCAGTCACCTCCTGATCTTTTACAGAAAGATGTACAAGAAAAATATACCTGAAACCAATTTCTGATCAAGCAGGTCAGCACTTCTAAAGTGTTCTCATTGTTACAGTGAATTATTTACTGAGTAATACAAATTTCAACATATGCAGCAATACATTGCAGTTTCATTAAAAAAATGTAGCCTTGAGTGAATATTAAAAAAACATTCAGTGACTATCCAATGTGCTCACCTTTATGAAACAAGAAGCATTCAGTTTCTTTCTATAGACCTAATATGCTAAATCACCATATTTTTCCTATTCTGTTATAATAACTGGAAATGCAAGGTAGTTGTTTTGATTTGTTACAGATTAAGGCACTCACCTGAAACATGTCTCTAGAGATGCCTTCAACACTAGCTGCTGAAGAAGAGGAAGAGCTGATGCTGTTGTTCAGGATTTCCCTTCCTGGGTCCTGCAAAAGCAGAGAATCACCTTGAAGCAGGTTGCCTACCACTGGAAGTTGTTGCAGAATCAATTTATCATATTTTTATTCTCAGAGAACTAGGGTCTAATTGCAGCAAAGTTGTAGACCCTGCTCCCACTATATGCAATAAATGTACCTGTTCATCTGCTGGTTTAAACCGAAGCTGGTAAACAGGGAGGCTTACCTGTGAAAATAGTATGTAAGTAGATCTAAGAGAAAATGAAGAGCTAGCTTTAGATAAATTCATTAAAAATTCATTATCGAGCACGGAAAAAAGCAAAAGAAAATTAAATTTTTAAAACATTTTACACTGAAGTGCTTCAAAGAACCAGACTTCCTCTTTCTTTGGTTCATGCTGTATGACCACAATTTCCTGATTTACAAAAACAATCACTACAAGAAGTATAAAAAGTTCTAGCCAGGGTGAATTACCTGTTGTTTGGAATATGCACTGTCCCCACTGCAGTGCCTGTCCCCCAAGTGGTCTTCTTGGCTGCTGCTGCATACTTTACTGCTAGCAGAGATGACACTGCTGCTACCACTTCTCCTGCCACTGCTGCTCCTGCTGCTGCTCTTGCTGTCACGCTTCTTCCCAGATTGCCTTATTTCATCTTTCTTGTGATCATTTCCAGGCTCCTTACCATCAGCAGAGGAAGCAGCAGCAGAAGAGGATGAACTGGAGAGCTGGGGTGCACTGGTCTCTGCCCAGAGGCCTGTCTCTGCAGTCTTGTAATCTCTGTTAATCCGTTTTGTGCGGCGACGTGTTTTATTCGCAGCCTCCAAAAACAGTTGAAAGCATTATGAATTTATAGCTTGTTTTGTAACATTTCTCTGGCTGTCAGATAAGTTACTCACCACAGGCTTTCAAGGAAATAGAACTTCCTGTCCCCACACTCTGCAGAAGCTGTATCAAAACTCACCTACACCCATTTCTCCCAGCCCAAATCCTCGGCTTCATTTATAGGAAATATTTCTTTCTCTGATGCTCAAAGCCTCTTACCGTGAACACATTTTCAATGCCTAGAATCTTCTTCAGTTTAGCTTTAATATCCTCATATGGAGATGTCTCTTCCTCTTCCTTTGACCCTGAGCTTGCTACATCAATTATTTTTGAAGCTGCTTTGGATCCTGCTTGAATCTCCAGCTCTATTTTGTCAATATCAGCATCTGTATGAACTAAAGTAAAAACATTCACATTCCAGGGTTGCAGTGCTTGAGCATTGTTCACCGAGACTGGTAGAAAATCTTGTTGTGACTGTACCTGGCTTCAAAGTTATTTTGGCTTCAAGTTCTCCAACCAATTTGTGCAGATAGGTATTTCTTAAGAAAGCAGAATTTTGTGACTTCAGGCTGAGGCAAGTAGAACATCCCAAACTTTCAAATTTTCTACAGAACATATGTGTGTAAAATCTTCCTACACTGTGGTGATGTGCCTCTTCTGAACCTTGCTGGTATCCTTTGGATATCATACTAGGAATACTGCTTTGCTGCATTAAACAAAAATATGGCAGATAAAGTTATTTTCCACCAAAAAAAAAATTTGTCCCAGCTCTTAAAATCTTTCCTTCAGTTCATGAAGAGAATAATGACAGTTCTGTTTAAGTACAGAAGGACTGCATAAAATTAGAGGTCCAAGCACTGGTAGCAGTAAGGTTTCCTGCAAAGTGCTCTGTGGCAGAGGACAGCTCTTCTGCCCACCCTTTTCCCAGCAGTGTATCACAAACACACTTCCCAATGAGAACCTGCAGGGCTCTTTGGAGGGGCCGTCTCTACCTGTTTCAGGCTTCTAGCCTTCCTGTTGCAAGTCAGCGTAGCCTTCCCATGCTAGCCTCAGAAGCTGAAGAGCACATGAGAGAATGTCCTTCTGCAATCCACTGTAGGCATTATCTCAGGATTTGGGAAGAAAAATCTATATCCTTCCCAAGAATCATATTTTTCACATTGCTCTGACTCAGGAAAACAGGGATATTGTTCAAGGGATGTGAATTTCACACACTCTCCACATGACGGTAAAGAAAGAGGAATACATGCTGTCAAAGCACCCTGTCTGCATGCAATGAGGAGAGTGAGTGGACTGAGATTGATCATGTCTTCAACTCATTGGGTCTTAGACTTGATTTGGAAAATGTCAGTCCCTTGTTGAATCTCACCATTCCTGTGATCTGGTTAGCCTGCTCCTGTGTTAGGTGTGCCCAGTCCTTCTGAGGACCTGCCTGTTCTCTGCCTGTGTTCCATACAGATGGTGAGAGGCCTCCTTACCTTCCAGCTACCAGGTCTTGAAGATCTTTCGGGCGGCTGAAATGGCCGGTCAGAGATTCTTGGTATTTCTCCTTTCGGGAGAAGCTGGGATTTTTTTTCGGAATCTGCTTCCTGCATGTTCCTTGAAATAGCATAAACTTCACTCCTGTGGATAAATGGCACACAAGTTACATCTTCTGCCTTTGCTTACCTGTCTTTGCTGGTGCAAGAAAGACAGCTTCATGTGGCTGCCAAGGTATGGCAAACCTTAACGAAGAGTTGTATGCCGGTGAGTTTGTAGCAGGGAGCTTACAATCAGTAATACAGAGCAAATCAAATGCAGCAAGCTCTTCTGTACCTCACAGCTGCAAGCTCAGCCTCCTGATGACAGGGAAGGGTTTCAATCTTCAAATTCTTTTCTTTCATATTTATCCTGGCATCAAATTTCATTGTAGTGTTGGCACGGAACTCTGCATGAAATTCAAGACCACTCTGAAAGTACTGGGTATTAATCCCCATCATTGCAATCATATGAAAATATGCCCTGAAAGAGTGGAAATAAAACCAGGCATAATTACAGATTAACGTGCACATATTTAACTTTGAAATGCAAAATTACATTTTCATGCTGTTCTGTTTATTGTAAGAGCCACTACTGACGGATGAAGAGATTTATCACAACAGGATAAGAAAAAAGCTGAAATGCCACTGGAAAAAGTGAAGGGATTTATCTGAATAACAAAGCTAAGATGGACCCTCTGACTGCACTGTCACTGATATGTTGCTTGAGGACAAGCTAATGCCAGAATCTTGTAGCTTCGGATTGTGCCTATTTTTTAATTATTATCACTACTATTATTATCATTATTACTATTATCACTATTAGTACAGTTGCTTTTGCAGATCCAGAAGAATTTCCCTTTTTCCCCTGAAATCCTTCCAGCTTGTGCCAGAGGGTGATGCAATTCTATGCTGAAATTGTAAAAAACTGCTCATACGTAAGCAAATATATTTTCACATCTTAGTATCTTTAGTCGCTGAATAGGTGAAAAGGTAAGCATTTTTAGCAATGGCAGAACAGCACAGTATCCTGTGGGATACAATGCACACTGCTACATTTGCAGGGTTGTAAAGCATCAGGGAGTTGTGTTGCTTTCTCACAACTTAACTATTCTGGGCTAGCACAGCTGTCCCAAATCTAGGATAAATAGGACCCCTCTATAACATGTGATCACATATGTACTTCAAATATAAATATAAATGCTCATGTGTGTATGTGAAAATATATGTAATTTTTACTTTGGCCTGATGTCGCCATGAATATCCATCTTGGTTTCCAACAACTGTGTAGGTCTAAAATTGTCAGATAATGGTGGTGACATCTGTATATCCACTGCAAAAGACAGACAGGAATGATATGAACAGAGAATCATAAAATCATAGAATATGCTGAGTTGGAAGGGACCTATCAGGATCAAGTCCAACTCCTGGCCCTGCGTAGGACACCCCAAAAATCACACCATGTCCCTGAGAGCTTTGTCCAAATGCTTCTTGAACTCAGACAGGCTTGGGGCTGTGACCACTTCCCTGGGGAGCCTTTTCAGTGCCCGACAACCCTCTGGGTGAGACACCTTTTCCTGATATCCAACCGAAACCTCTCCTGACTCAGCTTAATGTTGTTTCCTCAAGTCCTGTTGTGGGTCATGAGGGTGAAGAGATCAGTACCTGCCCCTCTGCTTCCTGTTTTGAGGATGTTGGAGATCACAATGAGGTCACCCCTCAGTCTCTTCTTTTCCAGGCTGCACAGACCAAGTGACCTCAGCTGCTCCCCATACAACTCCCCCTCTGGGCCCTTCACCATCCTCGTGGGCCCTCCTTTGGACACTCTCTAATAGTGTAATGTCTTTTTTATATTGTGGTGCTGGAAACTGCTCACAGTACTCAAGGTGAGGGTGCACCAGAAACAACAAATGCTGGAGATACAATGTTTTCAACAACTGTAGTAGTTAACACATGGGCAGTGCTTTTACATTTTGAAATACTTTACATGATTATTTTAAGTTTGCTAGTCCAAACCATAGTTATACAAATATGTCTCCGGTGAAATATGCTAGTTACTTCTCCAACCGTTTGGAAGTAGCTGATCATTAATGTTTCCATATTATAAGGGTATTTTTCAAGATTATAGAAGGATTTAATTTCAGCAGAGGGATTAGACCCACAATTATTGTGGGGAACCGGCTCAGTTTGATGTCCCAAGCTCACCGTCGGCCGCAGTGTGGGCCACTGTGGCCCCGCACAGCCCGAGCTCCAGTGGCACACCAACCACTGTGGGAACAATGTGCCGCAGCTCGCCCATCATTGCTGGCAGGGTCCATTGCTCTGAAATGCCTCTCTGGAGCTCTTCCACAACTTTTTTTACCACCGGCTGCCAGTCTGATGATCCAGTTAGATGCTGAAAACAGAAAAAAAACTCAGGGTAGTTTAGGTAAGTAGGTAAGACGAGGCATGGAAGGGAAATTATTTAGCAATGCAGACAAAAAAGACAACACCCTTCCCAGTACCACCATGATCTGTTGAATGGCATCTTTGTCAATGTCAACAAAGGCGATCTCTTGGCCCAATACTTTGATGTAAGCAGACACCAGAGGGTCTTCAGGAGGCAGCTCTTTCCATCCCAGAAACTGTGGTGTTAAGGAAAGAAGGGGAGAAAGGGAAGAAGAAGAAAATGCCACTTATAATAATGTGTCAGCAAAGAGTTGATCCCATCCAAATGAGGCAAAACATGGCCCCTTAGCCAGAAAACTGAGACACCTTGCAAGTCTGAATCAAAGTGAATCTTACGTTGCATAACTGATTTCAGAGCGAGTTTCCCCATGTAAGGATGAGGTAAGGCTTGGTAATTTCTGCTGCTATAAGTAGTAGGTGACACCCAAGGACTCATAAAGAAAAATTGTATTCAATAATAATTTTAAAAGAGAAGAGCAACCACTTAGTGTGTTTAACATACACTTTAAAACATTCTGGCTCCCAGCATCTTCATCATGTTTTGTATTGTACATTAAGAACTGATACATGTTGAGTGAAAAGGTGGCATCTATTGACAGCGAAAGTACAATATAAGTACATCTTCCCATGACTGAACAGGACGACTAACTCCTTTCATACTGAAACATCAAAGGGATGGCTTGGTGGGTGAGTGATGCAACCCTTGTGCTGGCAGGAGTCATCTGTTGCAAACAGATCAGAAGGGTGTGCAAAGTCATACCGTTTTACCGAGCTTCTTCAGTGTCTTGTATGCATCATACTCGGCAAAGGGAATATTCTGCTTCCTGATGAACTTGGCTAGGCTTTGTGACCGGAGAGCCACCTGTAGGAACAGAGTCAGGTGTCGCAGCTCAAGTACAAGAGAGCTCAAGAAAACCATTATACCGAGTATTACACTCACTGAGGCTATGCTAAAGACATGATTCATAAGCCATTTTGTTATAGGGCCATGTCTACCTGGGAGGTGACTGCAGGCTATGGCTGCAGATGCTGAGGACGTGCTGAGCAAGCTAGCTTTGAATTAGTCAGCGGGGATAATTTTAGGGCAGCGTGGAGCTCAGCCCAGGTTACAAAGCTTGCCCAAGAAGCTGAGTAAATGTCTGAATGCTGTTGCATGGAGCTTTGTGCTGCCCTGGCTGCACTGCTGGCTGAAATTTAATTTCAGCTGCTATTTCCCTGTACTTATGCAAAATACCCTAGATCCCATGTGACTTTAGGTGGGCAGATAAATGTTCTGCTACATAAGCTTTCCTCTACTCCTAGATTTTCATGTCTATACTGGATTTGTTCATTGATGAACATATGTGTCAAGAAGCCCAAATAAATAAAGATACCTAAGTAAAATCATAATCATTATCTAAATTTTCTCTTCCACATCCACCCTCACAGCTAGGGATGGATTTAAACACTACATCACAGTCTAAAGCTGGCTGTTTTAATGCAATACTTACCTCGATAATATCCGTTGCAGTATTTGCATAATATCCTCTTACTTTTGTGATTATATCGGATGGAAACACGGTGCTGGGACTGTTCATTAGATAGAGCCTCCAAATGGCACCAGCCTGATATTCAGCTATTACAGGGATAAAAAGCAGCAGGGATTTTTGTTAAAGTCTCCAAGGTGTCTGGTACAGCCACCTGAGATACATGTTGTAGCAGATCACAAGGGGTTCTGTCAGAATTCAGTCCCAGAGGTCCTCAAGTTTTCAACCTCAAGAGGAGAACGTTACTCCAGGAAAAAGTCAACACAACCCCAGGGACTGAGGAGGGATGCCTAAATCCATGTGCAGGCACCACTTTCCCCAGCAGATATCAGAGAGTCGTGAAACACTCTCAGGGAATTTTTCATGTTAGGATGGTCTTACACTTTTCATATGTCAAAAGTGCACTAAACTCACAGCCCAGGATTGGATTTTGGATGAAAATCACAGCACACAATAGAGGCACTTGGCTACATAAGCAGAAGGAGTGCACAGGGCACCTGGTACTCACAAGAATAATCACCAACGTGAATGACCTTGCTGTAACGATAGCTCAGCCTGTCAATTCTGGGGCTCAGGAGTTTAATGGCAATGTTGCAAGCAGAAGATCTGAGTAACACAGTTCAAATCATGTGAAGAGCGTTGACTGTGACCAAATACTTAGAAAACTGCAAGAAAAACATCATCATTTGCTGCTAAAAACGTACTTCTTCCTCTACTTACAGTTTATAGAGCTGTGGGATCCTTCCTGTTGCCAAAGCCTTCATGTGTGAATATGTGAAACTGGTTACTTGCAGGCTGGGCTCTGTCAGCAGGGAGCTGGCCATAGCTGCTACTGTTGGAAGAGCAGGCTTAGTTTCAAAGAGGACAACACAAGCCACCATTCGGACATTAGGAGCAAGCGTATTGTCCATGAAGACCTGGAGGGTGATCTCCCTTACCTAGATGAGGAAGATACAACCTGTGAGTAGCTCATAACTCCCCAGTGAGCAGTGTTTCCTAAACAGTGCATATGTGCTCTGCAGTGAATGGAAAACAGAACCCTAAAGAGAGACTTGAGCATGGGACCTGTCACTGAAAATGAAGATATTGCTGAATGCACAGTGAACAGGGCCAGAAGAAACAGCCATTAGGAATGGGCCCTGTGTTACAGTGACAAAAGCAAACTCTTTCCCAGAATATCTGCAAGAATGGGGTAATGTCAGGAATTTGCAGTGTGGGCAAGAGGAAGACTGGCAACTGAGAAACCTGCCCGGAGTTGCTAATATTACTTGATGGTTTTATTATTCCTGAATCACTAAGCAAACCCAATCCATACCCTTTAAGACATTTGTTTAAATAATAATTTCAGTTACTTTTACAGGGTCTTTTCTGGCAATTTTCCTCAAGGCCAACACGGCGTCAGCATGAATTCTGCTTGGCAACGAAACTGCAGCCGAGGAAAATGTTGGCAAAAACTTCAGTATGCGTTTGATACTGGCTGGCTCTCCTGCATTGCCAATGGCTTTCAGGGCCAAGGACATGTCTTTGGCATCAGCTTTGCTGGTGGCTTCAGTAGCAAGGTCATGAAGTGGCTGAAAAGAGTAGACTGTGTTAATCTTACCAGGTAATGATCTTGCAACAGTGCATAAAAATATGCATTGCCATAGCAAGCCAAACAACTACTGCTGCAAACCCCAGAATAGAGCCGTATTGCTCTCAGGAAAAATCCCACCATCACAATCAGAATGCCAGACATGGACCATACAAATAAACTTGGTTTTCTCCTTAGTCAGAGTTGCAATCGATTTTGAATTGTGCCTGAGTGTAGGAGGTAGTCCCAGGTGGATGCCTGCAGCAGAGAGTCTGTTGTAAGTTCAAAGGTAGTGCTGAGCTACTGCCAGGTTCAGCCTTTTCCTGGGGCACCTCTACCAGCCCTGCCAAATTGCACTTGCATATTTTTCACTTCCTAAAGCAATAGCAAGTTTACTTAAATAATTTTGCTGTTCTGAGAAGAAGAAAATTACCCTTCTGGTGGCTTGGCTTTATTTCACCCTCTTTTGGAAGACTTAAACACATGTCAAACACTAGCAGGCCATCTCAGTGCTGTGGTCCTTCTGAGCAAGGAGCCAGAGCTGCATATCCGAGGACAATGTCCTGAATATTTCTGATGGTGATATTCAATTATGTAACAGGGCCTCTTTGGAAGCCCTAACCTATGACATATCTAGAGCTTTGCTTATGTTCACTCTTTACTGCCTTTTGAGTACATCTTTTACTATACTCTACCTAATGTAAAACTAGAATCATACTTATTTTGCTTTAATCCTCACTTTGTCATACCTAAACAGTTTCAGGCTGTTTACAGGATCCATTTTCTCCTGGACTTCTACAACTACGTTTGAAATTCTGAATTGCTAAGACCTGGTCTTTCAAAGGCACCAGGTCGGTGTTTCATTCTCTCTTTGAAATTTTGCAGGCAATCACAGCTAAGAGTGAGGCATGCAAACTGTGAGATATCTAATTGTCAGCATTGTGAGACCTAAATTAGAGGCATTTTTAAAATCTCTTCACCTTTTATGAATAAGAAATGAGAGTCACCTACCTGAAGAAGTTGATTTGGACATAGTAAAGTCTGAGCACAGTATTTATTTACCATGCTACCATATCCCAGGTAAACGATTATCCGATGCACCAGTACTTTCTGGATTTGGGGACAGGTCAGAAAAGTCTGCAGAAGAAAGATGTATCGTTTTTACTGTTTCTAGTAATTAGAGCTGGTGTTTAGCAAAAATTTCACTTGAGAAAAAGATAAAATTCATTAGTGCTTTTTCTAAATGTTTTCAGAAGCTAAATCAAATACTAGACCCTTAGCTACAAGAAAATTAAATAGACTTGCCCCAGTTATGATGTTTGCACTTCAGATATTGGTTACATGATATTATTTTCTTGACTTTGTATTTTATTTTATTTTTGGCAAAAAGAAAGAATCAACATCAGTTTTCTTAGAATCTCTGAGTTTAAGTGTCAAATATAATTAAAAAACTTTTGGCAACAAGTGTTTGGAAACATTTTCTGAAACATTCCCCATTTTTGTTAATATCTTACATTTTACAAATTTAGAATAAAATATGGTGCATCTTTCTCTTATAACCTATGAATTCAACTTCAAAAAAGAGTGAGAGGGGAAATAAAAGGAAGAATGCTCTGTACTCACTGAGGCAACTTCCAGGGTTTGCTTGTTTGGTGAAACAAAATGAAAGGCGAGAGGGAGAGTCGCAGCTGCTTCCCAGGTGTTCAGCTTCTCGTCATGAAATTTTTGCTTCAGGAATCTGAACGTGTCAGTAGCTCCAGCAGCACAGATGGCGCTCAGGAACCAGGGCCTGCCAGGAAGAAGAGAATTATTTATCTCCATTGCCCAGTATGTCTCTGATCATAATCCCTGGTTAAAGGCAATACTTACCTGTAGGAAAGTTCGTTGACAAACTGCAGCCACAAAGACTCAATTTGATCAAGGGTTGCTACTCGAAAAAGCTGGACCATTTGTAAGAACTTGGCTGAAGCTTCTTTAGTGTCTCCTTTCTCATTATTCTGAACTAATTGCCGCAGCGTTTCTCTTAACTGTGGGAAAAACAGACTATTGGAAAGATCCACGTCTAAAATAATGATGTGATGACCTGTTAACCTTATAAATAATGAAAGTGTGTGAAAGTAAGCCTCTAATACCTGTAAATCCAGATTTTTAATCCTTATTAGAGGGATCGGCATCTGGAGTAGCTCTCCTGAGAAATGATAACGAAGACTCCCTTGGTTTTGCAGCTGAGATTTTGGTGCACTGATAGGCGTCCTTCTAACGCCGACCAAAGACAGTTCTTGTCTTCAAGGGAAAGAGGGAAATGCATCAGTGGCCTGTAATGGCACTCTGTGTGAGGGACTTGTACACAGTTGAAGCAAACTGAGGGGTGCTCAGGCAGGGCGATTGCATCTATCGCAAATGGATCATGCACTTCTTTGTTTATCCATTGCTCAGGATTATCTGTAAAAGTCATGCTACTGCAGAAGCTTTTGTGAGAGTTTGCCAAAGTCTCTGAGTGGTTGGGCAGATTTTTCAGGTGACCCAAAAAGCAGAGCAGAGCACCTGGCTGGGTATCCCAAGGGCTGTATGGTGTTTTGGCCCTTTGCAGCCACAGGGCAGATTTTTCTTGTTATCTCACAAATCAACAGTATATATGTTTTAGCCATCTCCTCCTGCTATGATATCCTAAGGACACACCCAGTGCCTACCTTGCCTCCATGACTGCTGCCGCCTTGGGTTCATTGAAGGGAGAGATCTGGTACACCTGCTCAGATGTAGCAGACATCAACAATACCCCACTGTTGTCATACTTCATCTTGTAAGTGAACATCACTGTGCCCTTAATGTTTCTGACTTTCTAGAAGTGCAAAGAGACCCACTCAGAAACAGGAATGGGCTAGTAGCACAGACAAGCCAAACTCCCCATGAGCATTAGTGCAATATGTGACTGTTGAGCAGTGGCTCAGGGCTCCATGCTGCTCGTACCGGGGAACAGGTAGGGCAGGGGCGGATGTATGCCATTCCCATGTTTTTCACTGCTTTCTCCTGGCAGTTCATCAGGTCCTTGCTTTTGGAAATGGTGGCCCAGTTACTCTTGCTGTCATCCTGGATAATGTATCTGGTTTGGCAGATGCCTTCAATCCCAGCCTGCAAGTATTGATTAAACACAATGAACTTCCCACTTGAGACAGCAATAAGAAGGTCTAAGAAAAGGGTCTGTGAGGTGTATGTATAGGGAACTTATTCTATAATGATAAAATGAGAATAAAAATAAAATCAGAATGGAAAAAACAAACCTCCTGTAGTTCATACACATTTTGTGACTTTTTGATGGTTATCTGCATCATGTTCAGAATCCCTCTCACTAGGTTAGTGCACAGAATGGGACAGTCCTCGGGGGCAAAAATACTTCCAACCCTTCCTTCAGTGTATTCAAACTTAAAGGCTTGGCTGAGGCATGTAGCAAAGGTTTCTGAGAGCCTCAAAGATGGAATGAAAGGGTCCATGGGCCAGAAGCCATTGTGTTCCTCAAGCTTTGGTTCTCGAATCTGTGAACAAAAATAGGAAAAAAATCATACTGTTAACCATCCATTTGAAATAGTGCTATAATAGGGAAACTGGGAACTTCCAATCCATGGCCAGGCACAGGCCACTTGTCCAACGCCACAGGAAACAGTTTCCACCTCAGACTCCTCTGCTGGGCCTGAGAAGTGTCCTTGAAAATGCAAACTTCCATGAAGGATTTCTGCAAGGAAAATAAGATTGTGTGAACAGGATTCCAAACTTCAGCAAGTCTGGTGAAGCTTGTTGGGCAAGTGAAGCACCAGCTGCCAGCAATCCATACCGACAAGGTACTCACCCCTTTTCCACAGATGACAAGTGGCAAGGCAGCCAAGCCCCTATTGCCCAGTTGCCTGCCTAAACACACAGGGACTATTCTGGCTGCTGCTCCAGGTCCAGCACACTCCAGAGCACAAAAGCCGTGGCACCGCTGATGGGGGAGCAGCGGTGATCACAGGAGCTCCCACATTCTTTGGAAGCAGCTGACACCCCTTTGAGCTTATCAAGCTGTAAAGCTTCGACACAAGTCCTTGAGTGCTACCTAGTGGGAAGTGTGTGCCCTGCATGCACATACATATCTAGTCGCACACACGTGCACACACACTTCCCACCCATGTACATAAAAGCACATGTTCCTGCATAGAGGGGAAAGGTGCTGGCTTACTGCTCTGTTCTATTTTAGGTATATATAGTCAATGCTGCAAAGATGTCTTGCATCTTATCACTTTTTCTCAAATTAATTCCTACTCAAGATTGTTGTCTGCAATTGCTAAAGTTGTAGCAAGTTTAGTGAGGTTACAGAGAGCCTGCAATTGCAGAACCGTGTAAAGTTTGACAGTAGATATTCCTTTACACTGTTTCTTTAATATATGCCCAGGATTACAGACTGAGAAAACTCCTAGGGTGAGTGTTAAGGGCACCTCTTACAGTTGTCTCTCCATGTGGAGCCTTCTCAATCCCTTTTCCGTGGTCTTTCGTGCCATGCCAGAATTTTAAGCTGTTTGGTTTAATCTTTTTGATGAGTAACAGAGCTTCGAGACCTGATATCATAATGGCATTACCATCAGAATTCTTCACATTTGAATTAAAGCCTATGTGAAGAGTATTAAAAGGAAGATAAAGGAGACAGGTGGGTCTTTCTCATGTGATATCTGAATTCCAGTGCTGAGTTTTTCTCGGGCTATGGACCAGGTTGAAGAACATGGATATTTCATGCTTGAATGCTCGTTTTCATATTCAAGGTTAGTGTTGCCTTATTTAAACTATCTTAAGGACATTTCTTTAAAGCAGCTGACTGCCACATTTCTGCATGGAGGTGAACCTAAGGTAGCTTTAATCAAGGGGGCTCAGATACTGATGGCAGCAGAGCTGAAGCAGCTCTGGCTCCCTCCTGCAGAGGAGCAGGCTGTAAGGAAGGTTTTGGCACTCGCTGTAGGTCCCTGTCAGTAATCCAAAATACAGCTGCAAACCCCTCAGTGGTGCCCTCGGCTCTCCCCCATCACTTCTTGGGTATATAGGGTGCAGAGCTCAGTGCCCATGTCCACAGCTTTGTCCTAACTGGAGGATCATCGCTGCCTGAGCAAAACCACTTGGACTGATGTTGGGCTTACAGGGGTATCTCAGCAGTGGGAAGGGTCCCAAGCTTATGTGTGAGCTCTGCATCATCTTTTTGTCAATTATTTTGCCAGCCAGGAGGTATGAACCGAGCATCTGTAACTATGAGGATGGGTGGGTGGGTTCCCATAGCCATGGTGATTTACCTGGAGAAGGTGGTCGCTCTGAGACACGCGGCTGATCTCCAGCTTGCCTGTCAGCCTCACCCCCGCCATCGCCAGGCCTCTGTCAGGCAGCCCATGCATGATGACACTCTTGTAGTCATACAGGTAGGTCTTGCCCATATGAAAAACAGGCTCTATTAGGAAAAAAAATAACAGAAACATCTCCTTGGATATGACTGTTGTGATGTTACTTGAACCACCCCAGCAAAAAAGGTGAGGCTGTCACTGCCAATAAACAGGCACAAGCAGTGGGCAAGGCAAGGCTGTAGGGGAAGGCAGCATGGGATCTGCTGGCTGGCAATGAGAGACACTTACCGAGATCCTGCTTCTGGCCCCCTGTGAGGGAGGAAAGAGAAGTATGCTTGAAAAAAACCCATCTCTGTAGATTTTTTTCATGTATTATTCATTTAGTGAGTGTGATCATGGTTGGCAAACAACCAGTAATGGGCTCATGAGGTGCACCCCACACCCTCAGGACACCAAGCCTGTGCCAGCCCCGTTCACTAGCTGCTGCTTGCTTGGCTTTTCTTCTGCTGCTGAGCTTCGGCACAGAAATCTAATAGTTTACTGCTGAAGTCCTAAAAGGGCTTCATCAAATGAAGCTCTAAATATCCCTGAAAAGCCCTGAGGAGAAGCAGTTTGCTCAGGATCACAGTGGCTGGCACAGCTCGGCAGTGCTGGTAAAGCTTCAACTTACCCACGAGGGTGAGCACCAGGGTCAGGATGAGTCCCTTCATGGTAAAAGTGACTGAAGCCCATGGGGGAAAATCTGTGGCTTTTATAGAAGAATTATTAACAGGCACAGTGAATTTTGTTGAGTTATCAACTTCTTATCAACCAAACAAACCCTTCGAGGGAGAGGGGGTAGGGGACAAGGCAATGGATATATTCACTGAGCCAAAACTGTCACAAATGCTGTTGCTCTCAGCAGCTGAATGCCATGAATACTCTGCCTTTTGAAATGAGTGCTTAAATATATTAAAATATATTTAAAGTCAATTATTATTTTTGTGGAACAAAAATGACTAATTTTCCTTATTCCCTAGAAGCACCTGGTGCTGTTGCAGTTCTGTGCTGACTTTGCCCAGGTTATACTGACCTGATCATAAGACACACAGCTTATCTAACTGATAGTCCCCCAGTAGGATTGTGCAAAACGCCCGGGCAGCCCTCCTGTGACACCATGCCCATGCCTGCCCTGCTGTGAGTGGGAAAGGCTGTTGGCACAACGCTGCTCTCTGGGGACAGAGAATTCAACCAGTAACACAAACCTCCCGACGTTGTCACAAAGGCTATGGGTAAGTGCTGCTGACATCCATGCTTCCCTCACCTGCCTTCTCTTCACCACCTGGTGGAGTCCTCCCATCAGCAGGCATTTTCCCCATTCCTTTGGAGGCAGCCCCACAGGTCCCACAGGCTGCTTTTGGCTCAGGGTTTGGCCTGGTCTCTAAGTTCCCCAGTACTGCCCAGTCAGATCATGGAGCTGTGCACAGCCCAAGTAGCTGGAGCCACCTGCACTGCTCCATCAGGAATCTGCACCAGGAAGGCTAAGGCAGCCCCAGGACTCAGGAGTTCACATTGGTGCCATGTGGCTGCTCTTTGCCCACCAACCTTCTCCTCTGTGGGTGGGGAACTAAAGCTGCTGCTCAACTCACTGACAGAAGGGGCTGGATTCAGTTTCCCATCAACAGACCAGTGACTCCTATCCAAGGCAGCTTAGTTTTTGTAATGTTGTATAGGTGACGTTTTTTCATAATTGACAGCTGGGATATAATTTATAATGTCTGACAAACAGTGGATTTTGCTCCTGGATCAAAGATTGCATCTCTAGCGAAAAAAAAATTAATTTTGAAGTATAGCAAATCCTCTGTGTTTTTACTGGCTCTGTATTCAGGTCCTGCTTGTTTTAACCCCTCCCCTTGTAAAACTCATAGCACATGATAGAAAGCCAAACCATTTCCCAGAGAATTGTGTCATGTCTTTGGCGATTTGGTAAAGGTACTTAAAGGATTTGAGTATGCAGATACTGGCCACTGGTACTTGAGGCTCAAAAGCTAATATACTATGACATAAGGATATGCAGCTGCACAGATTTAGTTGGTTTTTTTTGAAAAAAACCCCAGCTTGTGGGCGGGGACAACTCCAGGTCAGTGGCAGTGAAAGCAGAGAACTGCTCTGATGGCATATTAAATGCAACAATGCTTGTTTTCTTAAAGTTATAACACTGTATCACTGAAACACCCCACTACTATAACAGTGACATCACAAACCGAACCCTAACACTCCTCAAAATAAGTTCTTGTTTACAGGGGGCTGTACAGGCTCTGCCCAACTACAAGGGCAGGTTTTCCCCAAAATCCTCAGCACTGCAGCTTGGGGCTGCAGAATCTTACCCCCATTCCACCCCATCCCTTACTTTGGGCAGCAGATGCTACATTCCTGGTCACCCTGGCCATGCTGCTGCCACAGGGCAGGATCATCTGTGCTTCTGCTTCAAGGGCAGGTTAACCTGTGGGCAAGGGCTTTGCCTTTAGGGATTTCTTCATAAAGCTGAACCCTCTCATTTTCTAGGTAATTTTTTCAGTGCCTCAAGAACAATTTCAACTCCCAGCCTGAGCCCCCAGGCACTTACAGCCCTTTCATGCTAGGATTTCTCAGAAGGATATAACAGGAATTAAAAAGAGAGAGGGGAAAAAACCAAAAACTCAGAAAATTGTGAGGGTGACAAACAACTTGGCTGTGCCTAGGACCGAGGGGCAGAAGCTGGCTACAGGCTCCCTGCAGTCCCTCTTGAGGTGAATACCCACAGCTCACATCCCCCTGCAGTCCACGGGGACTCTGGCTGCCATGGTGGTTGGGCAATGCTCACCCATGGGTCTCCTGCTGGGCTCATCACACCTGAATGCAGAGGCTGGAAGACGACAATCCCCCCAAAACTGTGCTCCAGCCTTGGCATGTTGGAAAGAGAGGAGTCCTGTGGGCTGTCCCCACTGGAGCTGGGAGCTCATGCCACAGGCCCCCATTGAGCCCAGGTCTAGGGACCACATAAACCCCTGAATTTTGCTGGAATCAGCCCCAGGTTACCTGAAAAGTCTGTGCTTCCTGTCACTGCTCCACGTGACTTCCAGGCAAGCAGCAAAACCACCAGCTCATCGCTTTACTGCTGCTGCTGTGTAGGGCCCAAAAACTGCCTGCTCCCCATCACTTTGCACAGCAGGTCACCATGTCAGCATTTAAACTGCAGAACTGTATATTTAGACTTTTCAAGCATACTTCTTTTGGTACTAAGGACTTTACCTTTCTGAACTATAAAACTCATATCCAAAAAATAAAACTCATCTGTGCATATCCACTGAATGTACCAAAGCTGCTGGAGAAAGCAAAAAACCCACAACTTTTACAGAATGTTCTCTTTTCAAAAACACATTCACCCAGTGTGCATACTCAGCCTGCAAGCACAGCTTCAGGGGCAAGCAGAAAACATCTTCCAGATTTGTTGAAATCCTTTGGGCTCCAGTGCTCAGGGCAGACAAGCATGTCTGTGACCATGCCCACACAGACTTGTGGCAGGTGGGCAGGAGGCAGAGCCTACCTGTTGTTGGTGGCCTCAGCGAGGACTCATGCTACGCACAGTGGCTGGGGCATCTCACCCAAAGTGCAGAGTTCTGGCTCTGCTTCAGACCCTTTGGCAGGTGGTGTGCTTCGCTACCACCACACTGTCCTGGTCACAGACCCCTGTTTCACCCTAGCTTCTGCACCAGAAACATAACTTGATTGTGGCTCCCTCAGACCAGCCTTGCCCAGGGGCATGACATTCATGCTTATTCCCCGACCTTGCTGCTCCCTGCAGCAGCACTGGCCCACCATGTAGCTATTGCAAAGCATCATGGCTGCATGGCTCCTGCAGGGAGTGCATCACACAGAGGTGATTAGTTCCTGCTCCAGATGCACAGGATCCCAGCACCAGGGAAAAAACATCGGGGGAACAAGCAGAAGCCTGGTACCACAGCTGCACAACCCCTGTTCTCCGTGGGGCCTGACACATACATGTGCCTGATACAGAGAAGATGGTCACAAACTCAAGAAATCTACAAAATGCAGGGTGAGGAGAACCTACGCAGATCTCCTCTTTCCATGACCACTGAAATAAGGAAGCCTTCATAATTTTTTCTAGGCATGGATTTATTATGAAATCAGATATTTATGGGCAATCATAACAGTTTCTACAATAATAAAGTTTAATACTTTAAATTACTTGAGAAGATTCCACACATCCTCAAACACTTAATTTAGTCTCTCTATTATGCCTTTAGCTGAGGCTTTTTACACATAATAAAAACATGAAAGTGTTTCTGTTTTTTCCTATGCTGAAATGTACAGCTTCACGCACTGCAGTCTTCATCCTCACAAGAACATGCTATGTGTGCATCAACAGTGTCCTGCATATCCTCTGACTTCTGGTCAAACTTCATCTGTTTGTCTGTAAGGCTGGTAGCTGAATCTGATAGGGAACAAGAAACGAAGAGCAAACAGTACACGTCAGAAGTAGTTCTGCAAGGTACCATGCACATTTACCATGCACTAGTCATTAATGACAGCAGGCTTGGCTGCTCCTCACTGACTTACATATTTGTATTTGTCTAAGTCACACAGAGATGTTCCAGGAAACCAACTTCATCAATAAGAGAGTTATATCTTGAAAGGTACTACTTCTATGTAGAATTTTCTTATGATACATTTAGGAAAGGGTATTATGGTCTTTAGGAAAAAACCAAACTTGGAAAACAGACATAATTCTATGATCTATATAATCTATATTTACCTTATCTAATCTCTTATAAACTATGATATACAATAAAAAATATATCCTCTTATATCACTGCACCTGCAAGAATCCTGTCCACATCTACCCTTTTAGTACCTAAATCAGCTCAGTGAAATAGGATCACATCCAAAAGCAGTGATAAATAAAAAATACAAGGCAAGGATCCCCATTTCAGGGTGCTGCACATGGTCATATGTGGCTCAAACCTTACAGGTTGCAGCACACAGTTTTTCAGCTGAATCACAGTGTTGACTGTGCTGTTATCCTGCCCTTACCTTCAGAGCTTCAAGCACCATGAAGGGGAGTTTAGTTTAGATTTTAAGTTTTAATTTAGATTTTAAATTTACAATAGCAAATAATCTCTCTCACTGAAGGAATGTTTACATATTAATAAAAAAAGGGCTTCGGTCAATAAGGCAGTAAGTCCATCCCTACCTGTGGCTATGTTAGATTATTCATATTTTTCAAGAAGAATAACTGAGTCAAGTCATAATCTATTTATACTTTTGTTCAGCTCCAGTAGGATTTCTGTTGACTTACCAGCAGGGAGACAGTGAAAGCCAACACTGACTGGAATAGTCTTGGTGGCAGAGCATCCTTTCATACAGCGCAGCACTGGCTCTGTGGAATAGCACTTGGACTCTACACCGGCGAGCTGAACTGTCTTCTCAAGCTTCACAAATGAGCGTTGCAGTTTGCAGACTGGAACACAGTAATGGTTGATAGTTTATGTACTTACACTCAGAAGCTCCAGATCTCCCCAGAAGGACCCATCTGCCAACACTGACAATTTGCAAACAACTTCCCTCTGTGAAAACTGTAGCTTGATCATAAATGAAACGGCTTTACTGACGGATAAACCTTTCAAATCAGCTAATTAGATATGGAGTCATGGAAAGTTAATTTCAAATGCAACCGGTCTAGATCAGGATGTAGAAACATAGTCTTATGTGCTTTCTAATAAACATTATTTCAAGTGAACTGGCTTACCGAATAGCCATCAAACCATGTTTTAAAATGTTGCATATTCAGCAGCAGAATTAAAGGGGAGATTTCTGACCAAATAAAATTTATCACTAAAGAATTACATTATTACCACTGTGATTCAGACACAGAATTGCTGGAGAGAGAGTGCAGAGGTCATTGCCACCAGCCAGTAATATTGACCTCATTTTGGATTCCCACGATAAACAGTTACAAGTGAGAAGCTAAACAGACCGCACTTTATTCTAACTATAAGTTTTATGCTCTAAAATTCCAGCACTTTCTGCTGTATATTAAATGGAAACAGGCTATGTGGTCATTAGCAACCACGGGAATATTATTTTGTACATGCATGTGGACTCCATATCCATGTAAAGCAAGTTTGATGCCCAGTTTTCATGATGAAGACATAGAAGAATAACAGTTAATGCACAGACACATATGTACGAGCCATTTCCAGGAACTGAGGAAGTCCTCTGCACCAGGACAAGTCTCTACAAATGCAATGTTCCTGTTCTCCTTGAGCACTATGGTATGACATTGCATCATAACCTCAGCTGAGAGCATCAGCACACCATAAGATCCTGATCTACTGAAACACTTACAACGCAGCTTTTTCATTTCAAAAGTCCCTGGAACTGCTCAAGTACTTGAATGCTTTACTTGACAGGTTGCACTGGTTCAAAAATCAGGTGGTCAGCCATGGTAACAACTACTAATCCCCATTCTATTTTTTAATGGGTCAATTGCTGAAAATTGATGTCTGGAAAATGTTGGTGTGCTTAAATCAAAGCATTCTGTGTGAATTTACGCTTTTGCTTTTTTATTTTTCTGATCATCTTCTAAAACACTTCAGAACTGAAACAAAGATTCTGTTTCCAGTTGGTTATTTAGTTTCTACTAACTTGCACATTCTGGCTTGTTTAGCCTGTGATTTCCTATTTCTTTCTCAACTGGCAGGTAATTTTAATACTTAATGTGTAACTTTATAGTGGTTTTTTTAGTATGCTTTTTATTTCAAAAATGTATACAGATTTTAAACTTTCTGAACAGATTCTGCATTTTCTAAACAATTGCAGTAGTATTATATTAAATTTATTAGAACTTGCATACCTCCTCTACAAGGCTTTTCTTCCAAAATCCAAGAGTGCCCAAAGCTCACTGCATTTTTAGCTACATATCCGTTGGGCATCCGATATTCCTCTTCACATTCAGCATCATATTTTCCACATATTCCACACATTTTCCCTGCCATCCATAAAGCAACTTGAATCTTTGTGGAAAAAAAAGTCAAAACCACTTCAAGTTAATAAACAAGTAATACCTACAGAGCAGATTTTTGCTATGTAGGTCCCTTCCAGTATAAGTTAATGCACAAACATTTAAAATCTCCTTGGTAAGAATTCAAAAGAGCCTGACAGTCATATTCCAAACTCCTGTGGGGGTGCAGCATCTGTAATTGCTACAGTCTTTAAAACCCACTGTGCCAATCTAGTATGTTATTAATGCTCTAGACCGTTAATGTGCTGAAGCTTTTGTCTGGTGGATGCTTTGATAGTATAGGAGATAGACACAGTAGGGTTTACCAATCTCTTATATTCCTGTTTTGTATTATGTTTAGTGCAGACTTCAAAGCATTCATTTATTTAAAAAGATTGGGTGCACTTTTGCTGTTTTGAAGAATTATACAGTTGTAAGAAGAGTGGAGAAGAGATGAAAACTCATTTTTCTCACAAAGGCACTGATGACTCAGCACATGTACACTCACAGACCAGCTTCCCAATGCACCCTGTACTGTAAGAACAAGGTATTTTTGTTTGTGAAGGATTCTCATTTCTCACACTGAAGAATAGAGAGCAGGACTGTGCAATCCTGTAGCATCATCTTCCTCTTGGGGTTTTTTGGGCCCTGCACACAGTTGCCTTTGCCACTGTACACTCTTGCACTCATACACTCATGAGATGGAAATTGCTCAACACCCAAGCTTATGAAGAGGAAGAGTGATACCCTGAATGTGTATCCATCAAAGTACAATTTATCAATGCCATAGGCTGGGGCGAGAAGTACAAGCGCTTGATTTTCACTGTGGATCCACACAGAAGCACCTAGAAGAAAAAAAAATAAAACAAAGCAAAACAAAATCAAAACCAGACTGAACTGAGCCTCTTTAAGAGAGAAAAAAAGCAACTGTCATGTTTCTAAAATGTTTTTTTCTTCAAAATTCCTCACTTGTTCTATTCAAGAAACAAAACACACAACAAAGCACCCTAGAAATGTTTGTATATAGAAAAGAGGTGTTTGTAAAGGGTTGGAAGACAATTTTAATGATCAACGATTTATTCATTTTTCTTTGGGTTATTAACATATTCATATTTATATCTAGAAATTATTCCAGAGCTGTCTATAGCATCTGTGTAGCTGTGCAGATAAACAAGGCTGAGAGTATACTATATTGGAGTATGGAAATACAAAGAACCCCAAGACTGTCACTGGAGCCATTTCTAGCACAATTATCACTTCCTAAGTACATAACAAATAGGACAGAGCTCAGCATGTTAACCCAATTTCATCAAGATTTAGCCTCATTCACGTACTACAGCTCTACAGGCAGGGAATACCCACACTGTATATAGCCCCTGACTGCACAGCACAGGATGCAACAAGGTCTTTCTGTACCTTTCACAGAAAAACTATTCCTGCTCTGAGACAATGAAGCAGATAGTTTTACCAGTGCTTCATATCTATTCATAGCAAATTTTAGAATGCAAGCCAAATTTATACCTACAAATCAAATTGGGAAAAACCACTGGTATACAAGTCACATGTGCCGAATTTTAGAAAGGCTCCATTTCAAAAAGTTTTAACCAAGCAAGAAAAAGTTTTAACAGCATAACCAAAAACTTCTCAAATTCAGAACTCCAGTAGGAACTGCAGTGATGTACAAAAAGCAGGGATCTTCATGTCAGTTATACCTTGTTTACTTTAGCCACTTCAAGAGCTTCACACCCTAATCAATCTTTCTAAAAGTTCCCATGCAAGTGAGTAAAATACATGTTCTTAAATATTAACCTTAAAATCAAGGAAACACTTATTAAATACAAACTGATAAAATCTGTTTCATTGACTCTCTTTCTTTCTCCTAAAACATATGTGAAAATTAAACAAGATATGCTGCATCACTTACCAGCAGATGTGTATGAAACATTTGTCGTGGGGCTTTCAACTCCATCTACCAGCAGCTTCACCTGTCCGTTTGCAGGATGCATATCAATTTCACTGTTAAGGAGAAGAGTGTTCATACCCTGTTTGTGCCCCATTCACACACATACAGTGGCGCAGGCATTTTTCTGCTCACTAAATATCACTGGTCACAGAATAAGCTTATTTCAACCACTTAAATTACATCAGGGGTATTCTTATCACCTATGATGCAGGATAACAGCATCAGCGTCGCATTCAACACACATGGAAAGTAAATAAGGGGAATGTTGAAATCCCATGGGCTGCTAACCATAGGAGTGAAGCTCAAATCGAAGCTCCTCTCATGTTAAATGTGGACGATGGTCCCTCATGATTCCAGCATCTGGCAGGAGTTACTTACTGAATGCCAAGCTTGATATTGATTGCTTTCAGATTCACAGCTTCTTCGGCAGTCCTCATCATCACCAGAAACTTAAGGTCAGAGCTGCAATCCTGAGCCAAGATGTGGTAGCAGTTTGCTGGCATCGTGTAGTTAAACTGAACCTCATTAAAGGTTGTGATCTTGTTGTAGGAAACTGAGCACTGAGCTGGTTAAAAAAATGCCAGTGAGTATTTGCTTTTCCATAAGAGAAAGCCATTAAGTCATGTTTTATTTTTAGTGCCATATTATTTTAGTTTTATAATTTTTTCACTATGTGATATTTTTGTATGGTTTACAGGGACTTTTGGCCACTAAGCACCCATAAATTCTTAAAAAGGCATGGAAAATATACTCCTCTATCTAACAAAAAATAATTGCCATAAACTTTAAATGTTATCAATTCAAATAATTGGTATCTTGATCCCTGAAATGTTGATGATTTTTGTACTATATGTGCAACATTTTCTCCCAGTTGAACCATCCTCACTTTCTTACAGAACATTTTCTAATTAACTGGAGATAAATAATGCCAACAAAAATTCAGAAGATGCTCAAGTAAATTGTGACACTGAGATGTCATGCTTCTGAGCCCAACCTTTCAAATTCTGGAGCACTGCAGAGGGAGCTTCAGCAAAGACATTCCAGATGGGAGGCTGCAGCTCTGAGGCTGGTATCCTCGGACCTACAGGAAGTGGCAGGGGAAGCCTCATGGCTTTTTCATAGAGGACAATCTAAAAAGGAATACAAAAGCACATTCAAAATACACCTGGGCCAACCTGTTTGGAATTTCTGTTTCTTCTACTTTGGTTGCAAAGACTTTATGTGAACACCACTCATCTGTCTCATTGCCTATGAGGTTTTTGCTTTTACTTAGTTTTCTCTCATGGTGTGAGAGGAATCATTCAGGTATTATTTGGAGAGAATGAATTACTCCCTTTCAAAGGTGATGAGGCGAACACTTATGGGCTACTACAGTTAGAAACCCATGTAATATATGAGTACCCATGTCTCTCTTTATGAACAGAAGCACTATATGAATATTCTTCTATGTAATATCAAAAGGCTGAAAATAAATAAAAGTTGTTTTCATCATTTGCACCCGAAGTGATGTTTACTTAATTTTTCTTTCTCAGAATTGATTAATTAAAGTGCAACAGTCACACTTTTCTACTAGGAATAAATAGGAGAGTGATAAAAATATTTCATAATTACGTCAGGAAGCTTGATAACAACATCACATGTCCTTGGAGAAGTTAGAGCCACAATCACCCTGGCTTGTCGAGAAGGATTCTTGTCTGTTTTTTCAGAGAACCCCAGCATAAATGCAGCCCCAGGGATGAACTTGTAAAACCTTCAAAAATTCAAATCAGAAAGACTTGGTGAAATGGAAAAGCAAAAAGCTGCACACATCCCAACCAGGATGTTTCACACATCTGTGTAAGTAGCATAATAGTCTTCAGGATCACTCGTTAGGTCCTCACACGCACTCTCTGCTTTACTGTTCAGTGAAAGGAAGGATCTGTTTTCAGTAATTACATCCAGTATAAAGAGTTACTGTACATTAAAATAGGATGTAATCCCACTCAGCTTTTATGTCCAAAGGCAGTGCTTGGACATATCTGAGACTAAAACATTAGCCAGTATTTTAGCCACTAGAACCTCATGTGTGGATGCTGATTTTTCCCAGTTGACCAATATTGTGAATGAGTGTCACTAAGGACTAAAGCCTCACCATTCTGCTATGGATCTGACACTGGAAGGGACTTTAGGCCACTCAAGTTTCACTTGTACAGCAGGGTGGGCAGCAAACCGCCCAGTTACCAGCTCAGTCGAAATCTTGTAGTCCTGGCAATTCCGTCCCCATTTCAAGTAAGCCTATAATGGACAGATAAATGATTCATTTTTTGATGCATGGACGATGGTTTTTCTGTGATACATACAGCAGTATATAACTATTTTTGAGTCTTACCACTGCCTTGTGAGCATTGAGGACTGAAGCATCAGCACAGAGCTTCCACTTGCTTGAATCTGTGAGGTTTGACACAAATACCTGCATCCGGGGCCTGATGGAGTCAATAACAGCATATATCACGAGCTGGAGGCCTCCTATCTTCTTATCATTATGGATGCCATGAAGAAAAACAGCTAATACTGGTGTTTTAACATCTCCCAAAAACTTAGGCTAAGAAGAAGGGGAGAAAGTATGCAAAGAATGTAACTACGAAAGAGTTACCATGTGGAACATTTGATATGCAAGATTGATTGAGATGAATAAATGAAAAATAAATAACTGAACTACAAATATATACCATCATATGTACGACACATATATACATGCCTACAAAATCTCAGGCATATGTCTTTAATGTGCACGTGCCTCTGCATGCACAGATGGACTTTACCATTGTGTTGATATGATCCAAAATTTGTGCGATTTCCTTAGCTACAACTGAACCTGTGGAAATACTCATGGGATTAAAATACAGTAATGACTATACAATTTGGGCTTCATTGTTAATATCCAGCCTGTGTATAAAGTGGTTCAATTTGAACAGCATCAGCTGTCAGTTTTATGCATCACTCATTGTCACAGTAATAACATCCCCCAGCGATGCTCCTCCTGTTTATCTGTCTGGGTGGTCTGTTGGCTTTCACCTCACACTTCAGCTGTGAATTCTGTGGGGTGGGCAGGTTTTGTGTTTGCACAGTAATCCAGCACAGAATGTAATCCAGGACATTGTCTTCAACATGAAGAACCTCCTCCCTTGGAGTAGGACCTTAAGTGTGCTATGACCTTCAATACCTTCCATTATTAGCAAACCTGTACACATCTGACTGGGTGGTGGTGAGAAGTGCAGATATCCCCTCTGGAGTACGCCTTTTGATAAGGCTACTCTGAGCCTCGGCTGCCACCACCAATGTCCTCACACTGGCACTGCAGCACCTCGACCTTCCTCGTGGTTGCAGAGCTCACAAGATGAGTCTCTGCAGGCATCTGTCGAGTGGGATTCCATGAAGGAAGGGTCTCAGTGCAAGTAAGAAGGATCCTCACTGCAGAGGAACATGTGTGTGGGAACTATGGTGCGCGTCTCGCTCTTGACTGATACCTGAGACTTGAGAGGTTGGCATTTCTCCCTTCCCTTTAACTTAGATGTAGAATTACTGCAAGTGCATGGCCACATGCTATTCTTCCAAGCTACCAAACCCCCCTAAAAATAATGCAACTAACCTGGGAAGCAGCTCTAGATGAGGCATGACTGGATCTGGTAGAAGAGTGAGAGCTGCTAAGTTGGTCAGCTGGGAGTTCTGTTTTTGGGAACTGCAAGAAAAAAAACACAACATGCTTAACTCAAAAGCATGCTTGAAGAAATGCACTAGGCAGTGCTGAACTGTCATGGCACTTGGTGTTGGTAAACTTGTGTTCCAACCCTGAGCAGCTCGATGACTTGCAGTGGGTTTTGCCCTGCTTGGTACATGTGATATAGCTCTGAAAAATCTTGTTTGCCCAAATATATCTGACCCCTCAGAGGAAACAAATAAGGAGCGTGTTTAGATGAGAATTCCCTGTATGAAAAAACAATGGGCCAAAGCAAGTCAAAGGAAACCAGCCTCTCAGTTCAATATGAAAGACCAGAACTTCTGCAAGGATCTTATCAACTGGAGGACAAACTGAATGGACCTGGCAACTGAATGGACACACACAGTTGAAATTTTACTTTTTGAGGAGCACTAATATCAAGTACACTGCTCCTGGCTGGCTCATGCTCCAGTAAGAATCTGCAAAACCAAAATAAAATAAGGTATCCTCTTGTGTTTGTCCACATCATCATCCTGGTGTGTATCAGCAGTGATTTCAACCCAAGAAACCAAATGATCAAAGCCAGTCAAATGACCCAATCTTTTGATGGTAGGATCTTTGTTCCTCCAAAGTGTGCGGCTCCAGTCCCTCATATTGCTTTGGTAGAGGCTTTTCATCTCCTTTGCAGAGCCACAAATGGTGTCATGTGCACAACACAAAGAGGAATATAGCTCTCTGTCTTTATGCATATCAGAAGAACCACCATGGCTCTAATGTTATCAGTACTGTAATTTTCCTCAATAAAGATAACAAGTTGCCTTTAAAGTTCTCCATTTGACTTATGACAGTTTCCATAATTCTTTTACTGAGGAAAGAAAAACTCACCTCTTGTCTATGTGCTGATTTAAAGCGGTACTGATAAATCTCATGAACTTCCTTTGAAAATGATAAAACCAAGAAGATTAAAAATCTCATGTGAAAAGAAATGCTGCAATTATATTGACATTTGAGCACTGGAAATTAAATAATACTAATAATCATTCATACATATGTTTAGTCACAAGCACATAATGCAAGATGAATATATGGACAGTAAACTGTCAAAAAATTGGTTCCCTGCCTATAACAAAAGTTTCAACAAATTTGTGGAAACTTTTGAGATGCTTTGAAGCAATCATCTGAGCCAATGATTGCAGATGTGTTCACAGAATAAATTTTGCAATTTTATATTGCTAAAATTTACTTGGTCAACTCATAATTTCCTGATTTGTCATGCAAAACCACCCATCATCAGGAAAGTGATTCAGAAACATTAGCAGCATCAATTTACTGACAAAGTTACCCATATTTTTGAATATCTGCTGCTGCTGCCGCCGCCGCCATCCTGATGTCCTGAATGGTGCCCATGGCTATAGCGGCTCCATGACTCGCTGCTGCTACTGCTGCCATTCAGATGCCTTGAGTGATGCCCATGGCTATGATGATTGCTGCTACTGCTCCTACTACTGCTGCTCTTGCTGCTGCTGCTGCTCCTACTGCTGCTGCTACTGCTCCCACTGCTGCTCTTGCTGCTGCTCCTACTGCTGCTGCTACTGCTCCCACTGCTGCTCTTGCTGCTGCTCCTGCTGCTCCTACTGCTCCCACTGCTGCTCTTGCTGCTGCTACTGCTCCCACTGCTGCTCTTGCTGCTGCTACTGCTCTTGCTATTTCTGCCACTACTGCTGCTCTTGCTGCTTGTATCTTTGTTTCTTGCTTGCTTTTCTTGATCATTCTCATCTTCATCCACAGCCTTTTTATGATCAGGAGAAACAGCAGATGATGAGGAAGAGGAGGCAGCTGAGGAGGCAGAAGATGAGCTGAAGGGACGTTTTGCATCAGGGTCTGTCCCAAGCTCTGTTAGCACAGTGTTTTCTTTCTTTGAAGGTTGCTTCTTCTGGTGTCGTGTTTTATTTGCAACCTGCAAAAAACAGTTCACAAAGTGTAAGAGAGAGGATACAGCTGGTTCTGTATTTACAAAGTAAAACTTATGAGGGTGTCAGACAAACTTCTCACATCAGCCTTTCAAGGAACAACCGCCTCCCTGTCTTACTCACTGAAGAATCTGCAGAACTCCCTTAGATCCACTCCACCAAGCTGAAATTTAGCCCAGCACAGAAGACTTAGCTGGATTCACCCCAAGGGATCAACCCCTCCAGATGTAGCACTGACTGATAGGCCTAGCACTGGTACCTTTCAAACTAGCCCCATCCTTTCTTTCCCACGCCATCTTTCCACACTGAATTTCAAATTCTTGGCTTCATTTAAGGGAAAATGTTCCCCACTCGCATTTTCAAAATCACTTGCCTTGAATACATTTTCAATGCCTAGAATCTTCTTCAGTTTAGCTTGAATGTCCTTATACAGAGATGGTTCATCCTCTTCCTTAGACTCTGAGTTTACCTCTTGAATTATTTTGGAAGCTGCTCTGGATCCTGCCTGAATCTCCAGCTGAATTTTGTCAATATCAGCATCTGTTTCAACTACACACCAATTGCACACATTAGAAGGTTATACCTTCAAATAGCATTGAAAAACCTAAGATGACAAGGCTCATGCTCAGCATTTTACCTGGGATCAAGACTATTTTAGCTTCATGTTCTCCAATTAATCTGTGCAAGTATGTATTTTTCAGGAAACTGGCATCTCGTGACCTTCTGGAAAAGCAGAGCTGACAACCAAGATGATACATTTTGACACAAATGTCTCGCTTATGGGTTTTTCTTCCTGTGACATGGCGAAGATCCTCTTGAGAGCTATCGGCATATTTCCTTGCCTTGCTGTCAGCTTCTTGCTGCATTAGAAATGAGTGTGTGAATACCACCGAGAGTATGTCACAGGTGAGAATAAATCTACAGACATGCATTACAGAGAGGGTAAATATTACTATATAAGCAAAAAGCAACAGGTTACCTTTGTTAAACCTTGACTGGAAGCTCTCTCTGATGGTTTGAAAGGTTCTTCCACAATATTTGATGAAGCATCCCTTGGGAGAATTGAAGTTCTCTTTTCAACACCTAGTTCTCCTATATTTCTTGATACAGCAAAAGCTTTATGTCTGTTGAGATATGTGCAAAAAATGGTGAATTATTTTGACCCCTTGTCTTTGGGTTAAATTAAATATGTTCCTGTCAGTATTATGAGACAGCACAGAGATCTGTCATTTGAACATAGGGATTATATATGAATTAATAAATATAAATATTATTGAAAACAAGTAAAAGTTCATGACAAATGTAATTTCCTTACATCACATGAACCTTTCAAAATTTGGATAAATTTAATTTTTTTTTTTGAAATTAAAAAAACCATTCAAACATAAAAATTAAAATCCTTAAAGACAATAAAATAATGAAAAAATAGTAAGAACACAAAATAATAAACAAATTAAAGTAGAAATTAAACTGCTAAATAATTTAGGTATCTTTTGATTTTTAGCTCCCCCATTTTTCTTCCTTGCACTTCATACCAAAGGTTCTGCTACACGGTGAAGTCACTCTGCCTACCTAGAAACCTCTGTAGGAGGTCAGTGAATGGTGAACTTTGTCAGGTTTCAGCAATATGAAATAATCTGAAGTAATGCTACCATACCTTCCAACCACTATCTCAGTTTCCTCATGGCATGGATTTGTTTCAATCTTAATATTTTTCAGTTTCATGTCTATCTTGGTGTCAAATTTCATTGGCACTCTTGTCAGGACCTTGCCTTGAATTTCAACAGCATGTTGGAAGTATTCTGTGTTGACACCCATTGTTGCAACTGTCTGTACATATAAGCTGAAACAGAGTAAAGCAGATGCAAGAAAGGTGCTCTTTTTATACACATGTGACTCTGGCTTCTCTTAAAGCCTCCTTCATATGCAAAGTCTTAGAAACCTCCCGTACCTTGGGTTTATGTCAGCCTGAATCTGCACAGTGGATTCAAGCAACTGTGAGGGTCTAAAATCTCCAGTTAAAGGAGGAGTTATCTTTCCATCAACTGCAAATGCAAGAACAAAATTTAAACATGGTAAAAGTGAAAGAACGGATTTGAACATAAGCAAATGACAGTTTTCAGTACAAGGTAATATTTTTGCTAGTACAACAAATAAGACTGGAAAACAAGACAGACTTTGGGGAACATGAGATCTTTTAGGAGTCTGAAAAATACTGAAAATATACAGAAAGATCATTATGTAGACAAAGGTTCTGATGCAATGTATTGAAAATGGAAATAAAAATATCATCATGGCTAGGCTTCGCGAACGAAGATTTGGGAAGGGTTCTACCCACGCTTCCTACAGGCTCGCTGATGGCTGAAAAGGCCAATGCGAGATAGAAATAAAAATATACTAAAAAAATGAAGACCAGACCCAAATTGGAAGTCTGATAATTAGTATAACACTAAAATTTCAGATATTTGGGGAGTCAGAAGACAGAGTGGATGAAGGACAACCCTTGCTCTCTAATCTTTCCTCACATCAAGTGTGAACATCTTTCTTGTACTGTGGACACAAAACTGGACATTGTACTTCAGATGCAGCCTCAACTGTGCTAAATAGAGGAAGCAAATCATTGTCATGCTAGCTTTACTCTTGCTTCTGCAGCCAGTGATTCAGTTGGCCTTCATCACCACAAGAGCACACTGTTGGTTTTCTTTACCAGTTTGTGCTGGCCTTCTTGGCCCTTTTCTGCAAAGCTGCTGTCTGTCTGGGTGATGCCCAGCCTATACACTTGCAAGAGTTACTCCATCCCAGGTGTGAAGGACTTTGCATTGCCTCTGTTGACTTTCATCACACTTCTGTCAGGCCACCCCCTCCAGTCTGTCAGGGTCCCCTCTCGGGGTAGCAGCCTGACCCCGCAGTGCAGCAACTGCTCCCACCACACACACAGCTGATCTCCCACTTCCCAACTCACTGCTGGCTGCTGCCCGGGCCAGAGCAGCAGTGTATGACCCATACTCCAGCGGCAGACCAGTGCAGGTAGAAACGATGTATCGCAGCTCTCCCAGCCACACAGGCTGTGTCCATTGTCCTGCAATGCCACTGCGGATTTGGCTAATGAGTCTCTTCAGCACTGTGTTCCTGTCAGCAGGTTCTAGCACAGTCTGCAATAAAACAGAGATCCAAGGTTAGGATATGAAAGTACAATGGTGTTAAATATTGCAAAGAGAAGTAAGAGTCCCTGGTACCTTCACAGCCTGTTGTAGGACTTCCTTATTGATGTTGATGTTGGCCAGCTCTTGGCCAAAGAGTTTCAAGTAGGCTGATATCAAGGGGGTTTCTGTTGGCATCTCCTTCCATCCCAACAGCTGTGGATCAGATAAAGAAACAAGCAAAGTTTCTTAATGCAACACTTCACAAATGGTAGTTCAGCAAGGTGACCAGACTCATCACTGGCCAAGCTGCCGTTTTCCATTGAGAAATTTTTGATCATAAATAGCATGGTGGCACTAATTCAGACTTTCTCCTGCCATTGAGATGCCCATGAATAAGCTTCAGTCTAGTGTTTGGTATTCCAATGCAATAACATTTACACAGAAGCTCTGGGCCATTAATACCACTAAACCTAGGTTAGATGGATGAAGGGAGGGAGTAGGTAGCCTGCCAGGCATGTGACACACCATGCTGCAATGCCTGCTACTTCCCTTGCCTCCCGTGCTCCTTCTGCAGCCATCTGTGAGGTGGAGAGGAGGCAGAGCCTGAGCATGAACTGGCAAAAGCTACTGCAGCTATGGCAGATGTCCCCTGCCATCCCATTGCATATCTCCCCTTCACAGAAATACTTGAGCTGACTGCTAGGAGAGTAATTTACCTTCTGAGACAGCCTCACTAGTACAAGAAGCCTCACTAAATACCCCTTTATATAACCCACACGTTACATTACTGAAAATACCTACAGCTTTTCCAATCTCCTTTATCTTTTTGTATGTGGGATATTCAGCAAATGGGATATTTCGTTTCATGATGACGTCTGTGAGGCCTTCCACACGGACACCAGCCTACCAAAACAGCATGAGAAGGAGCAGTCTGAAACATACTTACAGAGGTGACACTTTGTCATCACTTTTAATTTTAAGTTGTTTTATCATTGACTTAGGTAAATATTTACCTCTGCCAAATCAGCCACTGACCCTGCAGAATATGCCATCAGCTTGGAAATTATTGCTGATGGGAACATTGTTCCTGGGCTGTTCATAACAAAGACATCTCCAGCAGCACCAACTTTATAGTTATCTACGGTAGAAGTAAACAAGAGACACGTCTTTTTTCTAACCATTCTGCATGTCATTCAAGATCATATTTCTGCAGATTTTTCCACTGATATATTGTACACTGATATGTAAGATATATCATTACATAAATTCTGTTTAGTCAGATATTATTATATGGTTACTCATGCACTTTTAAACATGTGACCCTCATATTTAATTTAATTTCTCATTGAAATGGAGAATGCCTTATTTCTCTGAAGGATTTAATATCTTTTAAGAATGGATTTCTGAAGTGAAAGTTTCCTGGTCCCCGAAACACTTTTAACTCACCAAAGTAAGCACCAACGTGTATCACCTTGCTATACCGATAGCTCAGCCTGTCCAATCTGGGGGCCAACATCTTAAGGGCGATATTGCAAGCTGAAGATCTAAACAAAATGAGAAAGGTAATAATATCTAGAAATAAGCTGCACTCCATCAATATATAAACTGTCATCAGTTATCAGCACATGCAGTGCTCACTAAAAAGAACGTAACAGAACTCATTTGCAGAAGATCACCTCCTTTGCTCCTGTCTCTACTCACATGTTGTACATGTATGGCAAACTGCTTTTTGCCAAAGCCTTCATGTGGCTATACACGAAACTTGCCACTTGCAAATTGCTCTCCTTCATCACCACATTGGCTATCGTTGTTATTAAAGGAAGGGCAGGTCTTGTCTCAAAGATAACAGCACAAGCCATCATGCGCACCTCAGGGGGAAGCGACTGATCTGCAAGGATCTGGATGAGATATCCCTGCACCTGCAGAGAGAAAACAGTGTCTGGAATTACCAAATAATTGAGACAATTTTGCAACCTCGATCCACACCTAAGCCACAAGAAATGTGAGAGAGGGGGTCATTATTCCTGCAGAAAGGTTTCCTGATCTTTTTTACTGCATGGTTCCACATCATTTTATTAAGACAACTGAAGAGGCCATGGTGGAACAGCACCATGGAGAAGAGCTAGCACTGAATCTGAAATAAATATCCATCTATCAATGTATTGAGCCAACTCACCACAATCAAAAAGGTATCAGCATTACTGCTATTCAAAGATTAGCGAATAATTTCAGAATAAACAACTGTAGATGATAAGATTCATTCTTTGGAGTAACTCCACTGAATAAGTGAGCATGCTTCACTATTTTAGACCAGTTTTTTAAAAGGGGAGTTTCATCAGTTTGCCAAAGACAGTCTGAGTGAATAGTTTCTCATAGAGGTCTTATGCCTAAACCATTTGAAAGGCAGGAGGTCTTGCCTACATTTACTGTGATAGCAACTTCAATAGCGAGTCAATAGTGACTCATCCAACCTTAAGGAAAGGGTCTAAAAGAGGCAGAGCAATGCTGACATTTTGCCTAGGAGTTTAACAGAAAGTCTCTCTCTCTCTCTCCTCCTTACTACAGAGGCAGTTTAAATTATATGTCTGACTTTTAGGTGGCTAAATGTCCAGTAAATATAACTAGCACAGGACTTAATTGGTTATGACAGATGATGAAAGCAACACTGCGAGTATCCGTCTGGTATCTTCCTACTGACTAATAATCATTATAGCTCAGCAGAAAATATCAGCTGAATATAAAATTGTAAAATATTGTTCTTAAAAATAATCTTTTTTTTTTTTAAACATGCTGAATCCACATACATGATACCATTAAATTCACTACCCTTACAGTATATAATCTCTATTTCACTAAGTAAAGAAAATCTACTAGATCCTACTTACAGTTTTGGAGTCCTTCCAAGCTATTTTCCTCAAGGCCATTATGGCATCAATTTGAATGTGGATGGGTATATCAGGAACACTGGATGAAAATATGGGAAGGAACTTCAGGATGCGCTTGATGCTGGCTGGATCTCCCATGTTGCCAATGCACTTCAGAGCTAATTTCATTTTGTCTTCACGGCCCCTGCTGATCGCTTCATCTGCTAGGTCGTGGATGGGCTATAGACAAAGCATTGTTCAATCTTCTCTTCCTAATGTACAGATTGTCCACAGTGTTCCCCTTACCCACTGAAAACCCTATCACAATAAAGCAACCGGTTTTAATAAAATCGCTCAGTGGTGCCTTCTCTCAGGATTTTACCCTTGCAATGAGAAAACTTTGTTTTCAATTCTGAAGCAGTATCTACATTAATGAAACAATTAATTGCCTTGGTTCTGAAGGAGACCTATGAAATGTGTATGTACATGCCCAATTGCCATTTTTATACTGTATCTTAAAAGAATTAAGCTAATAAAATAAGCATTACTAAGCTATTAAAAACAAAACAATAACAAAAAGCCACCCACCTGGAGAGCTTCTTTAGGACAAGCTGAGGTCTGAGAACAGTATCTATTGACCACAGAACTGTATCCCAAGCTGGCAACTTGTTGAAGCATGGGATTTTTCTGGATTCGAGAACTGGTCACTAAATCCTATAAGGAAAAAAAGTTAATTTATTATTTTATACAGTGCTTCACAAACCTTTCAGAGCAGGAAAATCATTCAGATCTGAGGGGATCAATTTCAGAATGATTATTGCTGCATCCAAACAAATTAGCTTGTAGACATTTTGTTTGGAAGCTTCACTTTGGAGCTTAATTCCCCACTAGTTTCAATATATATGTATGCATAAGCTTACATAGCCCCTCAACTGAACATAACACTCAAAACACAAAGATTATGGATAAACATCACTGTATAAATGGAATATCCTTAGAAAAATTATATTAACAATGCATTCTCATATTCTCTTTTCCTCTTTAAGAAGAATATTGACTAGAGACAGCAAAAATTCTGTTCAGAATAAATGATTCATTATAGTGCCAACATATTTGATGCTTGCACAAATACTTTCACTTGCAGCACTTTCCAGTTCATAGGGATAGTTCACAATTAAAAGAGCTGTCCAAGTGACATAACACACCAATCACCATTTGTTTCAGAAGTAAGAGATTGAAGTGGACCAAGTTTTGTCTGTAGAAGGCATGCCATGTGATCCCAGCAAACTAAAATGGGGATTACTCTCAAAAGCACTTATAAGAAAAGGGTTTTATGTTAATGTAGAGAAATGAAGACAGAGGACTGAACTCTCCTCGCATAAACGTACTGCCAAAAGAAACTCACAGGTCAATATTATTTGCACAAAATTAGTGTATAAGAGAGGAGAATCCAGTCACTAATGTACTTTATAGTCAAAGGATGTCAACGATTATCATTCCTTTTGTTATCAGACAGGAAAGATTCACGTAGATCTACTCACTGCTGCTATTGAAACAGTGTGCTCATCAGCTTTTGTTAAATGGAGAGCAAAGGAAACACTTAGAAGAGCCTGAAGGTAGTTAAGGTCATCACTGCGGATTCTGCTCTTAATGAATTTGAGTGCTTCTGTGGTGCCTGTTGCAGAGACTGCACTCAGCAGCCATCGCCTGCAAGTAGAGGCAAAAAAAAAATCCTTCATTTTTCTCTCAATTCTCCAAAATCAGAAAAGTTTCTTATAAGTTGATACAATGAAATACCTATAGCGGGGTTTATCTGAACACTGTCTCCAGGTAGATTCAAGTGCGTCAGCACTTGCTATCCGGCAGAGCTGGACAAGTTCCAGGAATCGGTATGGAAGATCATCATGGAAATCTTGTTGGTTATTCAGGACTATGTGTTGCAGTATTTCAACTATCTGTTACAAAACACAAGAGAGAGGGCTTACATAAT
This sequence comes from Platyrinchus mystaceus, assembly GCA_035041135.1. Lineage (NCBI taxonomy): Eukaryota > Metazoa > Chordata > Aves > Passeriformes > Tyrannidae > Platyrinchus > Platyrinchus mystaceus. The sequence goes on from JAWWLV010000005.1 coordinate 14,163,219, forward strand.
TACATTCTTTAGAATTTATAATCATTATTATTTTATTTCTTTTTATTATTAGGAAATCAGTTTGAAGGCCTAAAAATACTCTACCCGTTGCTCAGGGTTTTTCATCTTGATTAGCTGCAGTGGCATCTGTGGCAGTTCTGCTGGGAACTGGTAACGCAGGCCTCCGTAGTTTTGCATGGAAAGGTCTGGGGAGCTGCCCCGCTCACTTCTCACTTCAAGCAAGGTGAGCTGTTGTCTGTCAAGAGACAAGTGCCATGGGAGAAAGGCATTAGCTCTCTTCATCCATCTGCCTTGGCTATTTGTTGCTTCAGTGATACTGTGATGGTATCAGTTTTACTCCTTAATAATTTTTCTTATCACAGTAAACCCTTTTGCTAATGAATAAAGCCTTCTATCTGAAACAAAATGGTATTAGAGTTATCTACAATGAAATTGTTTCCAAGGAAAAGCAAAATTTCCATCTTCTGAATGAGAGCTACCGACTCAGTGTAATGAGTGATCTTATTTCTATGTGCACCATCTTCCTCCTGACACTATCAACTAGCCCTTTTTCAGGACAAGCGAAACAGTCAAATTGCATTCTTATGGTATAAGTGAGAAAAACAGCTTTTCTCCTTTTCTTTCATGTAGTTGCAATGCCAGCTTGACCAGAATACAAATAAAAAATAGTTTGCTGAACTTTAAGGACTGTGGAAACCCCAAGAGTGAGTACTCAGACCTTTATCTAACTCCTATGGAGCTCAATTCTCATTTCACTTCAATCGGAAGAGAAAGGAAGTGACAGAACCTATAATTATTCTCACTCTGTGAAACAAGTCTGTGTTCCACCTACCTTGCTTCCATGACAGCTACACCAGTAGGTTCACTGAGTGGTGAGAACTGATACACCTGCTGCGACATCACTTCTGTGATCAGGGTACCACTGTCTGACTGCTTCAGTTTGTAGGAGAAAGCTGCAGTCCCTTTTAAGAGCCTTTCTTTCTGCAGGAGGACAGAGTACAAAGAGCAAAGGGGTATGGAATGGCCGTGCTTGTAACTAGGAAGATCTTTTCACATCTCACGTACCATCATGTCGACAGGACAAGGATAGATGTAAGCCATTCCAACACTCTTCACCACTTTTTCCTGGCAGTTATTTTGGTCTACAGTTTTGGTAACAGAAACCCGGCTGTTCTTCCTGTCTTCCTGGATGATGTACCTTGTATGGCAAACACCTCCAATTCCAGCCTGGCAGATGAACACAGATAATGAGACTTCCCAATTATATCAGGATTTCACTGTGTGAGAAGAAGTTTTACTGAATGAAGATTCTGAAGAACAATAGGAGAGTTAGTATCTACTGAACAGTCTTAATTATGTTTTGAAAGCTGTTGTCATTACACACAAGTATTCCTATTGAACTGAAATATCAGCCCGTGAACAATACTCAATCAGGGGATGGAGTTTAAAATTAAAAAGTAATTAATTAATATCAACAATTAACAAATAAAATGGATCAGGGAATTGTATCAGGGAAGCATATAAAAAATAAATAAATTCATAGCTAATAGTTCTTTTTTCTCCAAAGGACTGCATGTTAAGACATAAAGACATATGTCTTAGAAAAAATTCAGCACAAATAATTTGCTCAACGCATATGCACACATGCTCCTCTATATGAATGAAAATCATCTTTTTCTTACTATGAACATTCGAAAGTAGCTGCAAATAAACAGAAACTCAACGGCAGAATAATTACAGAGAACACAAATAAACAAACAAATAAATAAATAAATAAATAAACCCCCACAACCTTTCATTAAAGTAGTTCAGGAATGGAAAAAAAACAAACCTCTTGCAATTCATACACATTCTGTGACTTTTTAGTGGTTATCTGTATCATGTTCAGTATTCCTCTCACTATGTTGATGCAAGTCTTGGGACAGTCTTCTGGGCCATAAATGTTTCCAACCCGTCCACTATTGTATTCAAACTTGAAGGGCCGGGTAAAGCATGAGGAAACCATCTGGGTGATTTTGGAAGATTGAGTGAATGGGTCTTTGGGCCAGATGCCATTATATTCCTCAAATTGTGGAGGGCGGATCTGGGAGGAAATTAAAAAAAGACACTTAGGAGAATAAAATTACTTTGATACTAAATATGCAAAGGGATTGGAAGAAATTAACATAACCACTAGAGAGATTCTCTTTCCTTCTAAATGTAGGCTTAGAAAGTCATACCGAAGTTTATTCTTTTGTCTCTTGCTTACAGTATTGTAAAACCAGTGCAAAACCTGGGGGCTCAGCAGTGTTGTTTTATCTTACAGAAGCAGTTAACATATTGCTATTATCTTTCAGGGAAATTTAAACTTTTTTACTTGCATTAACTTTAAAGGGAAAAAGGATGATTAAAAATGCAATTAAAAAAATTCAAATAAAAATCTCCCTCTTTTCAGCCTTAAAATAAATATTTCGCTTTAGGTAAAATTTAACATTTAAAAAGTTTGTATCATGTCCCCATACAGTTTTTCTTTTACCAAACGAGTCACTATATTTGATTCATATTAGTGAATTGCTTAAATCAACCCAATTATTTTAATAATGAACAATATATTTATACACACTGAGATAGAATGTAAATAAGAAGCAATTTCAGTAACTTGGGCAAAGTTACTGCCAGTTTAGGTGCCTCGGAGCACAACCTTGTGCACACATATAAAAATTTCAGTATAAAGACTGTAGTGTGAAATGCAATACCTAGCCCACAATTTTGAGAGATCTACAGCTCAACTACAACCAGTGAGAGCTCTGTCACTGAATTCAATGCCTGAAAAAGAAGCTCTGATTTTTAACTGAATTAAACAGACAAAAGTATTCTTCCAAAATATATCTATTTTGAATAAATCAGGTTGTACCACTGCTGATGTCAGCAAGGCATGATTTCACACATCCCCATCTTTTACTGCACTATTCAAACACTAAACATTATTACATACTCCTTTTTATTACTTTCATTTTTTACTCTTGTCACATATCACTTTTTATCTTTAGCTCTTATAGCATTTTAAGTCTATGTTTATCAGTTGCCTTCATGAAAATGACTTTATACACCCAAGTCCTGGCTTCCCACAGGAGCTGGAAATGTGTGCTGAGACTAGAATCAAATCTTAATCTCTGAGCAGGCTTAAATGTCTTGAGTTAGAAATAGCCATTTTCTAACAGAACCCCTGGCACCTGTATTTCTGATACAAAGTCTCAAAGAACACCTGCTACAAACAACTTCTACAATAAACACCAGTGTCTCCTCACTTCTGAAACTGTAGCTTGCATATCATTCTCTGACATCTACAGTGATAACTCTCCAGTTGTGTTTCCTGCAGCTTTCTTACAGCCCAGATTAGCCAGGTACAATTGCAACTGTGATTTTAGTTTACTGTTGCATGGCACATTTGAAAGAAGGCACAGTACCTTGAGGAGGCAAGTGTTTTCTGACAGCCCACTGATCTCTACTTTGCTGCTCAGGCGCATGCCAGCTTTGGCTAAATTCTTTTCTTGAAGCCCATTCAACACCCAGCCTTCATAATCGTACAAGTAGCTCTTTCTACTACTGAATCCAGGGTCTGTGGGAAATAATAGCCATTTTCACAATAATTTTAAGCATGTTTAATCAATAGAAATAACAGTAAAGTCATAGAGAAAAGGTTATAGAAGGAAATTTACTTACCAAAGTCAAACTTCTGGCTACCTGCAAAAAGAGATGGAAAAGCAGAAAAGTAATGTTCAATCTAGATCCAATCGCTGTCATGGAACTGAAGGAAATTTTGGGAAAGGTGAAGAAGAGATATGTAGCCTTACCTACAAGGGTGAGCGCTAGTACAAATATGATTCCCTTCATAGTGAAGGCGAATGAGGCTCTGCCAGACATGGTGAGACTTTTATGGAAGAAAGCTCAGGAACACGTGGCTGCATTCTGCTGAATTCTCAAGTTTTTTATCAGTTTATGTAAACACTTTCCTTTTTGCAATCATACTTTCTCTTCAGACGGAATAACGGAAGTCAAGTCATACCTTGGCATCTCACTGATTATCTCATAAGCCCTTTGCAGAACTGTTTAAAAGCTTCTACTTATCCTAATAAGTTTTACTAGGTCATTTACAATGAATTTACAGTAAACACATTACTTAATTCCTATGTTGTGTCACAGCTGTCTGCTTGTATTTGGTCTGCCACAGATTAGCTTGATTTTGCCCAGGTTATGATGACCTGGCATGTGATCCAAACTGATATCTAGATGATAGCGGCCCAATTAACGGAGGCAGTATCACAGAACACGTTAACAGTGTTCTTCCTCTTCCCTCAGCATTGGTTTACAGACACCTGCCCCTGGACAGGAGATGAGGACAGATAGCCCCTTGCTATTATATTGCTCTGTGCACCAAAGCATGTTTAACATTCTACTGAAAACCCCGATATATGGAATGCATATATTCATTTAAATAAATGAGAGGACCAGTATGCCCTTTCAGCTCTGGTCACACTGACCAGGAATATTTTTTAAATGAACAAAGATTTCATAAGCCATCAGTAAATATTTTACCTTTCCAGGTAAATGACAGCCAAATCTGAACAGTTAAAAGCCACAGAGACTCTACCCAGCAAAGCAGGGGGAATGGGAGTGCAGGTCAGACAGAACTTTGCATTTCCTAAGGAGTTAAACACAAAATGCAGCCGAAGTACCTGAACTGATGTAGGCTGGCAGTCCGTTTCATCATCAATTTACAGTGACAGCCTAGGAGCACATTCAGAGAAGTGTTCTGTTCTAGAAATGTCAGGGCCACAGAGGCAAGCAGAGGTGCACAAAACACACTTGGCCTTTTTGACTATGGTAATAGATTGATAATCACAGAAAGGGAAGAATGAGTTTGGTCAATCCCCCAAATAAGTTACATCATCTCCCAAAGTGAGCTGGGTGGCATCTGGATCAACAAAAAAAGGCAAGAAAAATGCATAGACTTCTAAGTTGGAAGATGTTTCTGGGCGAGTAAATTCAGACAACACAATAAACTGTGAACTTTAAGTCACACAAAACCCATGAATCCAATTCAAACTCAACATCTACAACATACTGGGTAATCAGACACTTTATTTCTGCTCCCACCTTACCTGTGGTTTTAAGGTTAGCCACAGGAGCAAGCTCTTTCATACAGTTGTAATTAATTTTTTATTGTTAAACATTTCTTTAAAACAAAGTTACCTGTTATGCATTCCACTTGACTCCAAACTTGAATAAGGGAACATGACCATTGTGTCAGTATGAAAAATACAACAAAATATATACCATGGGATTTTATTTTTTTATTGCAGTGCAACTTTGCAGGGCATAGTGAACATTAGAGATCAGATGTATTGTCTGAAAGCAATAAATAAATAATCTGATAATTTCAACACTTCTTTTCAGATCAGTTTTTCTATCCAACTACATCAAACTTTAGTACCTTGTCATCTACTTCCCTTGCAAATCAGATGGGGGCAGTGGAAGGGAAAAATCTAAAACCAAAATGTCTTGCAAAAGCCTTCACACACAAAAGCTTTGTGATAACTGCAAGTTAAAAAAAAGCTGCACAAGTAATAACTAAGATGCTAATTCAATATATACACTAAAGCCATTACCCTGCATATATTTCAATTTTCCTTTCAAGAATAATGTTTGCATTGGTATTATCTAAATATATCAGTTACCTTGACCTGGTTGAAGTGTACATAGAATAAGCCCTGAAAAAAAAAGCTAGGATATGTTTGGGGTTTTTTTTTTATACACATAGGAATATTTTTATCCAGCTGCAAGTCTGCAGAATTTGGTGAAGGCAGTTCTTCAAATTAGGAAGAGGGCTGTTCGTAGGGAGAAAGTTCTCCTAAGAAAAATTTTCATTTATTAGTTTCTTCGCTATACAATCTATATTCCAAAAGCTACATTGTGTCATCCTTAACTATTGGGGATAAAAAGGGAAAAAAGTTATCAGTTCTAATATAATTCTGGAAGGTAAGTTCTCATACCTAATCAGACCAATATTTATGGTAAAAGCACTCCCATCATTGACTGAAAAAGCAGCAATATTATATTTAAAGATTTTTGTGAAATGAAACATCACAGTTTAAGGTAACAACTCATCTTTTCAATATCATGCATAGGTAGCTAACAATAGCTGTATGGTAATCAGTCACTGGTAGTCTGTATTTCTTGTTCCTTTGGTAGGGCACTTGTTCTATTACCTCAAATATACAGCTGTGTGAAGTGACACACCCGTACTACATTCCTGCATGAAGCCTCCCCTTCTGTTCTTCAACAGTCTCTAAGATCCTCCAGTTATTTCCAACACCATGAAGTTGTCACCACACACTGTCACCATCTGTGGCAGTCATACCACTATTAGCAGCAGCTTAAGATTTAAAAGCTTCCCAATCACTGCATATAGAGTGATCCAAAAACTCTATGTTTTACTCCTTTACAAGGACAGGACTCAATCTATATCTCAGACTTCCAGGCCTGAGGCCAGCTCAAGACTCAACTGCATACACCCTTCTAGCACAGTTGCTTTTCCCATGGAGGCATTCAAATACATTTCCACAAGATGGATTACAGAACACTAAAGCAAAGAATTACTACAAAAATGTTTATTATTTGCTAATCACTCTATAGACACAAACAAAAGAATAAATAGGTAACTTTTGTTCTTCAAGGCATTATTATTCTAAAAGTTACTTCCATGAAGAAAACTAGTCTGAAGAAAGAGGGCCCAAGTAAAGCAAATGCATGTAAGTGTCCCAATAAGGCACCCCCAAGCTCACCTTAAAGCAGCAGCAGCCCCTAGTGGCATCCGGATCCTGCCTCAGCCATGGACTTAACAGGCCTTCAGTCACCTACTGCCTTGAAAATAACCCTACGTGCATAGTAGTGTTCTCCCACTTAGTATATTACATTTTTCACTTTGCTTATTTACATATACTTTTGAATGTGTTTTTATTCTTCCATAACTAAAATTCAGGAAAGAGCTGCCCAACAAGTTATGGGAAACCCAACAATAACTGTACCCTGCTAAACACCTGCAGCAAATGACATGACTGGGATCACCCATGTACTGTGGAAGAACTGGAGAAACAGAGAAATACGATGTTCTGTATTTCTAACCCCACTACCCATGCAGCAGAAAGCCAATCAAGAATATCATTATATCCACTTCTGCTTCCTGAAGGGTCCATGTGAAAACCACACAAGTATCCTCTGCAGTCTGGGAAAGGTGTTTTTACCTTTCAAGCCTGCGCAATGGATTTTTTAGGTGAGACACAGCCTGCGCTGAACTGAGC
>JAWWLV010000005.1:14170738-14196351 GCA_035041135.1 Platyrinchus mystaceus
AAATCCATTGCGCAGGCTTGAAAGGTAAAAACACCTTTCCCAGATCTTCGTTCGCGAAGACTGGCCACTTATTATATCCTCTGCAGTTTACATTGGCTACTACTCAAGCAGTAACTCAATGTACTGAACTAAGCAGGAGAAACTGCAGCTTTCTGACTTAGCCTCTTGAAGAACTCTAGTTTCTTCTCTTCCCTATGTTATTCCATTGCTATTTTTCTATGTAGTCCAATCACTACATTATACCCACTTCTGAAGAAAATGGGCAGAGCAGCTATGTATTTTCAGGGAAGGAATCTAAGCTTGAGTTAATTTTCTGCCTGTGACCCTGAGAAAGGCCGAATTTTCTTAGACATCTTCCAAAAGGCCAATTAAACCAGGATTAGAGCTATACACATGATCACAGATGCAAGAAAACTCAACAAGAGACAAGATGCATTTGTACTGGGCAAGGAAAATTACTCGCATTGAGTCAAGTTAAGGAGTCTCTGAAACATCTTACCTCTACTTGGCTATTTTTATTACATTATAAACAAGAGAATTCCCAAAGGCTACACAAAAAAAAAAAAATATTCCGGAGTCAATTAAAAGGAAAAATTAACATAATACAAAACCAGCACCAGACTGGTAGACATTCTGTACTGCCCTACAACCATCATAGCTTATACCTTTAGTGCACACAAAACACAGAATCAGGGCTTTTTAGAATAGAATTACACATTTATTGTTCACATTCAAAAGACTTTGGTTCCTGACTGAACTATTGAAAGTCCTAACGCATCTGTAAACTGAGTATCACTATAAAACAATTCAAAATGCAATGTAAAATAATATTTATGTATGCATGTGTTTAATTTCATGGTTTCTCAGCATAATCACTTGGTCTATTTACAGACATATAAAGATTTTCTGCTTTAAGTCATTGAAATATCAAAGAGGTATTTTCAAATCACACAATAAATATAGAACATATTTTGTTAAAAATCTACAGTATACTGTACATTCAAGTCAAGGCAAGAGGATTTAGTGCCAGTTATACTTAAAACATAAATGAATGCTTCCGGTAATTAAACAATTTCTAGAAGTGCTATCTCTGCCTGTGTTGAAAGGTAACATTAGGATCCAGTATTTCATTACAGTCAAAGTTTCAGACCATTGCTTCATTCATACAATCAGAGCTTCTGTTACTAGAAAAATATCAAAGCTTTTATATATTTTTAAATTATCTTCTTTCAGGAGTTGCAAGAAGAGGCAAAAAATGGTCTAAAAAATAAAAGCCATGTGCACGCACATACACACACACACACCCCCCACAATTCAGAGCACCACATAATCCTCTAGGAGAATGATCAAACTCACAGCATTCTGTTTCATTTAGAATGATAAGTTTATGAACAAATCTCTAACAAAAAACCCAGCTGGTAACCCTAGGAAGTCTAAGGCAGTTGTTCCATGTGCAAGTTTCTACAGACCAGAGTGCCAGCTCCAGAGTCTTCCCATGACTTTGTGCATTCTTCAGTTTCTTCTTTGTCATCACTTTCCACCCATAAATTTGGCATGCTGTCTCCAGCAATTTTTTTTGATTCAACACTGGAAGTGAAAAATAGAAAAATGTTACAATGCAAATAAATTATGCCTTGAATAGAAACAGAGTACTGTTTTTATGTTTAATATCCTTTATTATATACCAACTGTAAGGCTTAGATTATGCTTTTAACCTGTGCTCTACCTAGAGTTCATCACTATAAAACCATCTACACCACCATTTCACAAACCTGTTATGTGTAATATACTGAGATGTCTGGCAAAGTTCTGCTGAAACAGGAGCATTCAACACAGAGGGAGGTTTCCTTTGCTGAGATGTAGATTGCACTAACCAATTGTCTTGATCAGAACCTGAGAGATACAAATACCATCAGTTAAACTACAGTGCAACCGGAAAAAAGAAAGTACTTCAAATTTTCAAGTCTTCTGCTTTAAAAAAAAAAACCCATGCAGCAAACATCTTAAGGCATGTGTATAATAATAAATCTTATTGCTACAGATCTGTGATAAAATTTTGTAAGTAATGCTATTGAAGTTGTTAAAATTAGGATTCTAAATTTGAAAACACAGAATTTGCATACACAGCCACCACTGCAAGTAGTCATATGAAGTTACTCAAATGTAGTTTCTCACTTTACAATTGATACAGCTTTTTTACTTCTTAAGTATAGACTTCTCCAGCACACACAGACACTAATTAACACCAACATGAAAAGCTGCAAACTTGTCAGAGTATAGAAAACAAAATTAAAAACCATGAAGTTAGATGCCTTAGCATTTATATGAACTGAACTCTCAGTCAAGTCAATGGAAAGTCCTGGCAAACTTGGCAGATCAATCCCTGCTCACAAAACTATGTGTCATGTAGCCATATTTTCAAAAGAAATTTATGAAATTTGAATCTAAAACCTCATTTATTGCTCAAACTTATTTTTGTTATCACTATGCTCTTTTCATAGTTTTTTTTTTTTAAAGGATTCTTTTTTACTGAATATATATGTGTACACACTTAATATCACCTCATTTCAAATAATTAATGCTGCCATCTCCACATAATGTCCTTGTTTCCAAAACTTGTTTGTTTTTAATCTATACAGATCTCTATAGGTCATGATTTCTTCAACTGCCTTGGCAAATAATATGCTCACATTTAACTTAATTTAGTAATTTTCAAAGTTCCTGTTCCTGAGAGCTGTGCTGTCATGTATTTGACATTCATCAGATTGTTTCACAAACATAAATTCATCACGTAACTAATTATCAGGGAGTTACGATTTCCTTTTTAAAATGAAATTTTGAACCATCAGTTACCCAACATGTGGAGGCACACAGATACATGGTTAAGTTTGTCTTGAGACTTTTCAGTTTTTTTAATGGTTTTGCCCATATTTGTGTCTTCTATTTGAAAGGAAGAAAAAGAAACACTGTACAAGAACATAATTTGAACCAAATACTTGCTTCGTAAGAAGGCACTTGGAGTTGTCACATTTTCAGAGTGCTTGCAATCAGCAGTCATACTTAAGAACTGCTGCTTCAGCCATGTTCCTCTATCTTCTTCAAATGCCTTTCTCTAGGAAAAGAAATAATAGTTTAAGACCACAGGAACAAGCTCAGTCCGCATTAAACTGATGCTATTCTATTTAAGAAATCAGAAGTTGTAACGTTCACGTAACTAAAGAGAGCCTACAGTTTAACACAGAGTTATTGTCACATAAGCGAGCTTTGGAGTCCAACAAGGATTAACTGTGGAGACACTTATTTACAAACCAAGTCCTATAGTTTGTTTCACAGGGCTCTGACTAATCCTTTCACTTTACTGCTCTCCACTCCAGTGATATCCTCTCCTGTCTCTGCCTCCTATGCTCCCCTTCCCCCCTCAGCGTAGCACAACCTTTTGGAGGTAGCCCTCATCCAGGGCAGCGGCCAGAAAGGATTACTGCTCGAACCTTCTAAACAGAAAAATTACATTGAAAAGAGCACCAATTACTTCTGGGGCAAAAAGAAAGGGGTTGTTCAGTTTTCCAATCTCTCTGAGCACAGAAAAGGAAGATAATGCCTAAATGACATCCTCCAAAAGATCCAATGGCTCTGGAATCAAGCAACAAGCTATTTCATCTCCAAAAACCATCAATGAAACAGTATGCACCTATTCTATGTCAGTAGAAAAACAGAGGAAGCTGAACTCCACTGCAAACTTTCATAAACACCTACAAAGATTACAGCATTGTTCTGTTGTTACTTCAGCATTTTAACAAGCTGAAGCATGGGTAGTTACACTTATGCTGCAATGTCCTAAACATTTCTGGACAGATATTTATGATTTATTATCATTCACAACTTTTAAAGCTGAATTCAAGGTGCAACATGAAATTCACAAACTCATTAAAATGCAAATGAAATTAAATTTGCCAGACTCAGTATTTGTCAGCATGTGAACTACTGCTGTCTCAGTATCTTAAGTAAAATCTGAAGTATTTTGTATTGTCAGCCAGACAGGTTGTCCGTCTAGCTCAGTATTCTGTCTCCAACAGTGGCCACAAGAGATGCTATTTATGAGCATGGCCATGTTCTGCAGCGCATTATTTAACTGAAATTTGCATAGGCCTTACTTTTGTAGGAAGCCAAATTTAAGCAGTATCTAAACAATTTAGTTAATAAATTACCAATTTTGGAATACTTTGCTATTTCAAAAGCTGAAAAAAAAAAATGGTTCTGTTCCAGTTGCTCAACTGTATTTTCCAATACACACAGAAGCCTTGCTTTTTGAATTGCCAACAGAATGATCTCCTAGAATGATCAAAGATATGTTTCATACAGTATGGAAATGATCTTTTTCTATAGGTGCCAGCAAACAGATATGGTTGGATGGCTGCCCTTTAGCATGTATAAGACTACTTATTTGTAATTCATCTTACATAAGAGCTCCCCTTTCTAATACCTCAAGTCCTAATCTAATAGCAGCTTCTGTAAAACTTCTTCGTTCCTTCTCAAAATTCTTTTTTTGTTCTCGAAATAGTCTCCATTCTTCCTGAAGACGTTCTCTTTCTTCCAACAAGTAGCAGTCTTGTAGTAACAGAGTGGTGTCATCATCACATGTAAGCTGTTGCTGCAGATATAAAGCAACAAAAGACAAACGTTAATTTGGGACTGACTTAAGAGATGCAGTATTTCAACAGATTCAGTTTTATCAGAAAAATGGTTGAAGTTCAATATGGAAACAATGAAGATATCAAGTCGGTGGATAATGGGGGCAAATTTCAGATAGCAAGCAAAATGTCCCTTTTTCAGGCAGCTGATCTCATCAGCCTTCCTGCCCTTTGTTTAGCTTCTGAAATTATTCCTATCAGGATTAAAAACTAATTAAATTATTAACCAACCCAGTAGCACAGCTATACTTGGACCAAAAATTAAGATATTTTATTTCAAAAGCATTATCAAAGAAGGGAGAAAGATTCAGAGGTAAGAAAAGCGGCATGTTAAATAAAAAAAATACTCAGATCCAATTGAGAAAAATAAGAAAAAATAAAGCCTACTACCTGCAAGAGCTGTTGCTGAGTTTTGATCATTTCTTTACATTGCTGAATCTCTAACTCTAGCTTTTCAGTTTCCAGCTCATGGTCTTCTCTTGAAATGACATCTTTTTCATTCCAGGCTCCTGAATGTCCACGCGACACTAAGGAGGAAGAAAAGCTTCTTACAAACAAATTAAAACATCCCCCATGTTAGAGACTCCTAGCAAGAGCAAGAAGTTTTAGACTACTTTCATCCTGAAAGACAGATACAAAGTGTATTCAAAAGCATTTCCATCAGAGACATGAGATCCAAAACTGGTGCTACCCATGTAATCATCCATCAAATCCATTTTAGAAAAAAAAAAACCCAGCCATGAAAACATAGCTGTTTCACATTCATCAAGGTACAGCATACATCTGCATTGCAAAAACTGTTACATGAAATACTCACTGGTTTCAGCAGTCATATAGAAGGAAAAAAAAGATATATAAAAAAAAAACAAAACCAAGAGAACTGCAGACTTTTTTCCACTGACATGCTGTTAGCCTATTCTTCCAAGCTTGTTTTCGAAGGGCTTGTGTGTTCATAAAAATACGACAGTAACTATATTTATCACAGATATAAAAAGAAAGCGTTTTCCTTCAAATCCTGTGAAGGAGTAATGGAGCTAACACACTGGGATGCATGTTTTCATTTCAGTAGGGGAATGAATTACAGGAATGAATTGTATTTTGTATAATTACATTCTATTTTATTTAATGCACAGCTAAATTCACAATGACTGTAATGAGCCAAGTTTTGATCCCCTGATGCCAGTATTTGAACATTAATCTAATTGTAGAGGACTAGACTATGGTCATCCCTATAAACCAAAAGACCCTAAAAGAAGACTTCAAGAAAAGAGCAAATAATTGAAGCATTTTTCCTGATGCTTATTTTTCAGTTAGTTACACCAAATAAAGTATTGCAAGTATCTTAAAATCCTTTCCAGGGTATAAACATATTCTCAAAGACCATCGGCTCTTTTATTTCCAATTGCATGCATGACCTTCTCAGTCTTACTCCTGACTGCAAAAATCCCTCTGGTAGTGGCTGCATTTGCTTGCATGGGAAAATAATACTAGGAAAGAATTTTATATATTTTTAGCTGTCTTAATGCTGTTTAACAGCTGGAAATGAGGAGAGTCCAGAAACACACCATCAGCCAGTTTAAGAATGCCACAAGAGGTCTCAGAGATATGGATATGGCAAGACAAGACTCTTGAGAGGGAATTACATATTTTGCATCCAATTACTTCAAACAGCCATATGTGTATTACTTATTTTTAAATGTATTTTATATATACGTGTAATATAATTAAAGATCACCTTGGTTATCCAGCTTTTCAACGTGATTCTTCAACATTCTCCATTGTTTTCTAATGCTGTTGGTAAGCTGCTCTCGCACAGTTTCACAAGATAATTCCCACATATTCTCTTTATTTAACTCTCCAATATCTTCCTCCAGGTCTGACAGCACCTGTAGAAGTAGCAATAAAAAGCTGCAAACCACTTCACCACTCCAAATATGTGTGTTTATTTAAATATGTGCACAGATTCAATTTATTGAAGGGAAGGAAAACCCTTATATACAGGAAAGATTTTTCCATCCAGGGAAATTTGACTCTCAAGGAGTTGAGTTCACTGACAGCATAATGCTGAAGAGACAGAAGTTACCTACTTCACTCTGACATCAAAACAGAACTGTGACTTCTAGCAGGGAATCAGAAAAATAATAAAAAACCTCTGATAAATAATGAATACCATTCCATAAAAATATCCTGTGCAAAGAAACACTTAAAATCTGGAAACAAACAAACAAAAAACCCCAGGCAGGCAAAATCCAATATGCATTGCTACACAGAATTACATACTCGTAGTTACTGCATTTAAAATGAATTCAAAGAATGTCTTAAGCTTTCCATTGACTGACTGGCAAGAATACGCTGCGTATTGTTCACAGACAGCAGAACACTTAAACATGGATAGATTTCAAGCAAAGCAATCCACTGCAAGTCTCATAAGAAGTTAACTTTTTTTTAAAATAAGTTTCAAATTACTTCAGCACTATACCAAACTACCACAGAGATTTAATTTTAACTGAAGAATACTTACCAGCCCATCTTCAGACCTTTCCTTAGGTTTCTGTTTCTGTGGTGGGAGAAGTGAAATAATCTCTTTCTTCATTTGCTGAAGAACTTTCTTTAGCTCAGCATTTTCCACTAAAAGCTGTTTTTGGCGTTGTTCATAGTCACTTAACAGAACTTTGTACATTTCCTCTTCATTTCTACAAGAAATAATCTTACAGTAACAACACAACCGCCATAATATATGCCTCAATTAATGTTGTTCTAAGACAACTACCTGGCTTCTGTCTTATCAGTCCTCCATGCACCTCTCTTCCCATCAGCTCTACCAACATAATTTAGAACTTCCATAGCTATAAATGAAAAGGATATTTCAAAATGTGAAATGACATACAAATATATAAACATTCAGATGATATTGCATTTACATGTAGTTATTGCAAAGAGACCACATTACCCAAATATCCCCCTCAATCTTCAGACCCATATGAAACCACATGGCCCTGCTTAAAGCAAAAATAAGATAGTCAAAGAAAGAAAACAGGGTTTGTGTTTGGAAACTCAGAGGGATGTATTCTCATCCTGTCTTATCTCTTTTATGCATTTCTTAATGACACCTTCATCTCTATTTCAACTTTTATATCAATATATAAACTCTACCGTATCTTCTGGCAATAGTGCATTTTATCTCCTCTTTAGGGTAAGCAACTTCCCAATGTTTCACAACGTGTTCCTCAAAACAAAGAAACTTCTGTCGACATTTGAATAAAATAAAAAAACCCACACAGCAACAACAAAAACCCAAACCCAACATATGACTACAGATTAGTGGTCCAAACTCAATTCTAGTTAGCTATCAAGCAAACTAACTAGTTTTCAAACCCTGTTATTTTGACCTCACTGATACTTGAACTAGTACTAGCTAACTGGATTCAAGAACATGTAAGTTTTGCTTATGTTTTGAAAAGATACCTAAAGACTTTCTGCAGCCAAAACAGGTGTTCCTGCTACTGTGTCGTAACCTGGTTTGGCTTATTCACAAGCACTTTCATAAAACTAAAGGAGCAGAAAACCATCTTGGCAACAACATGAACAGTTTTCTTCTGGTTTAGTGAACCAAATCAGCTTACTAAAACACAATATGCACTACTGCTGGCAAATAGCTGAGCGTTATGGAGGTGGCAGGTGGAGAAGAGCAGGACTTCCCTTCTATTGGAGATAAATTATATAAATACTCTAAGGCCAGATATACAAAGCAAAAGGTACAGGTTTTTTTAAATACATAACAGTAAAACCCATTCATGGTAAACAGCACTGATGAATGCCTTGAACACAATTTTTGGGCAGTACAACATATAAGTACTCGTATGATAAAGGAGAGCTGATTTGTCCTCATTTCACATAGCACTAGATGGTGCCTCTGTCTTGTGTTGCTTCTTCTCTAAAATTTCTCACTGTGTTAACTACAAGCAGAGTGTAGTATCTCAAGGGGAAAAAGCTCATGCAGTTGTGCCTTCCTGATGGCAACTGCTGGGCGTAATACAGTGTTTATGACACTATCCAAAATTTTGTGATGGCAGCAGTAGCAAGAAAGTAGAGGAGAGATGGCTCTAGCTTAGGAATTGACTGCAAATAAAATTTTCCTTAGTAAGAAAACCATATTTTTTAAAGATCAGCATTTCTTTTGTGCTTGATAAATAATCTTATGGAACACAATCTAGAATAGTCTTACACAGTCATGGGTTTTTTTAACATTCTAACACCTAAAAAAAATCTACAAGAGCAGGGCCACATTGCCTTTAAAGGAAAAAATGCTTAAATTTGGTTCTGGTTAAGATACAGAATATGCTATTTTGCTGTGGTAAAATTCAAAGAGATACTTACCTATCTTTTTGTCCTTTTTGTTCATGACTAATTGATGTAAGCGTTCCTTTAATTTGTTATATTCTCTCTCTTTCCTCTTCATGTCATGATTGTACTGTGTAGCTCTACTTGAAATTATGTTCTGTAACTTCTGAACCTAAAGGCAATCCCACAAAAAAGTGTGTTTCTTCAACTATATACTATAAACACAAATTTCCTGCATGCAAAACATATGCAAAGCAATGCTTCTATTAAATTGTATTTCTGGTAAAAGTGACAAAAGGAATCAGAAGAACTCTCCCAACCCATGAATTCTGACCTCAGGGGAGGTAGTCTCTTTTCATCAGAAATCTACGTGATAAGCAACAGATTTTAATACTATAGTTCCTCCGAAGTACAGCTGAATTCATGTTCCAACAACTCACATAACCTTCTTTAACACCTTTATTTAACAGAGCAGAGAAAGACATATCTTTGCTTTCAGTAATTCATGATCAGGATCTAGGTTTACTCCAATTCTAAAGCAGGCTTGTTAGGTTTACACTAAAAAAAAATAAACTCCTCTTCCTGATGCAGGAGGGTGCTGGAAATTACTTTATTCCATTTGGTCTAAAAGAATGTTAAAAAATCACAAAGCACATTTTTTACATGTACTATCAATATGTGTGTTGGTTTGGTTCTCTTCTAATTTTCAGATTTAACCTTACAAACATGCAGCACATTTAATATTTTAAGTTGGAATAGGATGTTCACTATATACATATAGTGCAGTGATTCCCAGCTGTATGAATATGTTTATGGACACAAAGAACATTCACAGAAACTTAGGAGCCATGTGAAGTACAGTACTAGGGAATGAGCACACTGGAAACAAATCCCAAACTAAGCAGTGCCGTGGTTGTTCAAGTGTTTTCTGATATTGATTCTTTCAAGACATTTAAATTTAATGAGACTGTTCTTTTGAGCTAGATTTCCCCCTCACCTTTCTTCTTTATGGTCTTTTGCTCTCCTCTAATTAAAAAAAGAAAAGCCTTTACACACAAATGTTTGAGTAAGTGACTGAATCGTATTGTGCCTCCTACTGTTTGATATTTCCAAACATTCTAAAAAAGCTGTACTCAAAAGTAAAAAGAAAGTCTCTGAAAACTGCACATCTGCATTTCTGCAGTACTCTCTACTATTGTTGTAACTTGGATGTACCCCTTATAGAATCTATTTATCCATATACAACATGCCAGTTGTCTTGAAAGACAACACTTATCAACAAAAAAAAAAATCAAAATGAGTAATTACAAGACTGTGCAAAAAAACATTCTTCAATATCTACATAATGACTTGTGTTAATGTACAAAATCACTCACTTCATCCTTTTCATTTTTAAGTAACTGGTGCAAATTTCTGTTCTTGCTTTGCAGTTGTCTGTCTCTTTCCTGAAGCCCAACTATTTCCCTTTTAGATAATTCCAACTGTTCCTAGAAAAAGTGTTGATAGTTCAGTATCAATAAGAATTAACAGTAGGAGTTAAAAAACCTAACCAAGCAAACCAAACAACCATGCAAACCAAGCTGACAAACCACCTCACTTAGGATATGGCTTAGTATTTAACAGATATTATCTTATATAGTTATGACTTTTTCATTAGGTCAAGATTCTGTAAGCATGACCATATTGTGAGAGTGAGGTGGAAACTAAGCAACCTGTCTGAATTTTACTGGAACATTTCTGTTAAATAACCAGGGGTACAAGAGTACAGTTGACAGAGATACGCAAACTGTGACAATAACAAAGCATATGGGACATTTCATATATATAGAGAGAAGGCCAGACAGATGATCTCATAACAGATGATCCAAAACTAGCATTTTAGAAAATTTTGCCCACAAATATGAGACTCAGACCTGAAACTGGTAGCTTAAACGACATCTAAACACTACACACAAGCTCTTTTCCTTCATACTTGCAGTGAGGGACAAATGTGTAGATACGTTTAAGCAACAAGAACTTCTAAGCAAACCACAATTAGATACAGGTAACACAATAATGCAAGTCAAGAGAATTGCTGTATGGTACTTGAAAGAATTTACGTGAGAAATCTTACAAGGTGACAGCCAAATTAAATGCCCTGGGATTGATGTAGTCCTAATAAGTTTGCCCCTTTCACCTTAAAGCTATCCATCTAGGGAAAGGAACTGGAGTGTTCTGGAAATTATATAGTGTTCGTATAAAAATGAGTGCAGTTACACATGACTTTTAATTTCAAATCAAAATGCTTCTGTATGGATGACCAATCTCAGCAGAAGGATTACTATGATTCTGAGAATCTACAGCAGTATTTCTCAAAGAGAGTGTGCTGGTCAGCCTAAGTGAAAAGCAAGCCTAAAAAGCACTGAATCATGCACTGAAATATTTTTAGGTTTTTTGTATTTTCTTTTCTTGGCAGAATTAAGAGAAAGACAAGTCTCTTCTAATGTAACTGCACATACAAGTACCCATGAAGTAGTACAGTCTGGGAACTTCCAATATATCAGCTACTCCACAGTGGTTGGCCTTGTGCATGTGTTTATCCTGTGTTAAAATGAAGCTTAGTAACTTCTAGTTTGACAACAGCTTCTGAGCAATTCTTATAAAGAGACTTTTTAGTCAGATATCTAAGGAATCCAAAACAAAAACACATGGAAAAAAAGGATATAGAGAAACTGATCAAAACTGTAATGTCCTAGATGTGTTTCCTTATGCTTTTACTTGTTACAGTTATATTGGGATTTTATCTTCTAGAGCTGGGCATACCCTTTTAAACAATCCTAAATCATATGAACCAAAGTGTTTAACATTTCCACACACAGCATGCATTAACACTTCCAATCTGAACAGTCTTCCCTCTTCCTTGATTAAAGAGGCCATAATTCTAAATAAGCTTTCAGTTCTCTCATTGACTCATATTTCATTAACTTTAAGGCATTTTCAACTGGAAAAAAGACTTCAAAAAACCCCAAAATGCACATGAAAATACAACCACAGATTAGTACTTGGGAAGAAAAAACAACAAACCCAAAAAAGCACTTGCTGTTAAGAGTGTAGAGAACTGCACAATACTGGTTGAATGATCTTGCTTTCTACCTTTAATTTAGCATAGCAGTTCTGTAAGTGATCCATATCACTTCCCAGTTTCAGATGTTGCATTTCTACTTCTTCCTGAGCTCGAAGGTTCTTGTGCTGGAGTGCAAGCAATTCATTCATACAATTTATGATAGATATTAAATTTAACTCTTTTCCTTTGGACTCCGCATAAATAGAAGGAAAGCCCAATGTTGTCAATTCCTGGTAAAAGACAGGGGGGTGGGGAGGTGGGGGTGGGAGGGGAAGAGATCAATAATTGGATCAAAGTCCCACAATCCTCCAAAAGACAGAAACAGTATCAGGTGAAATCCTATACTAATTAAGGGGAAAACCCCAACTCCTACTCTCCACCAACTTACCAACTTCAGCTTCTGAGCACTGAGGAAGAAGCCTTCTTAATCCAGTCAATCTTTTTTACTGAAATTGATTTAATGTCACCTGCACACAACCTCCAATAAACAAAAAGATCTGGCTTACCCTATCAATATAGGATATACTCTGCTCAATATTCTCTTCTGTGCAGAAGGCACTGAAAAAGCTGTGCATGTTTTTGGATGGAGGCAGTGGAAAGCGTAGCACTTGTGAGTTCATGCTTGTAGGAGATCTCTTTCTTTCTGAGGTATATTGAAATATATTTTTGCTATCTAAAAGTTGAACATTGAAAAACAAATCAGGGCTAATAGTTTAAGATACATCACATAAAAAAAATAAAATTCCTATGTACTCAAGTTATTATTTACAGAAATTTACAATTCTAGAACTTAGAATTTCATCTAGAATGACATATACTAAACAATTCACAAAAAATAAAGGATAAACTTTCAGTGAAGATTTAAAGACTCAATAACATTAAGGTATTGTATCATTCAAGTTTTACTTATCCCCCAAGGAAATGTTGACCAAACTTTCTTCCTTATTGAATTGCTACAACACAATTTTTAAAATTACCTTTTCCTACACAGGTTAACAAACTTGTAAGCAATTTATGAGGCAAAAGAATACGGAACAAGTAAAGAAACCTCTACAAATGTGAGATATGTTGATAGGTGTAAAAAAAAAATAAAATATGACTAAAAAGTTTTAAAACTTTTCCATATATATGAAAGGATAGCACTCATTCCAAGACAAAGCACTGTTTGTACTACATATTATTTAACTTTCTGGTTAACTAGTCAAGTATCCATGCACAAAAATCCAATGCCTTTCTCTTTAGCAGCTATAACATCACTGGTAAAATTAGCAAATCCACTAAATCCAAAATATTACCTGATGACAGCACTGGCACAGTAATAGTCTTCCAATCTCCCATAGCAACAAAGACAGGCAGGGTACCTGAGCAACTGGTTCAGTGGCGAAGTATTTTGTACAATTGCTGGCAACGTGTGTTACGTAGGCATCTCCTAAAATAGCAGGAGCATTTTAGATTAACAAAAGCAGCTAATAGAGCTAGAAGATTAAAGCAGGCACAGAAGAGTGACTGTTCAACTTGAACCATGTAAATTTTTTCTACATCTTTACACAGCATTTGGAACTCTGTAAGCACAGCAAATATTACACTGTAAAAATGATGCATCTATCAATATTTAGCCTCAAACTTAACTGTCTTGTAAGCCATTAATTAGAGCTAAAATACTAAGCACACATGAAAATAATGACTCACACTATAGATAACTCAGTTGTTTCTGTTGACGTACATCGGAGAAAACACAGCAAGACAAATATTAAGTATTTTCCTGTCATATAACCAGGAAGCAATTTTATTAAAGTAAACTTATATGAAGTTTTAATATAAGTCTCTGTGGGATAAGTCTAAGTGGGATTATTACTTAAAAAGAAGTGTTGTAAAGGCTCTAGAGAAGATATTTGGCAGAGGGCAAAGAAACTTCTAATAAATATTTAACCATTTAAATTAACTTTTAGTTATATTGCGTTTCCCTGGCAAGTTGCTTGCTTCTTTGCAGAAATTCCAAAATTGTTGAAGAAAACGAACAGGAGAAGCCTTACCCTGTTGGCACAGCCACTCAGGACAGCCCTGACCCTCCCTAAACCAAAGGAAAGCCACCCACTCGTAAGAAAGAAAAAACTGTTTGTCTCCTCGCCCTACCTCCACCCCACAGCAAGAAGACGCATAATAGCATTAATTATCTCACTGCTGGAAACTTTAAATCCAGCTTGGATGCTTAAGATTTGGACAGCACAACCCATCAGCTGTTATGGGAACGTGGATACTTCAGGGAAACAAACTTTCCACCTAACAGGAAAGAAGGCTCCCTTTTTTAATCAACACTTTAGAACAAAGTTTCAAGTCTTTTTTAGATGGACTGTGCAGACTTGTAGAGCACAAGGATGTTCTCCCCTAACCCTCTGCTAACGTTCCAATAAACACACTCTGGATGAGCAACTTCTAAATTTCTGACACCAAAACACTGTATTCTTATCACTGTGGAAAAAGCTATCATTTGGGGGGGCAGGTGGAAAGAAGGGAAGAGGGAAGAAAAGTGTGCTGTTATCCATAAAGTCTCTTGAGAACACAAAGACAGTAAAAATCCTTATCAATATTAAAAAGCACAGAACACAT
Source organism: Platyrinchus mystaceus (assembly GCA_035041135.1). Taxonomy (NCBI): domain Eukaryota; kingdom Metazoa; phylum Chordata; class Aves; order Passeriformes; family Tyrannidae; genus Platyrinchus; species Platyrinchus mystaceus. Next base: position 14,185,478 of record JAWWLV010000005.1, read on the forward strand.
TGTCCAAAGTAACACCAAGTTTTTAAGAGATCGTACTGGAGCATAACCATGTAATTGAATGCTCAGCACTAAAAAAAGAAACAAAAACACCCCTAAAAAAAGTATCCAGATGGATATTTCTCCAGGTTCATAAATTTCTGTGGAAAAAAAGGCAAATAGCTATTCCTCACATGTGTAGTAGTTCCTGAAAACTTTCATATCTGAAAGTACACGAAGCAACAAGAAAACACAGTCAATACAACAATCTAGTTGCTGTTCTTGTTTGGCAAATGTTTTTTCTCCTTTCTCTCTGCCCATATACATTTATGCATATTTTTCCATTTTTTTTCCTCTGTAAAACCAAGATGTCCAGAAATGAATTAAATAACTATGCTTTTAAAAATGGAATCGAAAGTATTAAGAGGACACACTTCTTACATGTTAGTTTCATTTCTGTTGTATCCATCAAATAAATGTGTGAACGTAAGGGAAAAAGGCAGCAAACTAAGGTACAAGTATGTTCTCATTACTGACATCACAATCCTGCATTCTAATAAAATATTTCAAAAGGCTGTTAAGAACCTAAGACACACAGACTCCATTAAGGAGGTTGGAAAGTCCACAAAAATACTACTCACATTTCTGATGCACCCATTATGAGATTTTATCACCTACATTTCCTGAACGTACAGTATTATCAACCCACAGGTCTCTCTACACTGACAATACCATTCTGACACAGCATCTATCCCCCCAAACAATGTTTGACTGGAAGCAGAAACAGGACTAGTCCAGGTGTACAAATGAAATGATGCTCTAAATTTGAGACTTGCAAGTCACATGCAGATTCATTCAGTATAGATGCTTTAGCAAGACTACTCTCTAGTAAGATACTGTTAACAACACAGAAAACTAACACACAAACCCAAGCTCAGAGAGGTGTCTAGTGAAGACAAAGCAAGAGTACATAAGAAGTACAATAAAGTCCAGATAATGAAACTATATTGTTCTTTCAACCTTGAAAGCTCTAGAGCCTTTTGCCTTGAAAAGACAACCTGCAGTCCACTGCACACTGCTAATACATCAGACTAAGAGCCACCCTCAGCCATTTCAAGACTTGAAAGGCACGAAACTCAAAAACTTCCTTCAACTTTTAGAACACTACCCCAAAGTATCTCAAATTATTACGTGTCATGAGACAAGTGCAGTAGCTTTAAAGAAGTAATTATTTCAAGGAGTTGTCAGCATTTTGTACTTGTTTTATCTTTACATACTGTATATCAAATTAAATTCAGATGTACAGAACAAGACAATCCTATGTCAGCTGCAAAAGAGAATGCTACAAGCCATTAGTCTCATACTATCATCTCCTCAGCTCCACATGGCTTCTACTGCCAGTTCAGCACCTCAGGAATGACCTCTAAAGCTCTCTAGTGATTAATATCCATCAGATACATTTCCTTCCCAGTACAGTAATTTTCTCTGGAGCAAAATGTCTCAATATAGCCTCACTGAAGTATGCAAGAGCTGAAGATAAGCATTCCTGATGAAGACAGAGTGGATGTGAAACTAATTTAGATACAGTGTATTCAGAAGGGGCCTTTTGTACACTACAATGCTCTCTTAATACACCAGGGAACATATTCAAATTGAGGATGAAAATAGATAATTCTGGAGCAATATTTCATGTAATTATGGAAGAATTATAAACAACACATAATATTGAAAAGTACTTTAGGGACCTTCCTAGTCTATCCTAGTCAAGAGGAAGGCTTTAACCAAACAAAGTAGCAAGAAGGTTTTTTGCCTGTCTTTGTTCCCCCCCTTCAATTCTGGTTAGAAAAAAAATGCAATAGCAAGCAAAAATCTAATTTTGCTGTTTCCCGGCATCTCATACTAATGCAAAAAATCTGACTGATTGCAAGTGGGAGAGAAAACCACTAAGCAGCTAAAACTACTTTAACTAGTTAATGATTTCCCTTCTGCACCCATTGCCTGTACAGAGGGATTTATTACAGTTACCTTCCTAGAAGGTTTGATGACTTGCCCATAAACTTGTAACAATCCAGTGCTTTCTAGATTAATTTTGCCAACTGGCAGTGTCACTTGCTCTTCCAAGCTAGAAATTCCTGGGGAGGACAAGAAATGGATGGATTGTACAAAAATGAGCCTCTGGAATTCAATTTCAAATGCATGAACATAACAGCAGAACCATCTCACTACAGAAAGATATCTACATATCAAACAAAAAAAAACCCCAACACACACTCCACTAAAATCAGAGAGCTTGGTTAATAATAAAGAAGCAGTAATCAAACCAAGGCACTCAAGTGTCTTTTGGAACAAGTGAAGTACAAAAAACCCCAAAGAACTTAAAAAAAAAATGCTGTCATGGTAATAACATACCAGAACTTTTTTGAAAGGCACCTGGGGAATTTTTGGACAAAATTCTACAGAAATATTTCCAGAAGCTCCTAGATAATTAAGTACATCTTTCTTTTCAAGAACAAGTTTAGAGTAAAGTTTAAAAATAGTAGATTTCACAAACCCAAAGAGCTGAAAGCAGCTCTTCTTAATTACTGTTTTGTGTTTTGGGGGACAGGGGAGGGACTGACAATAAACATGTCAAGATTCAAGACAGAAATCTCCCTATGAAAGCATGAGTTCAGGCCATATCAAAACTTGAAAAATCATAAGCAGCAATAAATAGAATTATAAACTTAACACAGTGTAGCATACTTAAAATACTTTCTAAATATCATCCTTAAACTTGAAAAGTAGCAGTTGTAACTGGGTTTGTAAAACGCATTCAAACAATCAGCAGAGAATTGCTTGTCACAGCACTGTACTGTGATCAGATTGCACCATCTGGTCTTCTCTAACCTAGACAGGGTGTGATACAAGTTGGAAATGCAGTATCTGGTAACCTAGAAAACTTTTACCCCCCCATGGTAGAAAGAATATGGAAAGGAACCTCTGGAGAAGTGCGATGTCTTGAAAAAAAGTTGATGCTAGATGTCAGCATCAACTAGAAATTGCCAAACATTCCTTCTCTGCATGTTTTAAATACTACTACAACTTGTGACATGCATATGTTTCAACTTGCAAAATTGTGGGGGCACATACTTAGCATTTCCTTAAAGGCCAATGTGACTTTTTTCCACTAAAGTAACACCCAAAAGGAGCTGTGAAGCTGTTTAAAGCTTTTATATTTGCCTAGTAATCCGCAGATGTCACACAGATGTCTTTTATCTGGATAGGCACAAAGACATGAAAGTCTAGGTAAATTTAATGTACACTCCGCTCAAGACATTTTAGGATTACAAATATATCCCTGGTAACATAATGACATATACTTGTTTTAATTCATGTAATTGCCATGAGAGTCCTTGCATTTCCTCCCTAGAGTTTTGACATTTATTCTCTCTCTACAGAATTTTTAGTAAGTTTATAATTAGCACTAATATGTATATCTTATTCAGTAATATTTCTATAGTTAAAAGAGTTTCTTACTCTAAAAATCTTTTAGCGACTTTTATTTAATCTTGTTATTTTAATGATGGGTCTTGCAATCAAAGCAGACCCCAGATTTTCCTCCCACACTTAGAATAATGATTAAATTGCCACAGATTCGTATTAGCTTCAAAATGAGAGTGAGGGAGTGCCTCCACTTATCCATACTATATGGGGACTTCAAGTAATGTCAGATTTCCAGCTAAGCTTCCCATTATTGTCCAAAGTAATGTGAAAAAGCAAGTCAAACTATCCAGTCTGTGGGTATTAAGTCTCTGCTTCATTCTGAATGCATCATACCTGGAAAATCTCAATTATAATTCTCCATTCTATTTTACTTTAAAAAAAATAAGGCACCCCAAAGAAAACCAAACTAACAAATTAAAAAAATAAAAAAGGGTTTAATGAAAATAAATAGTCAATCTTGTCAATCCATATAAACACATAAGAATATACTCTCACATCTGATAAAAGTCAGTGTTCAATGACTATTGTGTCATGGTCTTTGCCTCAAACACTCAGGTTACAAGGAATATAATCTGATCTACTACCTCAAGATTCAACTCTACATTTTACATACACAGTTGACAGAAATTCTGTTAGTTTAATCATTGAAAAAATTGAAACATACGGAAATGTTTCATCTGGCTCCCAAATTCCTACCCTATTTTGAAGTAACACGATTGATTTCACATTAGCATTTTCCTATCATTAAACAAACCACTTACTACACATAGATGGAGCGGAACATTCTGTTACCAAATCTCTCCATGTCACAGACAAGAGGGAAACCTCAGAAACCATCTTCTGCATGTCCTCCTCATCAACTTTAGCCCAACTCTATAGCTCATCTGTCTCTGCAAAGCAGACAACTTTTTAAAAGAAAGAGAAAGAAAAAACCAACCAAACAAAATACCAGAACAAAACAAACCACCACCTTACTAGTTCCTAAAGTTGGTGAGATATTTACTGGGCAGAGCCAGAATTAGTATTCCAGACATCAGAAATTATGAAACTCACAAGTTTCAGTAGCATATAACCTGCAAGTTAAATCAGGCATGGAATGCAAGAAGGTAACTGTAACTAATTTCTCTAAAAATTACCAGGGAATTAAGAGAATAATTCTCATGCAAATTCTAGGTTTCTGTTAATCAAAACGTGTCATAGAACAAAGTTGGCAACTGCAAACAAACAGGACTGGTGAAATGTCAGCATACCTTCTGTGGAAGGAAGGTACAGTAACAAGTCTGCCACGGTGCTCTGGAAGAAGGAATAATCCAACACACCCGGGCAAGACAGCATAATTGGATTTTCAAAAACCTTTTCACAATGTTCCCTCCAAAGGCTCTTAAACTAAGATGTCAGAGGATTTATTAATGATCGATTATAAATGAGGAAGGACAAAATGTAGTAATAAGGTAAAGAAGGATGAGAAGAATGTATGAAAGTCCCAAAGAGACAAAAATTAGAGTCACAAAGTGGTCTGTGCAGGCATCTCTGCTGTTCAGTAAATTTAAAAAGGTGATGAACAGGTGGTGCACTCATGCACTGTACAGAGCTATTCACAAAATTAAACACCCAGACTGAATAACAAACTGCAGAAGTTTGTTCTCATACTAAATAAATGTATGATAAAAATCAGCAGCTGAAATTCCTTGTTCATAAATGCAAACTAAACAATGAAAGAGACAACTCTGCTACGTACTTAAACCAACAGCCTCTAATTAGGCATTATCATGCGGGAAGAGATCCCAGGGTCACTATGATTAGTCCTCTGGAAATAACAGCTCACAGGCAGTTAACAGTACCCGGGACTAGAGGACAGAAAGAGACCACCATTATGCCTCTGTATGAACACTAAGCTCCTCCAGCTTAAAATATCACACAGGTACAACCTTCCTGTAAAAAAGGAAGAATGGACCTGAATACAGTGCAACAAGGTCAACCACTGCTTTCATCCAGGAAACTAATAAGCTATGGCTTTTCAGGTAGAAGAAGAAACAGCTAGAGAAATGAGACCAACATACAGAAAACAAATATTCATTGCTTCTTTTAACACAGCAGTCACAAAGAACGAAATGAGACATTCACTGCAAAAGCTGGAAAATAAGGGCATTTTTCCATATAAAACATAGTTAAACTGTGGACTTACATCACCGTAAGGTGCTATGAATACTAAATATATAAACTGCCTCTGATTTTTTGAAAAATATTCATCAGCAGCTATTAAATTTAAAAAGCCAGATACAACTTCTGCTCAGAAATCCTTCAGCTCCAGACTGCAGTATACTGGGAGGATATACAGATAAAAGCACTGCTGTGCAACCAACCTATACTTACCATATTTTCCTTAGCATCTGCTGCCAGCTTCAAAAACAAGATATTGAACCCAATGAGCCTGGTATTACCCTCTCCTATGCTTTCTCCAGTCCAAATTATAACTGATAGTACCACAACTTTCTGCTGTCTCCTTCCCCCACCAAGAAAGATCCTCAAAATACCTTTCCCAGTAAATACTTAAAATGAAATCTCCATTAATTGTATCAAGTCGTCTCTCTAGGCCTACTTTCTAAGTTTACTATTAAAATTTATCTGATACATTCATGTTTTACTTCGAATGCCTCCTATTTTAAGTCATTGCCCTGAAATTGCTATCACAACTTGGCAGCCTATGGAGCCCTGCGTAACTATTTCACTGACAGCAAAGCAAAACAGCAGACCATTCTACATAAACAGGGCATGCAGTAACACTACAAACTGGTCTCACATTACGATTTGATCTTCAAACTGAGTTGAGCTTTGCTGCAAGTAAATAAAATTTTAAACAAGATTTAAAAAAATACCCAGATCATTCACGGAACCTGTGCTCTTACGTCACGTGAACCACCACCTCAACGCGAGCCGCGACAAATTCCCTGACTCAGTAGAAAGCTTGACGGCTCCCACCTCTGAGCATCTGCCGCTTCACAGAGATAACAAAACGCCGGGCCTTTGAGCGCGGAGGGGGAACAGGCGGCAAAGCCCAGCCGAACCGCAGCTCTCCCTCGTCCCTGCAAGTCAGCCGGAGCCTGATAGGAGGGAGCACATGTCCAGACCCACCGCACCGCCGCGGCCAGAGGTTACTGCCCCCGTAGGGGGCCCTCCTCCGGCCGGGGCGAGCCCAGACCGCGGGCACGCCGAGCCAGTGGGCGGGATTGCCCAGCGCAGCGCCGGTCCCTCAGCACCTGTCCCGCGGCGCCCCAGCCGCTGCCCCACCGGCCGCCGCCGCCCCCCCCGCGCCCCGCCCGCGGCCGCCGAGCGCCGTTACCGCCGCGCGTGGGGCAGAACCGGCCCCGCCGGACGCTCCTCCTGCGCCGCCGCTGCCGGGAGGAGGAGCCCGCGCACCCACCACCTGCTGCGGCTGCGGGGACAAACAAGGTGCGCCTCCCGAGCGAACCCCACGACCAGTGCGGCCCCTGGCTGGGCCCCGCGGGGTTAAAGCGCCGCCCCGCCCCGCCGCCATTGGCCAGGCGGTTGCCGGGAAACCTTCGGCGGCACCTGCTCCGCGCCCGCCGGGGCGGCCCGGGCTCGGCCCAGGCTCGGCCCGAGCACGGCAACGCCTCGGGCACCTGTTGGCAGCCCCGAGGGCGGGGTGGCGTCGCGGACACGGCTCCCGCAGCGCCGGTGCGGGAGGGTGAGCGAGGACACCGCTGGTTTGGCTGCGGGAGGTGCCCGCGGGGTCTGGGTCCGCCGCTGCTGCGCGGCCCGGGAGGTCATCGCCTCTCACAGTTCCTTTGGGCCACCTGTACGAGTGCCTCACAGTACCCTCACAGTAAAGAGTGTCTTACTAACATCGAATCTAAATCTCTGCTCTTTTAGTTTAAACCCAACGCCCTTGTCTCCTTCTATCTGCCTGTATAAAACGTCCCTCTCTCTTTTATAAACTCCCTTCCTGTCTCCATGGTAGAGGTGCTCCAGTCCTTTGATCATCTTCGTGGCCTCCTCTGCACCCACTCTAACAAGGCAACATCTTTCCTGTGCTGAGGACCCCAGAGCTGGATGCAGTGCACCAGGTGGGCTCCCACGACGGCAGAGGAGAGAGGGACAATCAGCTCCCTCGACCTAGAGCCATGGTGTTTTTGATACAGCCCACATAGGGTTGCTCTTCTGGGCTGTGAGTGCACACTGTTGGCTCATGTCCAGCTTTTCATCCATGCGAACCCCCACGTCCTTCTCTACAGCTGTTCTCAATGGGTTATTCTCCCAGTCCTTTATCACAAGTATGCCTCCCTGTGGAACACCTCACATATCTGACAGCCTTCTCTGTGACTGGGAGTGATGGTGGAGGAGCACCAAGATACCCAGTCTGGCACGTGCTTTACTGCCCAGAGAACATCAGTTAAACTGTCCAACATCACACCACTAAATATGTGATGATACATGATATGTTGCATTTTCAAAATTTGATCCTTTTCATCATAATATATTGCCAGGTTAATAAACAATGATTTTCAATATTATCAACCCTATTCCATTATGGGTTTGGTTTGTTTGTTTTTTTTTTTTTTTTTTTTTTTTTTTTTTTTTTTTTTTTTTTTTTTTTTTTTTTTTTTTTTTTTTTTTTTTTTTTTAAGATGAGGTCACCAGAACAGGTTCTGCTGAGGGGAAAAAAAAAAAAGTTCTAATTCAGATTTAATTTCTGGTGATTAATGAGTATTTAAAGAATGTTCAGCTCCATTCTCTGTACACTTACCTTTAATGGTCCAATATTCTCTTTGGCTTTGAGGAGAATACTTTGTTGGAGGACTCAGAGCAAACATCACAGCCATCTAAACAAAGTAAAGGTAAGAGACTGTGGATTATTCTCATCATTTCTTCAAAAGCTAGGGTGTTATACATGAGATCACAAAATAATAAAACAATTACTGACAGAAAAGAGGCTTAGAATGCAGTAGACAAAATGGCTGTTATGACTGGAAAGACACCATCACAGAGAAATCGCAGGAATTACGATATAAAATTTTTATTTTAATAAGTTATAATTATGCACCCTTTCTTAAAGTCAGTTATCCACCCAAGTTGGCAAATTTTGATTTTTTTTTTAAATTATTTTCTGTATAAGAAATTGGTAACACAGGATACAAGAAATACATTAACATTTTCACCCCTAGGGTCACCAAGTGGACATGCAATAATGGATGGAATTGTGAAAGAAAATGAGTCTTGTAGGTTTTCCTGTCACAAAAGTAGCTATGATAAACCTCCTTACCTCTCTTCCATGCTGCTTGCTCTGAGTCCAGATTCCTTTTCATTCAACATTTCTGGTTGTCAAAGGTCAACTTGAGAATGGAAAAATGCCAAATAAAGTCAAAATCAGCCTTTCAAAATTCTCAAAAAAAATTAAACTCCCAGGAATGAAATGCTCCTGTCATATATGTTGGAAGTAAAGCTATTTCTCTCATTTATGGGCAGACTATAACTACCTCTCCAGGCAGATGAAAGAGAATATGGGGCTGGTAAACTGACTGTTTCTTGCTATGTTGGAAGCACATTCTGTCAGCTTGTAGAAATGCTGGTTATTGTTTTGGCTTTTGTTACCTTTGCAAAAACACTAATAAACATGTTTAATAACTACATTCTTTTTACTGTTATTTAGGTCATAGGAAATCATTCCTTGCAGTGCAGAAGAAAACTTTAATTTTATGACTCAGTTTATTTGTAGAGACTTTGGACCTTTATAATGTAGCTTTGCTGCAGGTGCTCTCCTAGGAGAAAGCAGAGTTACACAGAATATAATATGTTAGTGGTAATGGCAAGCGGGAGAACAGACCTTGTTTAAAGGAAGGATTAAGCTCCTGAGGTTTAAAAGATAATACAAAGAGTGGGTGGTGCTGAATTCCCTTTGTCCATTTGATCTTAGCAGCTGTTCCTGAAGTTGATGCTATTCCAAGCACTCTGCTGTGCATCCTGACTTGGGTTTGGTTATGTTTTTTTAAAAGGCTGGCCAGTAAAGGAAAAGTCTTTGGGAGATGCATTTGGGCAAGAGTGTCAGAGGAAATTTTACCTTACAGAAAAATGTAGCCCAACACAATCTTTCATTGATAACACACCAGTTTGGTATATCACAGTCTTTGTAAACTACAGTGAGAAGTAAAACACACCTTTCTAATATGGTTCATAACAGGTGTTCATAAGGAGGATTTTGGGAAAGTGGGATGACATTGGAAGTTTGAGGTCCTAAGGGATATAGTAAGGATAACATCAAATATTTCTGTGCTCTCTTGAGTAACATCATAAATATCCTGTAGTGGATGTCAGGTCTTTGACAGTAACCCAAATTTTAAGAGTACAATTCCTTAAACAGTTTTTTCCTTCTTTACTTGGGTTTGCTTTAATCTAATTGACAGAATTATGTGCAGAATCCTTTCATTTCACTTTATAATTCAGCAGTTTAAAAAGCCCAAACAACTTGTGTTATTTCATAGCTGTTCCACTTTGCCATATAGACAATTATTCTTAAAATTAATTTTAGTTCCATTTCTTTAATAAACACATTTTATAGAATAAATTATTAGAGAAATTTTGAAGATGCATTTATAATTTTTTCTTTGTAATTCTTTGCTAAAAAGTTGGATTAAGAATTATAACAGGAAAAATATAAAAAAAACCAGAGGAAACCAGTTGCTTTGTGAATGAGATTTACAAAATACCTCTAAAAACTTAAATTCAAGTTGGATTAAACTATAACATGAACAATAGGGCAAACGGGGTCCTACAATTCAGAAAGAGGTGGACTGATTCACAGTCTGTTTGCATTTCAATTCAAACTCATCTTCTTAGGTGCATTCAAAACCACTGTTTGCTGGAGTGGTTTCTATAGCACTGTCCTGCTCGATTACAAATCAGCAGGGCTGACAAACGCTGGACTTGCAGAAGCTCATTAAAATGTCTGATCCTGTTATGCAATAGGCCAGTGGCAGCCTGTGACTCCTTTATTGTTACTTGGTGTAAGAACTGTGTCTCGACAAAGCCCAGCTCATGGGCCTTTCATGTCTCTGTGGAGATGTATAAAAATAACCTCATAAGCCAGGCTGTGGGCTGTGCTGTGCACTACTAAGCGCTTTAAGGCTTGTGCTCAGTTCTAGCTCACACATTAGAAGCTGCAGTCATGCACTGATCTTAACAGATACCTCTGGAGCCCATTGGAGGCTGCAAAGATGCAGAGGCCTATAGCAGGATACAGGACTTTACATACTTAAACCCACCTGTGCGATTCAGTCCTTCCTCTCCCCCAGTGCCCCACTACATGAGAGTCTCTGTGAGACATTTTCTGATCCCTCTTTAGAGTGGGATTAGCTGGACAGAGGAGAAGGCTTTTGGGATGGTGTTAGTAACTGCAGGAA
>JAWWLV010000005.1:14211047-14249169 GCA_035041135.1 Platyrinchus mystaceus
TTGGACATCACATGCAATATAATTCTCAAGTTTCTTGATGAAAGTTTTATGCATTTTATGTTGGCATCTTCAGAGTGTAGGACACTAGTTCTTCAGAACACACAGGAGCTCATTGGGGGTACATTTTGCAGTGCTTTGTATGAGCAAAGTTGTGTTCTGGGATAATGATGCCTTGTGCCATGTTCTGTGTATCTGTGTGCTGTGCAAAAGTAATGGGATTTAGAGTGAGTTTTTTCACAGTCTGACTAATTATTATGAGTTCAGTCTTGAGTGTTCCTAAAGCTTATCTCTGTCTGTGTTTGTTTATCCTTGCTCTATTGTTAGTGGTGCTCCTTGATCAATCTTGCATTGATCTGTATTGACTGTAACTGAATCTGTGCAACTGTTTTACAGTTACATCCTCATCTGCAGTCTCTTCTCATAGTGTTGCATCAGTTATTGTAGCTGTAGTAGAAGGAAGAGGCCTTGCCAGAGGTGAAGTCGGAATGGCCAGTATTGATTTAAAAAATCCTGAGATGATATTATCACAATTTGCAGACAATACAACTTATGCCAAGGTATTTTATCGTCTAATTATTGTGATTTACTTTCTTGAAAAAAGCTTATAGATTAAAGGGAAATTAAATTTCTAGCTTGTGGAAGAAATTTCTCAAAAATGAAGGTAACAAGTTCTAGAAAATGTGCAGGGTTGAAAGGGCTGCTGTTTTCTTTACTGTGCCTCAGTTTTAGAGAGTAAAGAATGTTTTTGCAAAATACACTTGTATATGGGAGTGAGATGCCTTGCTTTGAAGAGCATTGGGCAATGTAGGGTAGTAGAACTTGAAAATATTTTTCATTAGGCAAAAGAACTCTGAGAACAGAACTGCATAAATGTGTGTGTGTGGTAGAGTAATTACAGGGCTGGCTTTGGTTGCATAATTGTTCCTTCTCAGTTTGAAATGAAATTCACTCAATTTACAGCCAAGTGTTCTGCTTACCAGCACTGCATATTCTACATTAATTTGGAGAGTGGTGTCTGTGGTTTATGCAGGAGCATTAATGAAAAAAACATCTTATGTAATGTTTTTGTTGTAGTTGCACATGATAGAAAATAATGTGGCTTGTAGCATCTTTGCAATATTCAAAGAAACAAAAACTTACTTAGGAGAGTAAGTAGCTATGACTCAGGATATAAACAACCATCAAATCTATTTACTAAAATAGGTGTTGTATAATGTAATTTTTTTTTTTTATCATTAGTGCTGTTAAGGCTTATCCTGCCCTTAACACACGTAGCTACATATTGAACATGGCAGCTACAGAAATATTGCTGTAATGCACAGTACTAAAAATCAAAATTATGTGTGCCTTGAAAATGAGATGCTTGAGAAAATGTAGACATTCAGATGGTCATGTGGCAACTTAAATAACAATTCACTTAGAGGTTTAAAAAATTGATTTGCTTGTTCGTAGGAAAAAATCTTCTAATCAAAAGAATAAGTCTAGAATTTTGCAAGGAAATGTCAGATTATTTTTGTGGAAATTATTTTCTAATTTTACTAATGATTTCATAACAATTGCAGTTACTTCTAAGAGTAAAAGGCTTTCTTTTTAGCAGCAGTACCTATATTTGTAGTCTAGAGTCTCCCCTGTTCTGTTCTCTCAGGGTTAAGAACTGTGTTAGTGTCCATGAAATTTATCTTTTTCAAACTGAAAAGTATTTTAGCTGCCCAAACTCTTCCTCCACCCCTCTACTTTTGGTTTTGTCTTGAATTTAATGATAAAATACAATTACTTCTCTGAATTCTTTCATACCTTCTCTTTAAACTCTGATAATAAGACTCTCTCCTTGATAAGTTACCATCTTCTATAACAACCTGTCGGGCCATGGCCAGATTGTTCACTGTTGTCCTGCCTTACCACTGTAAGAGCTGGCATTTTTATTTGTAGAGATATGTTCCTAATTTTTCATTTAGATTACTGAGTTCTCCATTTTGTGCACATACCTGCTACTGTATTCGCCATCCAGTCAAAAAAAATAGATGCTGGTGTACAACTGCTCTTCCCCAAATGCACTACACAGCCTAATTTCTTGCCTCAATCTTTTAACACATTTAACAATACTGTCAATACTAATTGATAGCATACTACAATAACACCTTTAACACCTTTAACAATACTAACACACTTTAACAATGTCTATCTGCTGATGAGCTGTTTTCTTACACTGTCAGAATCCATGTTTTGCTAGTGATTAATGTTCTGCAAATTAATTCAGTAAAGTTTCCTGTATTCTTTAAATTCTTCAAGATTTGTTTTAACTGTGACATCTCTGAAAAAAACCTTCCCAATGATTAGGAGTTATGAAGGGCAGGGACAGCTCTCCCACCCCAAATACCCTTAGATGATTAATTTTGTGCATTTTTTATGTTTGTTCACCTTTCCATTGGGACATCATCTATCCCTTCTTTCACATCTTAACTTCTAAGCACTTAAAATATAGTCTTTTTTTTCATATTTCTCCCTTGAGAATTTGTGGATGCTGGTATAAGTGAACATAAACACATAATGATGTTTGTCCTTTCTTACACAGTAAAAAATAGAAGCGCACGTAATCTACTTTAAATTCCTACAAGCGGTGTGTGTAACATAAAGCTGGTTTAAATATGCACATTTTTAGCCATATTAAGACTGATACCACTGTTACAAAAGGAGAACAAAATCTAAAACAAATCTCAATCAAAAGAGTGATAGTATTCAGACTTGTTGCATTGCTTCATCTTCCAGAGCACGATTAACCTTTCAGCTGCAAACCCAGAAAACTGCCATCTCTTGAAATAAGTCATCCTCCCATCATAGCCATGGAAAATGGTTTTGGGTATCTATCTCTTGCTTCAATGGCAGACATGATTCTCAGTTTAAATTATGGGGAATAAGCTCTAATTTTTGTTTGTTTGGCTTTTTTTTTTAATTTAATTTGATGTATATATAGATACATGCGAATTTGACTCATTAGTGTAGGAGTTAGCAGAAAATTTGGTCTTTATTTCCAAGACTGGAACTGATTTTAAAATATTAGGGTTCTGTAATTCGTTATTGCTGGTTCTTTATTGTCTAAAATATTTTAGATTATGTATGGTTTTTTATTTAATTTTTTGTTCAGGTTATTACTAAACTCAAGATTTTAACACCACTAGAAATAATAATGTCAAACACTGCTTGTGATGCAGGGAACACAACAAAACTGTTCAGTTTGATTACAGAGCATTTCAAGGTAAGATCTTAAATTTCATTCCATGTTTTAGAGTTTTTGTTGATCATTTTTATATGATTGTTGATTTGAGAGTTTTGCACAACTTTCAAAACTTAAATGCAGACAGATTTTGTTTTCTTTGATTTTGGGGTCTAATTTTACCATGGCAAAGAATAGTCAAAATGCAGCTCCCACACTGCTACTTCAAATCCTGACAGTTAAAGACATAAGTATATTACTGAGTAAAGCTGAAAGTTTTGGATTTGTGGCATTGGGTTGAGTAATACTGAACCTAGGAAAGATTCAGAAATCAAAAAAAATCCCAGCATTTTCTTTTGCTTCTCCCTTGTTCTCTCAGCCTGATAAATCAATGGGGCTGATGTATCACAGAATTGGAAAAAGCACTGTCAGGGTAAAAGCCTGTGAGATGACCTAGTATATGTAATTTATGAGTTTTAAAGCCTCAGAAGCTTTAAAAAACTGTAGTAATTACTACCTGAATTGCTCCATGCCTACAGAGCTGGTGGCCTTTTCATGAGTCTTCCTCTACTTCCTAACCCCTCTCCTCGTTTTTGCTCATAAATCATTGGTGCATCTGCGTTGAGTTACACTGACCTGACTCTGAGAGTGAGCTCCAGTGAATACTTGTGTTAAGACAGAATCAGCTGATAGATTTCTTAGAAACACGTATCACTAGAAAAATAGAGAAGTGTGTCTTATGTAACTTGAAACTATTTGCTTTCATCCCCATCTTCACAGAATGTGACTTTTACAACTGTCCAAAGAAAATACTTCAATGAAACAAAGGGTTTGGAATACATAGAACAATTGTGTGCATCTGAATTTAGCACCGTTTTCATGGAGGTTCAGTCAAAGTATGTTTAAATAAGGAAAAGCTTACTATGTCCAGATAAGTCTTTAACAACTTTTTACGTTCTCACTACATGAGCCTGTGTCTTGTTGCAAAAGTTAGAAAATCATAGCAGAGCTGTCCTTCTGTTTTGCCATCTGGTGTTTCTGGTATATCTAGAAATTTTCATAGAAAGCCTGTTATAGAGTTGGGTGGTTTTTTGAGTTTTCACAGCTTTCCACTTTGTCCTTTTCATTCTTCCTTTAAAGATGATTCTTTTTTTTTCTGACCACAGCCAATGTTTTCCTGGTATCAACAATTTTAGGTGGTGATACTTGGTGACCAGGGTCTTCAGGTCACTCATAACTACTGAAATATGTTCACAATACCAGCTATATAGTGTAGGGTGTGAAGTGTACAGAGGCTCAAACATTCATGAATATTTGATTTGCAGGAATATATGTTCACCAGACATGTGTTAGTGCATGTTTGAAATATAGTGCTTTTTCAGTGCTAGTAATCCCAGTAGTTGCCAGGCAGAAGTGTGAATGTTTTTTCTGTTGTGCACGGCTTTTGGGATATTTCAGTAGCACTATTCAACATTCATTAAAGATTGTTTCTTTCCTAGGTATTACTGTCTTGCAGCTGCTTCAGCTTTGCTAAAATATGTTGAATTTATTCAAAATTCTGTTTATGCTCCTAAGTCACTCAAAGTGCGTTTCCAGGGGAGTGAGAAAACAGCTATGATAGATTCATCATCAGCACAAAATCTTGAACTAGTAATTAATAACAGAGATTCTCGGTAAGAATATTTTTGCAAGTTATGCTTTTATAAAGTTGTATTTCACTAAGTTTCCTTGACATTTGTGTCAAAGAGCTGACCGTTATATTTGTTTCTGTATGAAAGAATTTACATACCATTCAGAGCTTTTAAAAAAAATATTTGGACAGAGAAATACATTACAGTTCAGCAGAAAATTTCTAGCATAGGAAATCCTACAAGTGAATTGTGGAAAGAGATGATGCATAGTCATCTTTACACTGATATGTATATTTTATTCAGACTTGAAATTTGTGTTTCTGCAAAATTTCATAGATTGTGAAATGAAAGAGGCAACATTTCTGCAAGAAGCTTCTTATGTTGGATTAAAACGCCTGTGCTTTACTTATTTTACACAAGATAAACACTTCAGGCTTGAAAGGTTATTTTGTTTTCCTTTAGCTCTAATAGTGGCAAAGAGAGTAATTTCTATAACGATAACGTGCAATGTGGCACTTGATTGTATGGTAGTTCTCCACAATGAGATCAATACTTGGAGCACTTCCTTCCTCTGGAGTTACGTGCCCTCTAGGCAGAAGAAACTTCAAGGCTTATCTTCTCCAGACTGTTACACCTCTGGTTAGCAAGAGAAATACTTGGAACTTGCATTTTGCTGCCTGTCATGTTCTGAGATCTGCCTCTGTTTAGATGTTCACTTAACTACCCTGATATAAAAAGGGAAGCCTGAAGATTTCTCTGAGTATTATTCATAGGAGCTTTTTCCCTTGGGGAGATGTAGTAGAACCATAGAATGTCTTGGATTGGAAAGGTACCTTTGGAGCAATATTTTTCTGAAAGCTGTTTAGCATTATTGATGCAGAATTTTTGCTGATCCAGTGGCAAGTGTGAATCAGCCACACACAGCTATTTCCATTACATAGATCTTACTATGAAGCCTGGTTAGATACCTTTGTATTAGATATTAATAGGTAAAAGTTAATAGTACAGGCACACACTAAAAATACCTAAATGAAGGTTTTGTGCCATTCTTAAGTCTGGAGCTTGTCTCTCTTCATTTACTGTACAGGGAAATATATCCTCAGTTGCTTAAAGGAAGGCACTGTGGATACTATCTCAAATGTATAGTTCACCTTAAGTGTTTTCATGAGTTGCATCTTATGGTAAATATGCCCTTAATAAAACTAGTTTTGAATTTCCCCTTTTTATTCTCTTGGCTAAGTGCTTTGTTCTTGTATGTCATGGTATTTCAGGAGTTTCTGCTCTATCTGTCTGTCTGTCTGTCTATCTATCTATCTATCTACATGGTTTTTGTTTTGTAAATTTGTATCAGATTTCTTCCAATTCAAGTTCTGGTTTAAATCAATATATTAATATGGCTCCAGTGTTTTCATTGACCTTCTTCCAGCCAACAGCATCAAAGGTTTCAGCTTTCTAAAACTGTTTGGCTGTGTACTAGGTGTAGATATTGTAGATGGCTTATTCTAGACAGATAGAATCACCCTTAAGTATGAAACCCTGGGATGTGTAACATGTAAAAGCCATAAACATGGAAATAATATTTATAAATAATAAACATGTTATTTAGCTCCTGTATTGACTCAAAATCAGTTCTTCAAAAAATAAAATCAAAGATTATTTATCTTTTGGACTTCTGAGTATTTTAAATTATTTTCAGAAATGTATTTCAGTGAAAATATTCTGATTAGTATTTGATCTCTGATTATAATTTGTCTCCTTTTGTAGGGTTGGTTCATTAATTTTTAATTAGTTTAGTTGAGAGGAAAAGTATGAACTGCACCACTGCAGCAGCAAAGGAATACTACTACAAAACATGAGGAAAATACTAATTACAAATGTATTTCTAGACTTTGGAAAATTATATAATTGAGGGCTAATAGTATATTAAGTTATGTTATCTGACTTGCTAAACTGCTGTAGTTCATATAATATATGTGGCAAACAGGAAGATGCTAAGCATCCCAAAAACACACCTTAAATTTATAGGATACTCTTACCTGAAAATGTCACTTGACATTTACCGTCTTTTTTTTTTGGTGGGTGTATTCTTCAATCTATTTTATTTTCAAAGGAATGGTCACACACTTTTTGGCATCCTAAATTACACTAAAACTCCAGGTGGAAGTCGAAGACTTAGGTCCAATATCCTGGAACCTCTAGTTGATGCTGAAACAATTAACATGAGACTGGACTGTGTTCAGGAATTACTCCAGGATGAGGAGCTCTTTTTTGGTCTTCAAGCAGGTAGCAGTTTATTTTTAATACCTAATATTATATATCATGTTAAACATTTTTTCTAATATAGGGAAATATGTACTGTGACTCAGTATGTTTGAAAAGTATTTTTTTAATGCTTTGTCAGGTGACATAGTGGACACTTAATTTTTTGAAGTAATCTATAATATCACAGATGTGATATTTTTCTCAAGTATCTTGCTAAGAAAAGTGAATTTCTCTGATGAAATGTGTAGAGGTCACATAGCTTTTTTGAAGAATTGGAGTTTGTCTGTACCTCTGTGGCTAAGTATGCACTGTGTTTGATGTATACAAGTATATATAATGTACACATTAAACAAAAACGCTGCTGAAGTTATACTTGTGTATGCATATTTTTTTCCTATTGCTTCATAAAACATAGGGATCCAGAAAAATGTAAAATACAATGCCAGAGTATGAATTAGTCCACCTGAAGCTGGGGATCATGTAATCTTAATCTGTGAAATATGATCTAAGAAAAAGAATATTTCTGGATTGACGAATGTCTGCTTATATAATGATCACTACATGTGTAGGTATAGTAAATGTAGTTACGACAAAATAATTTAGATAGCAGTTATTTTTAACCTAGATTTTACCCTGTAAGTAATTTATGAAGATAGCATGTAAGAAAAAGATTAGCATTAGTATCACTAAATAATTGCGTGCATTAAAACACAATATATTTTATTACAATCTCAGTTCAATTTCTGATGTGTTTACTTTTGTTTTACAGTTATCTCAAAATTCCTGGATACAGAACAGCTACTTTCAGTTTTGGTACAAATTCCAAAGCAGGATACAGTATGTTTCGAAATATGCGTTAGACAATCAATTATCTGGTTATAGCATGCAATATATAAATGTGATATCTATAAATATACATGATACATTAGGAAAAAAGCTGCGTCTTAAAAGGACATGGAATAATGTTATCATAGATTGAGGTTGTTTGTTACTTTACAGCAGTAGATGAGTCTCGTAGCAGAATGTTAGAAAAATTCAGATTTGCATCAATATTACATTCATCTTAATTTATGCAAGTATACTTCCAAAAATGTTTACTTTTTCATCACTACCCTCCTTTATTCTTCATAAGTGTACATCCTATTTGACAGTACTCAGATGAGAGAGAGGAATTTTTTTCACATCAGCATCAGTGGAAAAAGTGGATGGTGATTTACAGTCCTAGTGACTTACTTTTCAGAGCAAGATTATTTTTTCATCAGACCTTATCTTATGTATCAGTCTGTACGTTAAAACATATGTAATACGAATGCCAAAATAGATTAAGTATATATAGCACACTACTGGACCTTGTTTGAGACTAGACATGACAGTTAACCACACTGAACTTGAGATAACTGAACTTCAACCTTTTTTTTTACTAAGCGTATTGTAACCGTTGCGTTATAAGTTACATTTGCCTACTGTACTTGAGTAGGATATTTCTGCTGATGCTTTTGAGCCTTATGCTTCCCTGTGTGTATGCCTGTATGCTGGCATATATATAACATTCTCACCTCTCAGTGTCTTCTCACATGCTGACTTTCCTGCTTAGATAGAGGACTTGTCTAATGCTAGTTAAAGAAATCAGGTACAGACTCCAGCAGGACTTTAATAAATGCAGATAAATCTCTTTAATGACATTTGCAAAAACCAGAATGTTTGTTGGTCCCACCTTTCCTTGTAGACATCTGTAACGTGAATGAGAGATGACTAAAACTGTCAGACTGGAGACTTTTATGTGTGCACAGGGCCATGTTCACCAAAGCTTTTACTGCAGTGTTTTCACTGTTGACTGGTTCCAATATAGCAGAGCTCACTATCCACACAACAGATATGTTCATTCAAGTGCTGCCTCAGTTGCTCTTAATGCTAGGTTAACTCATTCAGTATGTTTCGTTCCTACTCTCCATAAAAATTTTCATTGTAAACCTCCCACCGGTCAACAGATGAGGTGCACATCTGAAAAGCCTACAGTTTCAGTTACTAAAGTGTGAGTGGTCTGTTCAGCATGAGCATTCTCTCATCCTAAGGAGGACTGTCAGTTGACAATCTTGCTGAGATGTGTTACTTGAAAAATCTCGTCACTGATGAAATCAAATACTTCATCTTACATAGTTTATATATATATATAAGCAAATTAAAGGTATCTGGACAAAATAAACCCAGCACAGATTTCCTTAAAGACCCTCTTGTCTCCATCGTGAAAGATCCTTAGAAGTTGGTTTAGCATCCAACTTTTGGTAGAAATGAGGACCACCTACTTTGGATTACTTGATTACCCATCTGAAGAACACGTTCAGCAGATTTTGTGCCTGATGAAGTTCTTGATGCGTGACAGATCCTTCTCTGACAGGGAGAAAGTAGCAGTACTTTTAGTTCAAATGAATTTGCAGGATTTAACTTATAAAAGTTAAACTAGGGCTGGTCCACTGACATAGCATTTAAGTCTGTAAGATTATAAGTCTATAAGATTTAAGTCCCCAGCACAAAAAACAGTCAACTACTTCTCTGATTGTCTTGCTTTACATATCCAACTGACTGTGGACAAATTGATTTCAGATGCTGTAGAGAATAGGCATGCATTTTGGTCTTGAATGAATCATAAAGAAGTAACAGTATATAGAATTTGATTGTATTCATTAATTTTCTCCCTTTGGTCTTAAATGCAGCATGTACAAAGACTCACTTTTAGACACCAGTTGAGTTAAAATTTGTGTAAGAACTAATTAGGCAAAGGCACATTCCGTTATGAAATACCAGCTTTTCGGATATGACCAGATCTGTCCTTTCAATGTCTGATTCCATCATGGGACTTAGACCCCATATTTATTTAGAATTATCATTCTTCTGTTCATGCTTTTAGAATTGTTTAGTTCTGTCTTTTACAGAAAACAACTTTATATGGAATGTAAGATAAGAGATGCTCTCAATCACAAGAGCAAAGAGATACTTATATATGAATGAGAAAATATTTCACTTGGGGTTATACTCCTGTGTTCATGTGCTTATCTGTTATTTCCTTAAAATCATCTTGCACAGTGCGCATGTACTGCCTGTGCTGTGCCCTAATATTGGCAGCAAAGTTCTTCATTGTAATTATTAATGGAGCATACAAAACAAGGTAGAATGTGTGTGTGAATGAAACATTTTGAAGAGCAGTCATAAGAAAAATTTTGAAATATTTATTAGATTTTTTTTTGTTATTACATGGACAAAAGTTTAACAGTGTACATATATTAACCAAAGAGAAATCAACTAAACTGGATTATGTTGTTTTTAACAGCATTTATGGAAAAGGCTGTGTGCTTCATTATAATGCATAATGTATTTGCTTTGAAAAAGTCTACAAGGTATGTAGAGCTTTTACAGAGTTACGTATAACCAGAAGATTAAAAGAAGTTTTCACAGCTTGGGTTAGCAGAGTGAGTCCATCACTATCAGTGCAGACATATGAAAATCTTTGCTACTGATGGGCAAAATATCACAGTAGGCAATGTAAAATTTAGGTAAACATTTTTTTGTGCACTTACTAAGTTGTCAAAGTGAGCTTGTGAAGCGTTTTAGGAATTTTCATTAAATGTATAAACCTGTTAGAGTTAAGAATATGAGTTCTACTAATTCTTAAGTACTTTTTTAAACAGTCAGACATACAAATGCCTCAAATACTTGGAAAATTTTTCAACAGGTTAAAACTGCTGAATCAAAAATAACCAATTTAATCTACCTGAAGCATACTTTAGAACTTGTGGAGCCTCTGAAAGTAAGCTTTGTCCTCTTCTTCGTTTTTTTTTTAGTAAAGTACCAACCATTTTGTCTTTATAAAGTGCAGTTTGTTACATTTCATAGAATGTAGAATATAGAATAGAATGTCTTAAGTTGGAAGGGACCAATAAAGTAAAAAAATATATATATTTTGCAGAACACAATACTTCCAACAGTCTGTTGATTCTTAAGCCGGTTGAAAATACACATTTGAGGCTGATTCTCTGAAGAGCAGGATTCCTACCATTACCTGAATTGATGTTAAACATTTAACTGAAACTCCTCCTCACATTCCACGAAGTACTTAGGAACTGCTGATAAGCCTCAGTGAATCCAAGAACTTTCAGTCCTTTAAAAAGTCTACAAAAAGAAGTAACTGTTCATGTTCATATTTTAATCTTCAACAGGCTGCTTTAAGAAGCTGTAACACACAGCTGCTAAAGGCTTATTACAATTCTCTTGAAGATGCAAGGTATTTATTATATTACTTGAGCTAGTATGTTAGAAACTCATCTCAAAAGTGCCTGTAAGGTTAAAGGTGTTGTATCTTCTCTTATCTATAGTTACAAGTACAGCTCAATTCTTTTGCCCAAAATCCCAATTTTCAACTAACAAATACAGGGAAAAAGCAAAGGAGCTAGCTATGATACTGCAGCTGCTGATCACAGAATCAGCTGGGTTGGAAAGGACCTCTGAGACCATCAAGTCCAACCCTTGATCCACTACCACTGTGGTTACCAGACCATGGCACTAAGTGCCACATCCAGTCTCATCTTAAAAACCTCCCGGGACAGAGAATCCACCACTTCCCTGGGCAGCCCATTCCAATGCCTGATTACACTCTTTGTAAAGAATTTCTTCCTAATATCCAACCTAAACCTCCCCTGGCAGAGCTTAAGACCGTGCCCTCTCATCATACTGATAGTTGCCTGGGAGAGGAGACCAACCCCCACCTGGCTACAGCCTCCTTTCAGGTAGTTCTAGAGAGTGATGAGGTCTCCCCTGAACCTTCTCCTGGCTAAACAACCCCAGCTCCTTCAGCCTCTCCTCAACAGGGCTTGTGTTAAGTCCCTTCACCAGCCTGGTTGCTCTTCTCTGGACCTGCTCCAGCACCTCAGTATCCTTCCTGAACTGAGATCCATTAGAAATAATTCTGAAAAGACAAGTAGTGGTTTCCTACAGTCCCCATAATAATGCAAAAATCAATTCTTGCCTGTATATTTGAGAAATATTTTATATCTCCAGAAGATTTTATCTCCCAGAGATGTGAATAGTATCTTTGGTCAGAGTTAGGTATTGTCATACTTCATTCGGAGGTGAAAATAGAAATGAAATGTAGTGTTTTGTTTTAATAGTAGATCATTAGCTTCACTTATCTGTAATACTATTATTTGCAATACTATTTGTAATCTGAGGATGATATTGCAAGTAAAAATCATGAAGTATTACCTGTCTAATTGTAATACAACTAATACTGCAGATTTGGAATGATACTTGAAAAGATTACAACTGTAATTAATGATGATACAAGATACACAAAAGGATGTCTGAGTATGAGGACCCAGAAGTGCTATGCTGTTAAGCCTAACATCAATGAATTTCTTGACATAGCTCGTAAAACATATACAGAAGTCGTTGATGACATAGCAGGTATTTAGAAAATAAAATTTTGGGGTTTTTTAAGTTCAAAGTACCTTGCAGCTGGCATATAGAAGCCATGTAATCATATGTGCTGTGACCTTTGCAGATGTAAAAAGTATTTAGTGTTAGTATAAATTGATTGCCATTGATAAGCAGCTGAAGTTCTTTTGAGATACTTACTGAGATGCTCCTTTTGTAGATAAAAATTCAATTGTATTAATGAAGTTGAAAAATGATATTGTGATTCCTGTATTCAAAGTGCTGTTGCCCCTTATCCTGTAAAAGTACAAAAAATTTGAAGTAACAGAACTATTTCACCTAAACCATTCTGCATAAAACCTGTAAATCTTTGGTTTAGCTTCTTCATTTCAAATATCTGAGTTCTTGATTCCTTATATTTTAAGCAGTCTTGATTCTCTGTGGTCTACCTATTAGCTATATTAAGGGTTGGAAAATAAAAA
This sequence comes from Platyrinchus mystaceus, assembly GCA_035041135.1. NCBI lineage: Eukaryota > Metazoa > Chordata > Aves > Passeriformes > Tyrannidae > Platyrinchus > Platyrinchus mystaceus. Next base: position 14,224,058 of record JAWWLV010000005.1, read on the forward strand.
CAAAAGAAATTTTAGCATGACATGTTATTGTGTTATAGTAACCTTCCTGTTTAAGTCAAAATAGAAGAAAAAAAAATGTCATTTGAAATTGATTTCCTTTTTTTAGTATAAAATGTTTATTTCTAGCTAAAGGACCATCTTAGTTTAGTCTATAATTGGAAACTTAAAAGAGAGTCAGAAACTTTAGCACCTGTCACTTGTTGTGAACTTCCTATTTCCTAATCCTGCATTCACAGACAGTGAAAAATACAGATGCTACTGTTTTTTACTTCTGAAACCTTCCATTAACAGTATCCATCTTTGTACCAACACAAATGTATGTACATGAAAGTATATGATTTGGGTTAAATCTTTCTTTGTAGGTATGATAACACAACTTGCAGAAAAGTACAACCTACCAATGAAAACAAGTTTCAGCTCTGCTCGTGGATTTTTTATCCAGATGAATGCTGATTGTTCAACATTACCCAATGGCCAGCTTCCCTCAGAATTTACAAAGGTATCTGTACAAGATATGTTTTTCCATAATATATCTGTATACTTTTTGTAAAATATATAATATATGTTAATAAAGTACACACTATTCTGTAACAATAAAAATAATTTCAGTGGAGATATCTAGAAGTAAATTAAGGTTTAATTGGTAAGTTTCTATAACTACCCTATTTCCAGTTGTAGTTAATAGTTCCAGTTAGAGTCAGAAATGTAAATGCAGTTATGTCATGTGTAAATATGAAGTTATAAGTCTTGCTGATAATTGTGGTCTGAAATGAACTTTTCATAAACATTTATGGTAAAAAAAATTTTATATGGTAAAAATTAAATCAGATGTTGTTCTTTCTCCTTTTTTACCCCCCATAGTGTTCCCAATTTGTTTTTTTAAAAACTGTTTTTCCCTCTGATAAATAAGGCAAGTTCTTATTGTTGGTTTCAATTCCCCGTAGGTCACTAAAATGAAAAACACATATAGCTTCACTTCAGCGGATTTAATAAAAATGAATGAAAGATGTCAGGAGTCCCTGAGAGAAATATATCACATGACCTACTTGTAAGACCTGTTAAAACTATTTAATATTTGCTAACTACATTTATTTTCTCCAATCAACAACTAATTACAGGGGTTTTTAAAACTATCTTTCTGTTGTGTCTACTTACAGAGATAGTCCAAAGCAGCACTGTTCAAGTGTATGTGCTGAGACAAAAAAAAAAACCACAAAGTGTGTATTGTATTAAACATGATTAAAAATATATAGCCATTTATTAATAAGGTTGGTCATCACATTTTTATGGGTGAATCATCTACACAAAATGGCACAATGAATGCATCGATTTTGTATTAGTAATGCAGAATCATTACTTCCAATCAGTTCCTTGTATTTAGAGTGGAACAGTCTGTTTTTGTATCTTGTCCTGCTGCACGTCATGTTGCTCTGCTGATTCAGAAGACTTACTAAAGTGTAACGTTGCCTGTCAATTAAATGGAAATTCTTTCTAGAAGACATGTAGGGTTTTTATTAATGTGAAGGTCTACAGGAATTGAGTCACATTTCACATGTTAATAAAATATGCCTGATTTCATAGCTATATTTTTAGTTCATTCTCTTTGTGAAGCTTTCATACGAGCTGTTGGTATTTGAGGTATGTGTCTTATGTCTGATAGCAGGATGGCATCTGAGATGATGGTATAAGATCTTAATTTACTTCAGAGAAATTTCCACATCTGTTCCCATCTGGCAGATGTGATTGCATTTTATGAGTGACTTTCAGTCCTAATGTATGCAGTATGAACATCATAACTCCCTTATTTCTGTAAGTTGGATAAAGTGACAGTATGTGCTGTGCAACAGCTAAATCAGTGTCTTATTTCAGAATAGTGTGTAAACTACTGAATGAGATCTATGAACACATTCATTGCCTGTACAAGCTGTCTGACATTGTGTCTATGCTGGATATGCTGCTTTCGTTTGCCCACGCCTGCACTCTTTCTGATTATGGTAAGTTCCTCCTGTGATTCTATTATGGACCAGATAAAGAGCCTTCTGTTGGAGAATAACTGGGTTGGTTGGTCTGGTTCTGTTTCTTTTTGTGAGTCTCAGTAGTCTTTAGGTGAGTGTCTCTGGTCTGTCCCCATTTTGTGCTGATGTTCTTTCTGTTTCTGTTCATTGAAATTAAATTCTGCCAGTTAGCTGCCATAAGCCTTCACAGTCAGTCTTCTCAAGATAGCCACTGTATGTTTTGTTGAAAAGCATTAAATCTGTGAACATTCTGAGTTTATACTTCTTCTCTTTTAAAGGTAGCAAGATAATGTGAGCAGGTCAACACTAAGTATATACCGTAAAACAAAATATATGTCTACCTTTGTTTCTCTCCTTCAGTGTCTGTAACACTTTTAGACATTTTTGGAAGTAGAGTCTTCTGAGGATTCCAGGATTAAGTGCTCACCTGCTTATTGTTCATCCTGCTTCCCTAGTCCAGTTCTACAATGTATAAATGAGCACATTGTCTTCTACTGCTGCTGACTTGAGATACTTACCTACAGTACAAGATGGTGTAGATACTAAGTCAGGTCTGGAAGCCATCTCAGGAGATGTATTAGCTTGTCATTACTGATGCTTCTCTGTAACCTCCCGTCCATAGGCAGGATCTGTTTACTTTACAGTATGGACTGTGAATGTTTATGTGCTGATAATTCAGCCATAACACATGAACTGATCTGTACATGAACAGTAACTGATATGCTTGGGGCATCACAACCTTTTCCCAAAAAGTGAATCAGAGCATACATTCTCTTCAGCAGTAATAATAAGACCAAAACCATTTAGCTTCTCCCATCAATCTGCACCTGCAGTTTGTGTAGCCAGGCATGAATGTTTGTCCACCAAAAGAAATGGACTGTCACTTGTACCTTTCAGTCCCTTTGCCACTTTAATCTAAATGATTAAATCATAGAATGATTTGAATTGGAATGAACCTTAAAGATCATCTCATTCCAATCCCCTGACATGGGCAGGGATGCCACCTGTTAGATCAGGTTGCTCAAGGCCCCATCCAGACTGGCCTTGAAGACATCCAGGGGACAGGGCATCCACAATTTTTCTGAGCAACCTGTGACAGTGCCTTACCACCCTCACAGGGAAGAATTTCTTTCCAATATCTTTCAGTTTGAAGCCATTCCCCCCTTGTCGTATCACTCCGTGCCCTTGTCAGAAGTCCCTCTCCAGCTTTCTTGTAGGTCCCCATCAGGTACTGAAAAGGCCACAATAAGGTCTTCCCCAAAGCGCTTTGCCTTCTTCAGGTTGAACAATCCCAATTCTCTCAGCCTTTCCTCATAGCTGAGGTGCTTCAGCCCTCTTATCATCTTGGTGGCCTCTTCTGGACTCATTCCAACAGGTTGTTGTCCTTCCTGTGCTGGGGACCCCAGAGCTGGAGGCAGCACTGCAGGTGGGGTCTCACTTGAACAGGACAGGAGGCAGAATCCTCACTGTCACATGCTGCCCATGATGCTTTTGATGCAACCCAGACTACTGTTGACTTTCTGAGCTGCAAGTGCACATTGTGGATTCATGTCCAACCCTCTCATCATCAAATGGATCTTTGTATTATGGTTAACATAAAACTAGAAGAAATACTACTTCCTTGTTTCCCATGCATATATAAGATACATATGTAGGAGTAAGTCCACAACCCCTGTACTTTATATGCTTGCAGCAGTATAAAAATAACTACTTCAGCTCTTTGTATTTTTGTTTATTACTGGAGTCCAGCCCTACTTACTAGAGGACACAGAGTGTTAATTTAGAAATCAAGTTTTAGTTATGGGTTTCTTTTTGTAGTAATAAATCACGAAGACTTGCATGGCAATCAGAATGTAAAAGGGGTTAGTAATTCTTCCCAAGAGCTGCGTGTTGGTCTCGCTCACTACAGGAAAGTGAAAACTGGGACATCAAAACCACAGAGTTTGACCTCAGCTCTGCAAGAATTAACTTTATTTCAAAACATACTAGTTCAATAATGTAAAGGTTTCCATACTAACTCCACAATGTTTTATATCTTTTTTCTCATCTAGTTCGTCCAGAATTTACGGATACTTTAGCAATCAAGCAGGGATGGCATCCCATTCTTGAAAAGATAGCTATGGAAAAACCTGTGGCTAACAACACGTATCTGACAGAGGGCAACAATTTTGTCATTATTACAGGACCAAATATGAGTGGAAAATCAACATACCTAAAACAGATTGCACTCTGTCAAATTATGGCACAGATTGGTGAGTAAGAGTGTACAATATTAGTAATCTTCTGCAGCACATTTTTTTTTCCTGGCTAAAAATTTTTATAAAGTTGAATGATTTGGCTTCTAGAATAACATTCTATCTAAATAAAATAGTAACAGGTAATTTGTAGTCTGTTTGCTCCTTCCAGCTTTCGTGTCACTGACAAAGTGCAGGTTTTGCGTCTGCCATTGGAAACTTACAGAGCACCATCTGTGTATCTGGAAGGCTCCCCAGTCTGTCTTTAGAGAAGTCCAGTTGTATGGTCTTAATTCTTTGGAGCACCATAACTCAATCCAGCACTTTACACTAGATTGATACTGAGTGTCCTTGAAGTATTCTGGTCAGAAATACATGCATAAGTCATCCAAAAGGAACAGATGACCTTGAGCATACCTCAGTTATGTAGAGAAAAGTGTTTCTGGACAAGTATAATTAATAGATAAATAACTACTTCAAATACTGCAAGGTTCTGTTACTAAAACTATAAAAGTAAACCGACTGTTTGTAAAGTCTAACTGAGGCTCATCCCTATATTCAGGAATTCTTCATGACTTTTTTCTTAAAGCTGAGTCTGGTAGCACAGAACTAAGACCTTAATAGGCTGATCCTAACTCTACTAGAATGAAACTACTTAGCAATGGAGGAAAAAAGTTATCCATCATGTGTTTGTGGGTTCAGTCCCCAACAATTTCAAGTTCTTAAGGAATTGCCCTCAAAAACAGGAGTTTAATATGAGTAAAGGAGACTGTAAAGTCTTCTGACAGATTTCTTATTCTTTTCTGTTTGGTAAAACTAATAGGCCTCAAAGTCTGATAAAGGCAATATAACCTTGGGTTTGAGAAACTGAGATTTCTTGCAATTAGTAAATCAGTGGTTACAGAAATGTAAATTAATCCTAGTGTTTATTCTCACTTTTTCATCCCTTTAGACTGGCACAAGCTTCAGGCATATGATTTCTTAAAGGTCTTTTTAATAAGCTTCTTTAATTATTGTATCTAGATAATTTTTTCTTATAAAATCATGATAGAACATAATCTTATGAAACTTTATCAGGTAAGATGTATTCTTTACTGTGCATAAAAACCAAGTGTAAAACTTATTTTTTTTTTCCCACTGACATATTCAGGCAAATATCACACTGATAAAAGAAACTTATGTTTTACTTGCTTTGTAGGTTCTTATGTCCCAGCAGAGTATTGTTCTTTTCGAATTGCAGAGCAGATTTTTACCAGAATAGGTATGGATGATGATATAGAAACAAATGCATCAACATTCATGAAGGAAATGAAAGAGGTATTGAACATAGCAAATCCAGGGTCCAAGACCCATTTGTACTGTTAAGCTAATGGAAATTATACTAGTATATTTCTACTGAATAGTGTACTTTGAAAAGTAGTCAGAAATCCAGCCTTCATCTCTTTGATAACAAACCACAGAAAACCAGGCATATCTTAAATAAAAAGATATTCCAGTGTAAGTAAGAGTTAGTGCTCTGTTGGATAGTTTCAACACTTCTGGTTTTGCTTAGACCTTAAATGATAGTTTGTAGGGGCCTAAGTCCTCTCGATTCCCTCTTGCAAACTGATACAATTTTGAAGGAACATGGTGTGTTCAGTGCTGTAGTATTTGCTTGATTAGAACTGACAGCTGTTTGAAAGCTTTGAAAAGGTAAAAGTTGTGTATCTGACGAGATTTTTAAAACTTTCTGCGTTGTTTGATTTGAATAACACAAAATTTTCCTATTTTTTTAAAAATGCCTTTTTAGGAATGATAACACATTGAATATTTTTCTAGATAACGTACATCATACAAAATGCTAATGATAAATCACTCATCATAATTGATGAACTTGGCAGAGGTACCAGTGCTGAAGAAGGTATTGGCATTTGTTATGCTACCTGTGAATATCTGTTGAATTTAAAGGTAATTCTGTTTTGAAAGAAATTTAAACCTTAGAATTATTTTGTCATCCTGAAAGTAAATATAGTATTTTCTCATAATTTAACATCAGTTTTGTAGAGATTTTTTACCTAAATATGATTTTTCATAACAGTTGAATAATAAGAATTGTGATGATAGAGGAAAAATGCTGCCATAAGCTGCACTTCTGTTCACTGGTTGATGTGATTTAACCCCAGTAAGCAGTTAAACACAACCCAGCTGCTTGCTCAATCCCCCCCAGAGGAATGGAGGGAGATCAGAAGGGTAAAAGTGCAAAAACCTGTGGGCTGAGATAATGATACTTCAGTAGGTAAAGGAAAGCTACATGCACAAGCAAAATAAGAAACTCATTCAGTACTTCTATCAGCAGGCAGGTGCTCAGCCATTTCCAGCAAAGCAGGGCTTCATTACACATGACTGCTACCATGTCTCTGAATGTCCGGCCCTTCTCCTCCTCCTTTGCAGTTTTTATTGCAGTGTTGGATGCTCTGAGATACCCCTGGGTCAGTTGGGGTCAGCCATCCTGGCCACGTCTCCTCCCAGCTCCTTGAGCATCCCCAGCCTGCTTGCTGGCAAGGCAGGGTAGGGAGCAGAACAGCCCTCGGTGCTGTGCAAGTGCTGCTCAGCAGGAGCTAAAACATGGCTGTGTCACCAGCACTGTCTTGGTCCAAAACACAGCACAGCACAAGTTTCTATGAAGAAAACTAACACTAGTCCATCCAAAACGAGTACACTGTGTCACCATATCTTTCCAACTTGCTGGCAAGCTTGTATTTCTGTCAAGAAAGAGAATAACCCAGTCTCTTTAGTTTTGTTTAATGCAGCTTTTTGCTTCAGTGTTAAAGGTGAACCTCTTTACCTAGTGCTTACCTTTCAAAGTACACAACTTCTGAATTGATCACAGAGGTTAAAGGCTTTAAAAAAGGGCAATATGGTTTTAGATGCGTTGAAAGTTTTACCTCTGTTACTAGTTATGTGATCAAGCTCAGGTTGTTGTTAGCTTTTTGAAGTAAGTGTGCAGCTGTTTGTTTCTCCTCAGAGTTTATTCAGAGTACTTTGTGGGTTTTTTGGTTTGAAAACCTCAGATATTTTCTGTCGCTTGTACTTTTGATAAAGCATTCCTTGAGAGTATTAAGCAACCATTTGACAATCATTCAAATTAACACTAGTCAGATTTTGTAAGCATAATGGATTTCCTTTTGCTTCTGATGTTGTTTTTCTCCTATTGAGAAGGGAGCGAGAGAATCTCCAGTTGGAAAAGATATACTTGCCAATGGTAGAACTCATCACTTAAAGATTTTAATTTGCTTTAGTAATTTGAACACAGCTTTTTAGTGGTTTGGAGGAAGACCTGGACATCTTATTTATTGTAATTTATTTCAGGATCATTTCCAAAATAAATTTTCTTTCTTGTTTCCTTATTTAGGCATTTACACTGTTTGCTACGCATTTCCTGGAACTGTGTCATATAGATGCTTTATATCCCAATGTGGAAAATTACCATTTTGAAGTGCAACATGTGAGAAGCAGTGCTGGGAATAAGGAGAAAATTGCTTACACTTACACACTTTCTAAAGGATACACAGAGGAAAAGAACTATGGTAATGGATTGTGCTGTGGAATACTGTTTCATTTATTAGGCATGGAAGAGTATTTTTCTGATGACAGTTTCTGCTAAGTTTGTATCTCTCTGTATCAAAGAGAGATAAAGAGATGTGCAGATCTGTAATGTGTTCCAAATACTTGTATGTTCTAGGTAACCATGTAGTAAGTGAGTAGTTTCGGGAAGTATGAAGACTTTACAAGTCATTTGATAGTGAAAAAAACATTTTACTAGTGTCAGTAGCTACTTGATTCATGTCTGTTTGAATGAATTGAGGCATCATTGGATTATGGGTCAGTAAAGGAGCGAGTGACAGTAAGGCTACATGTTTTAAAGTTCTACAGAAATCTGTATGTTTCCAAATACTAGATTCTGATGTTGAATCCTTGATTTAGGTAACATTTAATCAATAGAAAGTTAGCTACACATGACTTTTGCAAGCTAGTGGTAACAGAAGACTAGTCATTATTCCAGTCAAGCTTCAATTAGGTGGACTTAAACCATTTCTTAATTGTAATTTCAGAATAAGTTTGTTTACCTTTGGCAGCACAGGCTCAATTTTAGATGCTACACCACCACTAACTCAGCAGAATTGCATGTTTGGAGAGTATTCTCAGAGGAGACCTTTAGAAGCTCTGTGTTGGTGTCTTGGCTTTACCTTACTTGAGCAAAGCTGCATTCTAAGAAAGAGTGCAAGGGCTTTTCATGATCCTTTTTCATTTTTAACTGTACAGTATTAAAGCACCCAGTGAGCCACAGACTTTCCTCAGAACGTCCAGGGGCACAGGCAAAGGAAAAAGTTAAAAAACCATGTTAGGGCACAAAAATATACATCTCTTTCTTACCCTGAGTATCTAAGTTTGGCTATTGACAACAAAGTAGAAATTGGAACATGACATCCGTATCCACTGGATGTCTGGATTTAATGGAGGGTGCATTTAGCACAACCTCAGTATTTTCTGGCCTGCCAAATTAAAAAGCTAAACTGAGAAAGCTGTTAACACCGCTCTGCCGTTATTTTCCCTTTAACCCCTAATGTGTCTCATTTTACCCACTTACAGTATTACAGGCAGTAACTTCATGTATTTTAGAGGTAGATTTACAACAAAGTAGATGTAGCTGTCAAAACCATATTGTTACTAACAACAACAAAAAAAGGACACTAAGAGAAAATGTGCCAAAATTATTTTAATAAAATTTAAATCTTCACCCTTTAAAAAAACAGGCTAAGTTAATCCTGGAAGACATAATGTGGAAGGTAGGAATAAAAGTTACATCAAAAATCCTGATTCATGTTTTATGTGTTTAGGATTAAAAGCTGCAGAAGTTTCCTCCCTGCCGTCATCCGTAATTTTGGATGCAAAGGAAATCACAAATCATATTGCAAAACAAATTTTGGTATGTAGTAGAAAATTACAATGCTGTAATTCACAGGTTTTATAAAACTCCAATATATTTTCAGTTTCTGAAAGGATACAGGATAAGTACTGCCTGCAGTTTAATGAAAATAGATTTCATTAAAATTTGTATTTCTGGAGCCAGTTATAAAAGATTATACTGAGGGTCACTGTTAGGTGACAACAGAAGACAGCCCTCAGGGTGAAGCTGTATTGGATGCAATGTTTGTATGCAAACCAAGAATTGGGGGATCTAAAATAGTCTGGAAAATAGCTAATATTAGTATTTTAATAATACAGCATGATTTATTTCATATTTTAATGCATGTATATTTTTAAGAACAGCACAGGCAGAAGAGCACTCCTGAGATGATGAAACAGAGAGCTGTATACCATTTAGCAATGAGATTGGTTCAGACTGCCAGAAACTCTCGATTGGACCCTGACAGTTTGCGTATATATTTAAAAGGCCTGAAGAAAAAGTATGAATCCAGTTGTCCTGCACCTGGAAAAAATGATGAGCAACAATAATGTGTAACAAAGGCTGTTACTCCAGCTTTTACAACTGCAAGATGATGCTGGTTTTTCCCCCATAGTATTAGAAAACACTTCTTTTCACATGGTTTTAATTTTTTAATGCTTAGTCTGAATTATACTCACTAGTGGAAGACCATATCCTTTACGGTTTTTTCCCCCCCAAACTTACCTGGAATAAAAGCATTTACTTCTATGAGGAACACAATTCTTTCTGACAGTAAATTATATAATTTTAGTTATTTTAGAGACCAAAAAAGTTATATAATATTTAGTGTTTTATAGATGATATATCTGTTACTACAGTTTTTACATCTGATACAAAAGATCTTAAGAAAAAGCACTTTGAAACAGATGGTCCGCTTGTCTTTCATAGGCAAGCTCTGCTTGCACTGTTGAACATGCATCCAGAAATCCTGTTGTTCCCTAGTCAAGGAGGGTTCTGAGTCATTGTGTGTAATCTAACCTAATATAGGCAGTGCAGGTCTGCTGCCCCTCCAGAATTGGGCAACCAGAGCGTTTTTGTAACACAGTAACAGTAAATTACTGTGGTATTGACACTGTTGATCAGTTTTTGTTTAGAAAGTGAGTAACTGGAAATCAATAAAAAGTTGAATATCATTCTTCCTTGATTTTTTTTTTTAGCACTTCATTGTGTGACTGTAACTATGTATTCCAGCTTGAAGGAGTTTATCTTTTCTCACTCCCTTCTAACCAACTTTGGCCAAGAGGTCTTATATATTTCTCTATACGTATTGTGTATGTGTGTGTGTGTGTGTGTATACATACTTTATTATGCATATAACTATAAAATGTGTAATACAGAACAGTGCAATATCTAATTATTAACAAGATATATATTTTTATTTATAGTTATATTTCCTTTTTATGTATCTACCTTTGTAAACATACTAGTGCAACAGAATAATTTGTAGTAGGCACACTGTGGTTTTTTACCTAAGATGATTTTTTAATTGATTTAAGCAATTATTTACAATTCCCCTCTCTTCAGACCTTAAATTTTGCCAATTATATTACTCATACCCATCAGTAATACCATTTTTGTTGTCTACCCTAGTGCGGATCATGACAGAAAAAAGTACTTTTGTGTTCAGGTCTCTTAACGAGAGGAACCAGTTGGCAAACGATACATGTTTCAGCCATTGAGTGCACAGGGCGCACTCATAGTTTGACCCCACCTCTTTGCGGTGACTGACCCCAACAAGGAGATGTGCACCCTGTGCACTTAGTGGCTGAAACACAGATCGCTTTCCCAGCCGCCCGGCCACGGACCCTCCGCCGCCTCTGCCCGACACGGCCCGCGGCGGCAGATCCCGAGTCGGGCCGGGAGCTGGGCTGTGGGGGGGCCGGGGCTGGGGGGGGCCGGGAGTGGGGCTGTGGGGGGCCGGGGCTGTGGGGCGCCGGGGCTGTGGGGGGCCGTGCCGGGAGCTGGGCGGTGCTGCGGGCGGGGGCGCTCCCGCTGCCGCCTCCCCGTGGCGGAAGTGGCTTCGGGGCGCCGGAGAAGTTCCGGGGCAGCGGCAGCATCGTCACCACGATCACCACCATGACGACGCTCCGCGCCTTCACCTGCGACGACCTCTTCCGATTCAACAACATGTGAGCGCCGCCCGTTCCCGCTCTCCCCTGTCCCTCCCTCGAGCCCCTGCGCGCTTCCCCTTCCCCCGGCGTGCTCGGGGCTCCCCGCCGGCCGGGCGGGCCCGGGCTGGGGCCCGCGCTGAGCGCCGCTCTCTCCCCCACAGCAACCTGGACCCGCTGACCGAGACCGTATCCTTCCCGCCGGGGCAGGGGCGCGGGGCCGGGCGCGGGCGGCGCAGCCGTGGCGGCCGCAGTTGCTCCTTAACCGGGCGCCCAGTATGGGATCCCCTTCTACCTGCAGTACCTCGCCCACTGGCCCGAGTACTTCATCGTCGCCGAGGCGCCCGGCGGGGAGCTGATGGGTTACAGTGAGTGCCGGGTGTTCCGGCGGTAACGTCTCCCTTCGTTGCCTATTGGGCATTTTAACGCAGGAGCTTTTCCTCCTTTTCGCGTTTTCCACCTACCAGAGAAGAGGAAGGTTGCGTTGAATCTTCCCGTTTCATAAACGTCTAAGGGTAGAAGCAGCAGCTTCCAGTTTGATGTTCCTAGTGCAGCGAGGAGCCTTGGCTGTGGTAACGCCCACCCGGATTTGGTGTAGGCGAATAGGTGTTTCTGTAATCCTGGAATCCAAGTCAGTGTGCTCAGCTCTGATCACACACAGTTAGTAAAAGTGCTGGGCTTGGGTTTTGCATTGTCCTGTAAGGGAAAGCTCTGGGTCTGGATGTCTTTGCTCATTTGCTGTGGAATATTTGTGTTTTTCAGAAATCATGCCAGAGAGAACTGCCAAGGGGGGGGGGGGCAGGGGGGCAGGTCTTTGCAGGAGCCCCAGAAATAAAGTATTTAACACAGTGAAGCTTAAAGTATGTGCCGTACAGAACATTTCTCTGTACACACCACTACAGTTGCTTATTAGCAGTAACTGATATCTCTAAGAGCATTGTGTGGAAGTGTTAATATTCATTAATGAACTAATGCTGTTTTGGCCCTGTGTAGAAAGGAGAGGCCCTGTGTAGAAAGAAGCTCCCTAAAGCAACATCCCTGCTTTCCCCTCCGCCCCTTTTTTTTTCCCTTAAACATACTGTGTTTGCAGGGCCTTAGCTTTCTATTGCCAGATTGTTAAAACTTCCTGAGCTCAATTCTCTCCCAGTCTCCAAAAGCCTCAAATCGTTGCCGGGATGGTAGTTTTGAGCTTCTAGCCCTCTGTTCTTCTGTTATTTTAGTCAGATCCTAAATTCTGTTCAGTGAAAGACTCATGAGAATTACTTAACATTCGCATTTAGAAGTCACACCTCAAGCAAGGAATTTGGAAAGTTATTTTTATTTACACTAGTCAAAGAATTGCTGTAATACTTGAGCAAAATGACCATTCTCCATGGTTGCTGAATCATAGAGTGATAAAGTAGACATCCCCGTTTGGGCCTTTACCCCAGCCATTGCAACGTTTGTTTATACACGTCTTATTCCTCTTGTGAAGTTGTGTGGTTGCAGGCGGTGCGTTACTCCAAAGGTGCTGATGCTCTGTATGTTCACAGTCATGGGGAAAGCCGAGGGCTCTGTGGCCAGGGAAGAATGGCATGGACATGTTACCGCTCTCTCTGTTGCACCAGAATTTCGACGGCTGGGTTTGGCCGCTAAATTGATGGAGCTACTTGAAGAAATTTCAGAAAAGTGAGTGATATGCCTATATTTAAACTTATCTTTAAAAGTAATATTTCTACAGACACCTGGCTCAGATATTTGATGTGCGTGAAACTGACACAGAATTTTGCTGTAAGCAGTGTTCTGATACTCTGAAATTCCTCATAGTTGGAGGACAAGAATTATGAAAGTTGCTTAGTGGTTTAAAATTCCATGATTTCTCTGAGCCAGAATGAGTAGGACATAGGCTGAATTCTAGTAGAGATACTGTATAAAAGACCCTTTTCTTGACAGTAAAAGAGCTTTGTGAAACATCAGCAGCAGGGCCTCCAACATACTTTTTCGGTAACTGTGGGCTTTGTGCAATGCATTCAGGCACAGTCTTGAACTAATTTTGTACTGCCAACAAAGTTTTTTTTTTTGCTTATTTTCCCTCTTCTTGGTTACTTGCACCTATGAAAATTTTATTTAGTGTCAAATGAACCCACAGTGAAATGTCCTTAACTCATTCTGGTAGGGCAACTCCACTTGGTAAAAGCAGAAAATAGTACAATATTTTGAAAAATTTGCCTTGTGAGGTAAAGGGCTATCCCCCGTTAGGCAAGTGAATTTTTGTGACTTATTCCACCCCTCTTAATTCAATGCAATCTAAAATGTGGATTTTTTTTTTTAAATCCTGTCACATGCATATGAGGCTTGTGTGGGTGTTTAGCTTGTCCTGTTCTTTCTGTTCAGATTTCTGAACACATTGGCTGGTATAGAAGGGCTGTGTGACAAGAATAAAATTAAATCTGTGCCTATGCTTGAATTTTCCCTTGGTAAAGGAGTGCATCTGTTATTACAGTGTGAAAGATGTTTGTGATTAGTGTACTACATCATCAGACTTGCTTTGATATGATTACAGTTTATGGGTTGTTACTTAGAAATACATTCACCTACTGTCCCCTAATGTGTTTTTTCTTTGTTTGTTTTTTCCTCCCCCCTATAGAAAGGGTGGATTTTTTGTTGATCTCTTTGTGAGAGTATCAAATCAGGTTGCTGTAAATATGTATAAGCAACTAGGCTACAGTGTGTACCGGACAGTGTTAGAGTACTACTCTGCCAGCAGTGGGGAGCCAGATGAAGATGCTTATGGTAAGTATTTATTCTGCCTCAAGTTGAATGGAGTGATTCTTGTGTGAGGGTTCCTGGGCTTGTTTGTAAGACTATTATTATTTATTTATTTTTGTATATGAAACAATTTCAGATAGTTGGTGATGAATGGGATTTTGTTTCCTACTGAAGATTACATCAGTTACAAAACCTAATCTTGCAGTTTACACATTTTGTAGCATCTCTGGCGAAATAAACTACAAAATAAGAATAAAAAATGGAAAGGAATGGTAGTGCTTTCTTCCTTTCCTCCCATAACTGGGTCCTGAAACTTCGTTTTTCTCAGATGTCTGACTACAGATTTGCAAGTGTCAGTGGCCCACAGTGGCAGAGAATTGACTGACATTTTCATTGTAAAAGGGAAGGAATATGGAAATTCAACTGTGTTAATGTTGATTCTGTTAACAAAAGTGCTTCCTCTTTCTAGATTCTTTTTTCTGTTAAGTATCCTTCCAAAGGGTTACGTGGCCATGCTGTGTATCATTTCTATTTTTGCACTATTCATTCAATATGTAGGATCACTATGAAATATAAGGGCTACTGACAGACATGTACTGTTGTTGCAGGTGCCTTAAATCACACATTTGTCCATTTAGCCTGCCACTTCCTTTCCATTCAGTCAAGTTTCATGCAGTGTTATATTTCAGTTGATAACATTGCTGTTGAACAGCATTAAGGACATTAAATTATTAGAGTGTGTCTAGAGGAGAGCAGCCAAGATCGTGAAAGGTCTCAAGGGCAGGACTTAGGAGGAGCAGCTAATGTCCCTGGGCTTGTTCTGCTTGAAGAAGAGAAGGCTGAGGTGTGCCCCCATCACAGTCTAAACCTTCCTCAACTGGGCACCACTCTCTCTGGTGACCAGTAGTAGGGCATGAGGAGATGGAGCGAAGCTGAGCCAGGGAAGGTTCAGACTGGATGTTAGGGAAAGGCTCTTCACTGAGAGGGTGGTTGGTAACTATAACGGGCTGTCCAGGGAAATGGTCACAACACCAAGCCCATCAGAGTTCAGGAAGAGTCTGGACAATGCTCTTAGCCATATGGTTTAGTTTTAGGTAGTCCTGTGTGAAGCAGGGAGTTGGATCCTTATGGGTCCCTTCCAACTTGAGGTATTCTATGATTGTAGGAAATTTTCTTGATTAAAAACGATATTTTAGTAGAGAATTCATTTCATATGGCTTTGTAGAATGACCACTGTAACTATAATAGCATTTTTTCCTTTTGCCACAGATATGAGGAAAGCTCTTTCCAGAGATACAGAGAAGAAATCAGTTATACCTCTGCCTCATCCAGTGAGGCCAGAAGACATTGAGTAACTGTAAGCTGTGATTCTCAGGCAACTTACTGTCAGGTCTGTCCCCCCCAACCTCCAAGAACTTATGGATGAGAAATTTCAGGCCAAATGTTTTTCCCTTGAAATACCAAAAAGCAATGTTGAGAAGCTGCCTAACACTGCATCTGTAGGTAAAGACTGTATACTATCACACATACTCTATTATTTTTCCTTTCAAATATTGGAAATTCAGAGACTATTAAAATGGAATTACCTCCTGTATGGTCGTTTTCTTGGTTTTCTTTCAAACCAAAATACCGGAGATCAGTCATAGTAAAGACTCTTCAAATGCATTTATTCATGACCAGTGAAAATGCTGTACAATACCCAAGAAAATGGGAGAAAAGTCTTTCCTCTCTTCATGGCAGAGGCACAGGACCGAACTGTTCACTGTTGAGTTGAAAAAGCTATACAAGCAAGGCAGTCAAGGGTTTTTCTCACTGTCAACCAGATCCAAGACCAGTTCTGTGTCCTGGGTGCCCACATGTACCTTGGCATGCTCTGTCTGCTGAAGTAACCTGCGGTAAAGGTTTCTTGTTTTCTCATAGTCCCTTTGCTCAGTTTCAAGGTCAATGTAGGTTTTCCAAAGAACCTGCTAAAGCGAAGTCTCCTGTGTTCACATGTCCTGCTTCCAGCCAGGACAGGGTTAGTGTTTGCAGTAGCCAGGAGGGGCGTGGCCAGAACAGGGAAGAGGTTCAGGGGTTCCTTCTGGTCGGGTGGGGTCAGGCTCTTTGGTGAGCATTTACATGTGAACCATTCTCCTCTTTCTTGTATGCTTTTGTCATTAATATTGTTGCTGTTGCTGTTTGTTTTCTTATGTCATTGCAGTTCCCAGTAAATTGTTCTTATCCCATGATCTTTACCTTTTGTGCCGGAGTGAGTGAGTGGGTGGTGCATTGGTTCAGTCAGAGCACCAAATGGGAGAGTTCCATTCCTAAACCACGACATCACAATGTCTTCAAAGAACCCTATATCTAACACTAGATAATAGAGTTTATGTGGTTTTAGTGGAGGAACATGGAAAAATGTGTAATTTGCAGAAACAAAATTCAGAGATCAGAGTATTAACTGACTGTACAAGTTTGGATTAAGACCCAGCAGTATATTGTACAGATAATCCGTATAGTTTACTCCTGTAAGCATGTGTCTCCCTCTGTGTTTTGTCATAGGTTTTATAGCCCTGCATACCCTGCCAAGAAGCAGATGCTCAATTAATGAGTCACAGGCTAAGCCACTATGGTGAGCAGTTCTGTTCAAGATGGTAGACTGTTTACATTTTATTTAGCCACACTGTGTAATAAATACTGAAGTTTGTTCCTTTTTTCTTTCATCCTTATAGCCTGTTCTCCATGCCTTTTTTCCCCTCTCTGTTAGGTGTCTGTCTCTTTGTCTCTTGTGTCACTTTCTTATTCTGTTCCATTCCCCATCATTACTTTGCTCTCTCTTAGTTTTTTTTGTTTTCTTGGGGTTTTGTGGTTTTTGGGGTTTTTGGCTTTGGATTTTGGTTTTTTTTTAAATTCCCTGTGCCTTTTCTTTCACTCCCCCTTTCCTCTTTCTTGTGCCATATCCCATTTTTGAAGCCATGGAAGTGACATCAAGAGTAACAGATTGTCAGAAGCACCTTCTCCATCTTAGTCCCAATGCCTTTCTGTCTCTTCTCATCAGTCCTTCTCCCTTGTTGAACTTTTCTTTTTATAACCTTCTGTCTTGCTGCCCATCTCTCTCTTTTTCTATCCCTTTCTGCTGCTCCTTGCAGCAGTCTTCCCCTCACACCTTCCCTCTGCCTCCCGTTTTCTCTCTGTGTGTTGTTTCCCCTCTTTGTATCCCTCTGTCCTTCTTGTGTGTTTACCACCCCATCCTGCTCACTGCTCTTCTTTTTCTGGCCCAGTGTCTTGCTCCCTGATCCTCTTTCCCTGTTGCTCTGTCCTTTTATCTGTCCTTCTCTATGCCTCTCATGCTCCCTTTTCCTTTTTTATTCTCTCTTGCTCTATCCTGCTCCCTGTGCTGTTGTTTCTCACTGTATCCTTCTGTTCCGTTCCCTCCCCCAATTGTTTTTTGATCCCTCTCTGTCATGCTGCCCATCCCATTTTATTTTCTTCATCCTGAACCCTGTCCTTATTTTCCTGTCTCTGTCCTGCTGCCACTCCCTCTTTCTGCCTCTCCTCCTCTGTCCCCTGTGCTTCCAGGTACAATTCCCCAGCGAGCAGGTGTTGGTGCATTCAAGTGAAATGGTTTAGTGGTGGACTTGGCAGTGCTGGCCTAAATGTTGGACTTTGACTATCTCGACATTCTTTTACATCCTAAATGATTTGATAGTGCTGTATCTCTGTCCTGATCCCTTTTTTCTTCCCTCTTGTTGTTCCTCTGTCCTTTTTCTTGTCACTGTCTTTTCTGTCTTTCCCTTGCCGTCCTATTCCCTGCCTTGTGCTTTCTCGCCGCCGCCTGGTGACCGAGCTGCGGAGCTGCAGGGGCCGCCTCCCGGCAGGGACACTCGGCTGCCGCCCCGGCGGCGCTCAGAGCGCCAAGCGCGGAACTGCGGCGCGTTCGTGCCTCTTCTCTGCCCCAGGTGTGAACAGTGACGGTGAGGAGGGGCCAGGGCAGCCCCAGGTGTGGCCAGTGGGGATAAGGACGGGTGGGCCCTTCTGGGGGCAGATCTTGGGGGTCACCTGGGCACAACTTTTACACGGAGCTGCCGGAGGGGAGCGGCCGAGGGGCCGATCCCAGGGCATCTCTCAAGGAACGATGGTGAGAGCATCTCACTGGGACTGGGGGAGCATCTGGATGCACCTGGAGATGGAGCCTTGCTCAAGGAAGGTGCTGAGGGACGAGTTCTGTACGGAGGGGCAGCGCGGGGCAGCGCAGGAGAGGGGAGCAGCACCTAAGCAGGTTGGGGCAGTGGGAGTGCACTGGGAATCACGTGGAATCACACAGAATCACAGAATCCGCTGAATTGGAAGAGACCTACAAGGATCATCGAGTCCAACTCTTAGCCCGGCACAGGACCATTCCCAAGTCACACCACGTGCCTGAGTATCATCCAAATACTTCTTGAACTCTGTCAGGCTTGGGAAGATGCAGCTGTGGCTGGAGGAAGAGCTTGGAGATTTTTTTTATTTGGTATGAACGTGCAAAGCAGGGAGTGAGGTGGGATATAAGCACAGCAGGTGTTCAGGCGGGTGAGCCAGCACTCAGGGGAGGGCATCACTTTGCTGAATACCTAAAGTTCCAGTTGCATCTCAGGAGCAGTCACAAGAAGTTTCCAGTTTGGGCCTGGGCTCTGAAATTAAGGAACCTGCAACTGCTTCTTCTGATAAATCTGTTAAGTATGGGAGGCTGTAGGAAGCTTGCTGCTGTGACTAGTCAGTAACTTCCACTGATAGCTGTAACAACAGTGGCTTTTATTTCCTTGGTACACAAAACATGATGGTATTTCTTAAACTCACTTGCTAAGTTGTGCATTCCTTGAGCAATGCTTGCTTCTTTCCCTCTTCCTAGAGGGATGATCTGTCTTGCCTTGGAAGCAAGAGAATGTCCTGGTATCTGGTGCTTTTATTTTTTTTTTTTCCCTGCTTATCTTGTGTTGAGTCACTTCAACTGGGACATGCCCCCTTGGAGTCTTACCTAGTGCCTTGTGTGGTTATTGTCAGCCCTGGGGAAGAGGAAGGGAAAAACTTGCCAGGGGAGGTTTAGGTTGGATATTAGGAAGAAATTTTTTACAGGTAATCAGATTCACTGTCCCTGGAGATTTTTAAGATGAGATTGGATGTGGCACTTAGTGCCATGGTCTAGTAACCACGATGGTGTTGGATCAAGGGTTGCACTTGATGATCTCGGAGGTCTTTTCCAACCTGGTTGATTCTATGATAATATTGGCCCATTTCCTCCTCTGTAAAAAAGGGTGTGTTTTTGGAAGTGTGATGTTACCTGGTGACACCGGCAGAGCTCTCTGGGTGCTTAACCCCTCTTGTCTTTTCCTTCTTTTCATGGCTGTAATTGTCACTTGGATAATTTCAGAAGAGCTGTTAGGTTCATTGACCTTTGTAAATGTGCTGGTAATACCAGGGAGGGAAATGCTTGAACCAGTAGCCAATAACTTGGCTACAAGTAGAATTTCTGAAGGAAGAACAACAGTAAGGAGAAGCAAATAGCGAGTGTCCAAGAATTTGTCTGTCTGAATGCATCAAAGTTTTACTGTCACGTGGTTTTGGGAAACACAGATTTCCAGGACTTTCAGGGTGGTGTGTGGCCAAACATTTGTCTTGCTGCATGAATCAGCAGGGCTGCTGTTCCCACTCTTGGCATTGCCAGGGCCATGCCGTGATACTCAGGCCTGATGGGTAGGCTGGGGGTGCTCGATGGCTCCCTGTCAGAACGGTGAGGGGACGGTGCCCATCCATAGGGTTACACTGAGAGTCAAGAGCATTTTTCACTGGCTGAAATTTTGTGGTTTTGCTATTGGAAGATAGAATAGAATAAAATAAAAATAATTTTTTATTTTTATTTTTTTATTTATTTATTTCTCAATATACCCTAATGTGCCCAATATATCCCATGCTCGTTAACCCAATGTCTGCTATTTTTAGTATCTGTTATAAGCTGTTTTCTATAATTGTTCTATCGGAAATGGGAGTGTGTAGAGCACAGCTTGCTTCATGGTTCTGAGATGTTTTCTAATTACTGAGTGGCCTAGCACTCAGATGCTCAGAGCTATCTTTTAATAATAAACCAGGTAACTGACTGGTATTAATTTCCATTACATCTTTTATTTTTATTTTCTTAAATTGGGCAAAGAAAGAAGCAGGACCCAGCTCCTCCAGACTTGTGCTTTGGCTAAAACACTGGCAGCCATAAAGACTTAGTTACTTAGACCAGCACTGAAATGCAGGTTGGTCACTGAGCAGAAGGGGATGTGGGGTTTGTTGTGCCATGGTTGCCATAGAATTATTTAAAGGGTATTGAATTGCAGGACAGCAAACTTTAAAAAACAACAGTAACAGCATGAGTCTTCCACATTTTTCTCCAGTTACTCTTGCCCCTGTTTGTAAGTGCAAATATTTATATATGAGCCAGGATAGTTTATTCCTCCTGCCGCCTTAACATCAACGTAATTTTGCTTTGCAGATCTTTAGTCCCACTCATACAGAGACCTCAGCCTGCTTCAGGAAAGAGTTTAGCTGTTAACCCTTTTAAGAGGAACAGGAATTGTAAGTCTATTACCTGCAGATAACACTGTTCAGGGCAAGCAGTGGAACCAGAAGTGGGATCTGGGAACAGTGGTTGTGAGGGCTTGTGCTGTGGCTGCCAGCCTGCCTTCCTCCCACCTCATCCTGTAAGACAAGCAGGATGAAAATTTTAAAGCCCTATTTGGGCATCTGCAATAACACAGCACTGGAAGAAATATAAGATTATTCTGTCTAAATTGATATACCTAACCATACCTGAGGCTCCAACATGCACACCCATCTCTTTAACACTCAGTAACAGTGCTTATCTCCTCTAATGAGAAAGGTCTTGTGCTCAGCTCAATTCCTTCAGACTTCCATCAGTGGTCATATTTTCTACAACTGCCAGGTGTGTTGCTGTCCTCTGGACACCTCCCAGTTTGTTCCAAAAGTTGAGCTCAGTGTCCTGGATGTGGCCTCCCACTGTCGAGCCCCCACACTGCTGGTGCAGTCATCCCATTAACAGATCTTAGAACAAAACTTTTATTCTTTTCTCTGCTTGCAACACTCCAGCACTAGTGGTTTATCTGTGGTTTGTGACCCAGTATATTTCAATGGTTTGTTTTTGTGATAGCCCTTTCTATTTTTGCACTTGATTATGTCTGTGGGTTTTTGTTTGTTTGTTTGTTTGTTTGTTTGTGGTTCTTTTTAGTGGGGGAGGCACCTCTGCAAGCTTTGCAGCAAAGGCACACTAAAAGCAGACACACAGCCAGTAAGGGGGTTCTTAAAGGGCTGCTTAGTGAAATGGGGGAAAAAAACCACAATTGGAAGACAAAAGAAAATAATTAATTTTCCTGGGTCAGCAATGCCATAACTTTGAGAGGAGCTGGTAGACATTTAGACTCCAACAGGGAAGGGACTAGAAGACCATCAGCAGTCAGAGGAAAGGACCATTTAGCAAACATTGGTGGTTTAATTTTCTCCTGTTTTAGCTTCAATCTCCTGCTTACATGATTCAGGCTTTGAAGTGCCACATTAACTGTACCAAAGCATTGTCCCTGAGGATTGACGACAAAACTCACACAGACTCTTAGCTTGAAATGTACAGCAGCAGTTCCAAAGTCAACATTTTTACACTTATTAGCAGCATCCTCGGTCTTTCCTATTCAATCCAAGCCTTCTGGAGGAACTCACAGTAGCTACTTTTTCAAGGACAGATTCACTTGTGGGCACATGTGGTACCTCACAAGCACTGACAGAGAATGCAAAATTAGGTAAGACAATCCTGGTAAGATATAGTTTTACATAGGTTACAGTTTTATAGTTGGAAACCAGACCTTTTATTTTTACTGTCTCCTTTATCAACATTACAGAAACCTCCCTGGGACATGACTCAAGACAGCAGCAGAACAAAGTGCCAGGCTGGCCATACCTGTTTGGAGTCGATGTTCGCCCTTCCTGCCCCTTTCATTACCACCTGCTTGAGACAGGCACGTGTGGTGGCTGTAACTTACCCTGTCACAGCTTTACATCACATCTGCTGATCCAGGTTGAGAACTGAGCAGCAGGAAAAGGACCCTTGGCATTCATGTTGTGGACAATCTCCTCCCAAAGCCCAAGGGCAGGAGGGGGCACAGCAAGGCCCTGTGACAGCCCTGCTCTGGGTGGAGGGCGCTGCTGGAGGAAGAGAGGTGCCTGCTCACCAGATGGGTGTCAGTGCCATGTTAACCATGGCCAGGGGGATGAGGGCAGCCTGAACCTGCAGCTGCCTGCCCTCACTGAGAGCTTAATCATTTTTAAATTCGGAGAATGAATGCCATGACCTGCAATTATTCATCTTTTGTGTTGTTAGCTACAGCTCCCTGCACTGTGCCAAATCACACAATTCCAGACCGGTTTGGTGGTTGGACTTTATCAACAGCCCCATCTTTACACTCCTCTGCCTGCCCTCTCCCTAAACCTCCCCATCACCCCCCTGCCCAGTCCCTGGTGAGGGGCTTCCAAGGGCTGGGCAGGATCAGCACTGCATGTGAAGTCCCCAGGGTGATGAGGGAGCCCTCAGGGTGGCACATGGCCAGTGGGCACAACACAATGGTGCCACGGAGGCACTGGGCCATCCTGCAGGCTCCAGGCAACGGGGGTGGGGAGCCCCAGGAGTGCTGTGTACCATGCAGGGAACGTGCCGTGCCACCTCCCAGAGTGGCTCCTGCCGGCTGCCCCATGGCAGCACCAAGGGTGCACTGTCAGAGAAAAAAACATCCACACCAAAAATATGCCTTACCTGGCAGCAGATTGCAGTTGTTGCCACCAGGAAGAGCCTGGGCCCCAGCACAACCCCCTCCCATCTCTGGTTTTAACCCTAAAACATGCATTTCTCCAATGCATTTTTTAGACATCCACAGTCTTGAGCAGGCAGATGCCCATGCAGTGCCAGGAGAGCTGCCAGTGCTGCTGCTGTGTCTTCCAGCTCTCACAAGACCAGGAGCACCACTCACTTTTGTGACTACTTGTGGGGGCAGACCTAACATCAAGAGCAGCTGGTGGCCAATATATTATTGCCCTTGTTCCTGCTTGTTGTGACTGGAAGAGCTGTGCTCTTCAGCGATTTTCCAGGTGGGCTGAAGGACCAGCGGGTGCTGAGGCCATGGGGACAGAGGTGTAAGAGCAGCCAGGGACAGTGTGCCCAAGCCTTCTGCAGACACACAGCTTGTCTGTGTGCAGCACTGTGGAGCTGCAGCGTTGCAGAACCTCTTTGATTGTTTCCTCATGCCCAGCCAAGGCTGTGAGGTTCCTGAAGGAAATACAGTCCATAAGACAATGCTTAATAATGGAACACCTAGCTTTGAGATGTCTTCAGATCTACTCAATGATTATAAACAAAGCTTCATTTAATTTGTTGTTCCAATTATCACTCACATTTAAGTCCACTATTCACTACAGAATTGTAATTTCACGCTTCTAAGTGATATACAGAACTTGGTTCAGGGCATCTCCTGCTTCATGAGCTATGCTTATAAATTAGGCTTTTGATTTCTCATGAGGTCATGGGGGTTACCCAGAAGATGGGACATGGGTATGGCCCATGTGATACATTTTTATCCTGTGTGAAGCAGGCTGGTCATAGGTGCTGTTCCAACAGAGTTGGGAAGCAACCACATAGAATGCTGAGGGTAGATTCACATGGAGTGTTGTATATTTGTATGTGGGTTATAAACAATAACATTATTTAAACCAGGAATAAGCAAATAATTGTACTTAAAATTATAGATAAGTACAACCTCCCTACTATCAGAAGTAAAATTCTAGAGGTGCTATAAATAGTAACATTTCTAAAACCACATCCAAAGAAAACTTCATTGTAACAAAACTTGGTTTATATTTAGTGGTATCAGGTTTTACTATTTTTGAAGATGCCTAAATAGACCTCTGACAGCTGCTACTGTCAGACAGTGGTATTTTTGCTGTTGGAACCATGGCATTTAACAGATGGAAAAGCAGATAATGTAATAACATATTATTCGTGAGTAACATTTTAGAAGTAGTAGTCATGGTCTTTAAATAAAGGTGGGCAAATCAGAGCTGAGTCAACTTCACTCCTGGATGAAAGAAAGCTCCAGTTGCTTCAACTACAACAATGTAAAAAACATTCCTTAAAAACTAAAGGGCCAAAAATGTAAACCCCATAATTGGAAAGATGCCTGAGCTCCTGTGGGCTCTCCAAGGAGAGCAGTGATGTGGAACCTGTGAGGAGTCCACATGCAGGTGGGAAACAGACACCGCACATTTACTGACTGGGACCATCGGGACTCCTTCAGAGAAACCAGGCACCGTCTCTCCTCACCAATTCCAAAATGTTACAAGAACTGCAAGGAGTTCCAAGCTGCATTTGGTGGACAGGTAGTCTCAGTCACTGTGGCATGTCAGGAAGCCCGAGCTCTTTATCCTCACTGTGACATCTCCCACTAGAACCTATGCAGATGGGAGGTACACAGAAATCAAGTGAACAGAACACAACAGTGCCACTCCCTCGCAGAGAATGTTTTTAGTTTACTATTCATAGAGACAACACATCACAAGAGAGTAGCTTGTCTCCCAGCCAAACATGGAGACCAAATAAAGCATTAGCAAAACCCCACTTTGCTGGGCTGGGTGAGGCAGCAGTTGTGTCATCTTTGGCGTGTTGATACAAATACACGCTGAATCCAGCTTGCTTTCGAAATAACAGCTCACTCAATATTGTGGGATTAAATGAATCAACAGCCCTTCAGGATAGCCCTGATGGAGACTGTTACTACCATTTGCATCGAAGCAGTGGTTATCAGCCCACAGGAAATTATTGTAACAAGTCAAAATATTCAGCCTGAATATCTCCCCGAAGGGGAGGATGAACTGCTTATTCCAAATCCATCTGTTACCTCATCCCTGGCACCTTTTCTAATCAAATGGATAAAGATGGCAGATTCTGGTATTTTCCTGGTACTGACTG
>JAWWLV010000005.1:14251881-14333991 GCA_035041135.1 Platyrinchus mystaceus
TTGTTTGTGCTAAATACAGCAGAGGTTAGTTTGAAAATTAATTTATTTCAACACACAGAAGAGGAAATGCATGAATGTATGTACAAGACAATTCAAAATAGGATACCTATGAGCTGCAAAGTAGCCCTTCTAAGTAGGCTGGAAGAAAACAGATGCTTCTGCCTGCTGCAATGAAAAAACACTATCAATATTATAAAAATGTGTACCAAAGAAGCCAGGGATCAATTGCTACTTGAAAGATAGGCCAGATGTCTTAAAGAATAGCTCAAAGCATATAAATATCTCAATTCCCTATCTTTCAAAAGACCTTGGGGGTGGGGGAAAACTATTATGACCTAATTCCTCATTTCCAGATGGTTTTTTTTTTCTTTTCCCATGATAGAAGCATGCCTAGCCACTGCAAAGTGTAGCATTTAAGGAGAACAGTTTTACAAAGATTTCTAGAAAACAAGTAATCTGTGTGACTCCAGATAGCAAGCAGAGGAAAAAATGGAGCTGCTGGCTCATGACAAGTGGAAAATCTTCCGTAGTTACCAGTGATGTGTATCATCCAGGTTTATTTTTCAGACCTACTACAGTTCACCATTTAGTCTCACAAATGGCTGCACCAGAATAAGAAGGAGTAGGCACAAGGGGGAAAGTGGGATCAATTAGTGATCGAGTGATTTAATCAGAATTATAGGCTAGGATAAATAACAGAATTTCCCAGCCTTCTTCTTTTTAACATTTTCATATATTTTCTCTTTTTGGCTCTAATCTTTCAAGCTGCAGTTGCTTTGGGCCAAACCAAAGGTTGATCCTGCACTGCGTCTGCTAGGATAGTGGCCAATAGCCAGAACCATAGGGGAAAAGCATAAGAAATACAAGTTTAAAATGATCCTTCCTCAATCATCTTCCAATAACTCGTAGCTTAGAATCTCCACGCAGAATTCACTAAAACTGTGCAAGAATCATACCAGAAGTATTGTCCCTACAGTTAACGGCTACTTGGAAGAGAGTTGTAATTTTTAAAAAAATGTATAAATATGTATAAAGATCTGATCAGAGAAAGGCACCATCATGTCACACAGCTGCCATAATTATTGCAGTTCAAATATGTGCACAAGCTGTCCTATGCACAAATACTGATGGATTTCACCAGTCTGCAGGAATTACTAAAAGAAACCCCAAACTCGTAAAAACCCCATACATAGGGAAAGGTAATCACAGTAAAGCAGCCCCAAAGCAGTGCAAAAGCCATGCTCTAGAGCCACTCAAGCTGTAGCAATTTGGCTGCTCTCCCAGAGGGACTCATCACCCACACCACCTAGGTCAAACTGACAGCACAGATATTAGGGAAACTTCTCTCCCACGCACACAGCTATTAAACAATGATCAGTCTAGCTGCTTATCCAAAAAGATTCAAAAGATCTATCGTGTAAAATAAAACCTCATTGTTCCCAGCTTTTAATAATAGTTCTCTGAAAAGCATCTGTAATGATTGTGACCACACAGGCTTTATGGGAGAGCAAACCACGGAGGACAGACCATACATCTTTGCCCTGGGAAAAGCTATGGAGCGTTTCTTCCTGGACCAAATCATCAACTGAAAAAGCAACTTTGGTTTGGGAGCAGATGGGGAGAGAAAAAAACAGGAGAATATCACAAAGGTTTTCAAACCATAATTGCTATGAAGATGTTGTCTTAGAAGTATCTCCTTGCTACTTACTGCAATGCAGGAGCTCGCAAGGCTCTCTCAGACACGAGAAAGGCCTCCAGCATCACCAGGAACACATGAAATCTTGTAACTATCTAACTTAATGGTAACTCTTCCCTTGCCTTTCTCTGCCTCCTAAGAACTAATGTCCTCGGGTTTGAGTGTTCACCCTAAAGCCTTCCCCAATAGAATGTACACTGACATTTATAAACAGGAGAAGGCACATGCAAAGCCAGCAGATACTGATATTCTGGGATACTAGTGAAAAAGGAAACAGGGAAACCCCACAGAACTTGCCTTCACCCACTGACCTTTGCTTTTTTTTTTTTTTACTCAAGTATAAATAATACTTTAATGGTTTCCTTGAGACAAACTATTCTGATAAATGTTTATGGAGTTAATAAGGAATTCTCCACTACATGAGTAGGTGAATGTTTAGACAGTTTGATATAGGAAACATTATACAGCCAGTGCTGTAGCAGTTTGTAGGAAAGTTTGATGCAAGGTCAGTTTCCTGTTTCAGTCATGTCACATGGCAATTTACAGCAGTAGACCACGAGGTAGCAGCTCCAAGGGAAGCATCCTGCAGAAACAAAGGGCATGGCACTGCAAATAGTACCATTCTCCAAGCACCAGTTTGCAAGCTTTTGGGGTTTGTTTTTTTGGGGGAGTTTTGCGGGGGTGGGAAGGGGAGTTGGTTGATTTTGTTAGTGGGGATTTTTTTTTTAATGAGACAACAGAAAGAAGAGACCTCAAACCCTCCCACTTACTTGTAGCAGAATGATTAGTAATACTTCTCAGACTTTAATCCAGACCAGGATCTACTGCATGAAGTGCTCTACAAACAAGGTTCTTTACAGAAGTCACCTTTTCCTGCTTACCTGGAAAAATCATCCACATGTAGTTATTGTGCAGCCTGAATTCCAAGCTCTGCAGAAGAGACCTAGTGTTTTCTCTGCTGCTGTTCAAGATCTTCATCCAAGCTCTCTTCAGGGCCTGATTCAACCAAATTATACACTGCTTAGTACTGCTAATAAACATGAAAATTTTGTTAAAACATCCCCCACTCCTACCCCTGCCCCATGATAACATGAAATAACATTTCCCCATCAATGGTGTTCAATCACCATTCAAACAGGAAACAAAACAAGAATTTTATTTTGAAGCAGCATTTTATTTTCCATTAGCTTTGCATACAGAGCTTCAGCCTAGCTAAGACAAACTGTGCACTGCAGGTAGCTGTAGGGACATGCTACACCTTGGCAATGCCAGCTGTGTTGGGTTTACATGGCAAGCTTTTGGTAGCAGAGGGAGCTACAGTGGTGGCTTTTGTGAGAAGACACTAGAAGCTACGACAGAGCCAATGCCAGCTGGCTCCAAGACAGACCCACCACTGGCCAAAGCTGAGTCCAACAGCGACAGTGGTAGCACCTCTGGGATAACATATTTAAGACAGGTGAAAAAAACTTGTGCAACTGCAGCTGAAGAGAGGAAAGAAACCACGGTGCCAACAACACCAAGGTCAGTGAGGAAGGAGGTGGAGAACGTGCTCCAGGCACCAGATTGCCTTGGAGCCTGTGGTGCAAACTACGGTGAGACAGCTGTGCCCCTGCCATGGAGGCCCATGGTGGAGCAGATAGCTACCTACAGCCTGGGGAGGAGCCCATGCTGGAGCAGGGAAATGCCCAGAGGAGGCTGTGATCACATGGAAAGCACACGCTGGAGCAGGTTGGATGGCAGGACTTGTGATCCCATGGGGAACCCACACTTGAACAGCCTGTTCTGAAAGACTGCACCTCATGGCAGGGACCCACACTAGAGTGGTTTGTGAAGAACTGCAGCCTGTGGGAAGGGCTCACGTTGGAGAAGTTCATGAAGAACTGTCTCCTGTGGGAGGGGCCCCACAATGGAGCAGGGCAGGAGCATGAGGAATCCTCACCCTGAGGAGGAAGGAGTGGCAGAGATTGATGAACTGATACATTCCCTGCCCCTCTGCATCACTGTGGGATGGAGATAGAGAAGATGAGGAGTAAAGATAAGCCTGGGAAGAAGGGAGGGGTGGAAGTATTTTTAAGATTTGGTTTTATTTCTCATTATCCTACTCTGATTTGATTGGTAATAATTTAATTTTGCCCCAAGCCAAGTCTGTAATTAGTGATCAGTCTCTCCCTGTCCTTTTGTTATATTTTCTCTCTCCTGTCCAGCTGAAGAGAGGAGGGGTGGAGCAGCTTTGGTGGGCACCTGGTCTCCAGCCAGAGTCAACCCACCACACCACTGCCTCTACAAAGCACCATTTTACATACTTTTCAAAACACCAAAGCAGTGAAGTAGTATTTGCACAAGAAAATTGCATTATAATGACAAAAAATGTGTAAAGGTTTTTAGCATTACCAAAATACAGCATCTACCTTGAATACTGGGCAACATCCCTACGAGATGGATGATATGGGAGAGATCTCTGAACAGGGTCTTGCTGTGTTTGTAAGCTAAGGGCTGCTATGAAATCCCCCAGTGCATTCTACAAACCCACGAGTTGGTCTTTGTGCTAAGCCCTGGTTCTGTTTTGACCCACACAATCCAGATATCCACATTCAAGTTGCACCAGAGGACGAATTTGTCCAAACCACAGCTTACCTTCATCTTTCAGCTTCATACAATATGCTCTTGGTGTTGTTTTCTGGCAATTCCAAGTGATCAAAAATTTCCAAAACTTTTCAAACTGACCTCTGGTTGTGGTCACCTGCCTTACTACCACAGATCACACTTTCTCTAGGAGGCAAGTCAGGTAACTCCTTTTCAAATTAAGACAGGGAGCTCACTGCTGCTGACACCAGACAGCAGGAGCCAGGTTTTTAGAGTACTGAGAAATCTACAGTCCAATTTTTAATTTAAAAGTTTAAATTTTAAAAGTTTACCCTAGAGCTTTATATTGCTGGATCCTCCCTTATAGCATACTCCATGAGTCAAAACTTCAGCTGTTTGGGTTGTGGCTGCACCAACGCTAGATTTGATTAGTCACAATGCTGAAAGCCCTTCATTGCTCATTGTTTCATGGCCCTTCTTCAAGTACCTGTTCCAGTAAGATCTGTTTGCAAATTGAAGATTAAATGTGGTCTGGACAAGGTCTGACAACCAGTGCATACTGTACTCTTATAGGGGTTTTAATTGGTTCAGGCTTTTTTTGTCTGTAAATTAATTTCTATTTTAAGTAGCTGACTGAACCTGTATATATGTGTATTTAAACTTCCCTCAGAAGTTCACCCTTGTAAAACAGAGTTTTGAATCTCATTTCTGTCAGTGGCACAGCAGGTAAAGAAGAGTGAGCACACTCATTTGATGTTACCTGGGGAAGTAAGAAACGAGCATAATGAGCCTCACCGCTTTTTTGTTAATTCACCCTCAACACCTGCCTACACAACAGCAGCAGAGAGTGCAATGTCTCCCCTCGCAGCATTCACCCCACTACGGAAGTAATAATGGCTTTTGTGCTTTCTGTACTCACAGATCCTGACAATCCAAGGTCAGACATACTCACGCACTCTGGCGTCTGGTCTGTGTATCCCATCACAGCCAGGTTTCTGGCATAGCTTTAATAAACCATCAAAGTACCTATTTTGAAGGCAAGATATGGAGGAAGAAGACGGAGGTAAGCATGAACTATTTCATGAACTTCATAAACCGAAAAAACAGGTCACGATTCTGTCCAACTAAGCCTACAATCCTTCTCAAGATGCACAGAAACTGTTCAAAGCATAAATACTCAATGAATGCTAAACCTGCACAGTCAGGCAGGTTTATTTTCTCCATAGGAGCTTAAGGAGGGTCTTACTACATTGCTTACATTTTGCTTCCATGCACAAGAAGTCTCTGAGAGGTATTTATTCTGTTCACATAAAAAAAACAATTTCATGTACTTAAAAGAAAAAAAGGAGAAAGATGGCAGCACAGAAAGTTTTCTTCATTACAAAGTGTTTTTCCATCAGGCAATTATTTATAAGAACTTTTGTTAACACTGGAGTTGAGGCTCTGGAACAAAGTGGATATATTGTTTACTAGCTTTGCCAGTCAATCTTCTCTTACAAAACCTCTCCCTTCCCCCTCTCCTTTTCCAGCCAAGTCAGTTCTTTGCATAGCTCAGGAGTTTCCTTTGTCACCAAGATCTCCTTTTCCACAGATTGTTCCTTGAATAATGCCATCTTCAATGTAGTGCCCTGAGGTATCCGTGCTCCTGCAGAGAACTGTTGAGGGAATCCGAGATGAGCGTCTGTCCTGACTCTTATCCTCAGAGGAGCAGAAAATCATCCTTTTCATGGTACCCCACATCTCATCATCTTTGTATGAATAAATTATTGGATTCATGACAGAGTTCAACAGGGCCAGAAGAAGAAACCATCTTTTAACATTCTGAATCCCACAGTAGGTACAGTGCAGACCATCAAGCAGTAAGACAACCAGGCCAGGCGTCCAGCAGACAACAAAGGCACCTAGAAATAAAGCAGACAAAAGAAAACCAAACCTGACTTCAGACTTCTAGGGATTTGGAGTGTTTTGCACCTTACAAGATTATTGGGTCATCAAAATTCTACACAAAAGTACTAAAAGCAAGAGAGGACAAAATTCTAATGACAGTAGCAAAATTATATCTACTACAGCTCCTCTGCCAAGCCCTGGGCAGGAGGCAGGGCAGCTCTCAGAAGACTGCAGGGAGCAAGAATCCAGCTGCTGACAGCATCAGCTCAAACACAAGTGGGAAAAGGCCATCACAACAGGGATTTATCCATGCTGATAAATAAACAAGAGCTTGAGCATTTACAAGCAGAGAACTGCACTCGAACACAAACTTCCTCTCTTCATCTCTCTTGTGTGCTGGAGGAGAAAATACCAGGTGGTTCACTTCCACCACTGCCACAATATGATTCAAAGAGACAAGTCTCCTGTCACACTACAGCTGACTCTGCAGAGCTATGAGCACACTGCCTAATTAATAAAACAGCCATCACTAGCTGGAAACCCACAGCTGGTGTAGGATGCATGCCACTGCCTGCAACACACAAGCACTGCCAGCTTCCTGGTCAGAGCAGAGCCCACCTCCTTCCACTGCTCCCTCTCAGGCTCTGCATGCTGGGTACTTCAGACTCAACAACTCAGACATAAGAAAAAAAATTGAGTTACACATGAAAAAAGAGAAGGAAGCAAATAGATGAGTTAGCAAAGGTGAACCAAAGGTTGTAGCAGTGAGAGCAAAGAAATGAAGGGAGAGGGGGGAAGGAACCAAACACAAAAAGGATGAGGAAATAAGTATATAGTGGTGGGGAAAGAAGAAAACTCTGCAATAGAGGCACTTCCCCAAAACATAGCAAGAAACTGCGGGACAAGCCCAGGAGCAGCAGAGTTCTTGTGTTTCAGCTGCAAGGCAGGAATGAAAACAGCCCCTGCAAGGAACAACGTGATAATAAAAGCTGGAAGAGAAAGCAGGACAACACACTCCTCTCCCACCAGCCCCTCAAAAAAAAAAAAAAAAGGAGAAAGAAGGGAGAAGAGGTCTTAGACTGAAGACAACATGAAGAAAGCATAAAAACCACAGCTTAGAAGCAAGTTCTATGTTGCATTTGCATCTTCCCATGCTCCTGCACACCACCACCGTTAAGTACAGGGGTGTGGGCAGGATGGGTGGGGAGGGGGCACATGGCTATCAAATGCAGCCGTTGCCCACGAGTTGGAGAGGGGCCTCGGACTGCCCCATCTGCCCCCTGGTCTCCCCCAGCACTGGACCTCATGATCCCTCGCCCACAGCCCAGGGAATGAGTAGCCATATGCATGATAATACTAACTTAGCACAAGCCACAATTGCTGTCTGACATACAGAAATAGAAAATTACAACTCTGCCCAGCAGTCACAGTTTGAACAATGTGATGAGGAAATTCCAATCACTTATCACAGCAGAGTTTCCCCATTTTGGAGCTTAGAAGAAAATAATCCAACAAATAAGGATGATAAGCAGCTACACACTAAAAAGCTCTCCTGGGGGTATGGGTATCTGTTCAACAATTTTGGTAGGTCAAGCAAGCCCACCTCATTTTTTTTTAAAGCCGGTGATATTCCCATATCCAAGCTGTGCAAGCAAACAGTGGGAGGCAGCCTGGACTACAGCAGGACCCAGGCAGTGCCAGTGCTCGGCAGCACCTCAGCCAACTGCACACACAGGCCAGTGTCCCCATCGAGGACTTGAACAGACTGCCCATCTGATGGGCAGGTTATAATGGTATATAAAGTGAATTTGTGTGACTTAGTAAGCATTAGGCTTGCCGAAAAATGTATCCAGGACAAGGCATCATGTATCTTGCTGCAAATCTGTGCTTCCAGACTCCAGACAAAATTCAACCAACCGATTTACTCTGTTCGAGGCAATACTGAACAGAAAGGCAAGAGACCACTTTCTTCAGAAACCGAATTTTCTACTCTGCTGTTCCAAGATTTTTGCTATGCTAAGTACTAATTTCAGAGTGTTAGTTTTGAGATACTGGTTAACATCAATAACATTCCTCCATTGCCCACTGGCATGGGGAGCTGAACGCTGCTACCACAACACTTGTTTTCCCTGGTCAGTCTCTGTACTACACACTGGTTTGGCTCCTGTGTGCTGAGTAAGCAGTTGTGACACCAGCTCTCTCATAGTTTACAATGGAGAAAACACTGCACTGATTTATTGCCCTGGGCTTCACCAGCAAATCCCATCAGCTTTAACCAGCACTGGAACCCAACCACCCAGACAATACTGTGTCTAGTTAAGTGTCTCGGCAAGTATTTGGACATGAAGCTTTCACTATCTACCAAGGATCACTGGCAAAGCTGCCAATACATCACCTCCATGCAGAAACTGAGATGGTAACAAACCCGCCTTAGAACAGGCACTGGAACCATTTTGACCACAAAGCATGCAAGGTCCAACCCTGCTTTTGTGGAAGTCACCAGGACATGAAAGAGACCCCAAAAGCCACATTTAACAAGAGACGCAGAAACGTCTCCTTCAAACAAAATCCCAAAATTGCAGGCAGGATTAGTCCACGAACTCCTAGGATATACCCCTGTCTATATAGGCATAACCCTAAAAGGTTTCAGCTGCAAAAGTAAGGGAAGATAAAAGACATCTGCAGACATCTCTCTGCATGACTGAAGACAAGGACAGGGGCAATGCAGTGACAGTGTCCAAGTTACAGGCTAATGTTTTCACGAGGCTGTTGCTTTCACTCCAAAAATACATTTTGCTGTCTATGGAGACAACACAAATAATTCACACCCTACTCTTAACACTGCTGAGATGAAAGCAAGGCATGTCTCAGACTCACAGCCTTGCTCAGATTTTGTTATTTTTACCACCAAGCTTTCAGAGGGAACCATAGTTAAGCATAAAAATATACCTTTGTTGTGGCCCTTGGGTGATTTTCTTGTTTGCAGACTATTTATCCCATAGGAGCTCCTCTCCCTTTAGAAGAGCCACACTCCAAAAATAATTTAACTTCTGGGACTCTTTAAAATTCACATAAGTGACATGAAATACATCCTGGCTGCAACATGGATTAGAAGAACAACTCTGAGTCTTCCCACTAGATTATGGGAGATCAGGTGCCACAAAGCCTCAAGGTTAGTTTGAGGATTTCCATCAGATTTAACCATGGATTTTCCTGTAGATTACATCATCTCAGCTTGAAAATTAATTCCCGTGGATCTGGGAGAACTACTGATGCTTCAACAGTATCATTTCATAAAATCCAGCACATCAAAGCTGTCCCTGAGCATGCCAACTCTGAGAGGAAAAAAAAAAATGCAGTAGTTTCCAGCTGCCTTTGCCACATGTGCGACCAAGTTAAAACAGCAAGTTACCAATTAAACTATAATTTCACTGAAACTGAAAATCATCCACCCCAAAGCTGCTATTTCAGCAGGAATCTCACTGCCAGGTTCAGAGGAGCTACCACATGCACAACCACCTGAAAATCACATACCCACATACCTGCAGCCACCCTTCTTCAAAGCTACAGTCACAGGCTTAGCTGGGATTATGCCACAAGGTCAGGCCAAGAGGATTTTAGCCCCTTTTGCTAGGTTTCACATCTTCCAGTTTAACTAGATAACTACCTGTGGTTCAGCATGCCAAAGAGAAAGCCTTACTCTTATGCTATAATGGACTATTCTAGGGGTTATGGCAGAAATAGGCAGATGACAGGGACTTGACTCCCAGCCTTGGGAAGGGGCCATCCAAGCAGAAGGGGTGGTGCAAAAAGCCACCTGCAGCTGTGATCACCGTGAATTCACGAAATCACACTGAAATCTCAACTCCCCTAACTCTTAAATGTAGGGCCACAGGAGGAGAACAACCAAAAAGGACAGGGATGTTTTGCTGGAGGGGCAGCCCAGTCCAGCCTTCCCAAGGAAGAAGGTGGAAGAGGCTGGGAGAACGAGCATGCCAGCAGCACCCAGCTACACATAGCCTCCTTCCATACAGCAGCAGGGCAGCAGGATTTTGTCCTGAATCTCCCATAAAACCAATAAAGAACGTGAATAAGAATGTTGGGTTTTATCATGTTTTATCCAGTACAGCATTTTGGAATAGGCTTTTAGTGAAGACTGTATCAGGCATGTACTCCAAAGCAATTTCAGATGTTTTGGAACAAGTCATTCAAAATAACTGCTTTGGGCAAAACCCACGTGCTGCATATAGCTGTAGGCTGTTGCATCAGTGGATGTAAGCAGAATTTTGCAAGAATCACTGTGCTCACTTGGTGACTCCTGTGGTAATTTGGAAGTCCAGAAAACACATTATTTGGGTTTTGCACACTGGGCTTGAATGACTTGGCCAGGAGAGCACATTTCAAACTGTTTAAAAAAATAAGTTCTCATTCTTAGAAACAAATTATTATAAAAATGTTTATAAAAAGCCTCTCAGAGTCAAAATTTGGAGAATTGGTATGAAGGAACATGCCAAGACACACTTCCTCTGACACAGGAGCTTGGAGTAGATTGGACACCCAGCAACATGGGCACTAATTCGACTTCTTTGGTAGCAGGCTCTCTTTTGGTTTTGTTTCTGACTGACAAAGTAAATCTACAAAATTATGATCTCTGAAGCAGCACTCAGTCTTTCTAAGTTAAATTTGCCTTGCCCAGCACACAACATGACTAAATGCTTTGCCTGAATTATAATTTAAGTTCATGGCTGAAAAGCTTTATTCTGTGAGTAAGAGGAAGCTAATGCTGAAATTCAAATCAACTCATAGTCCTAAGGCCCCACTCCCTAGTAAAAGAAGTTGAAAACTAGTTTCAAAGTGCAGTTTATTTCCACACAGCAGCACAAAGAGCACTGAAGGCTTGCCATAGGCTAAAGGACCTCAAGGGATGAGCGAACAGCAGTCACCATCCCTGTCCCTCCAACTCCCATGTCAGCTGGCTGGATGCAGTTCTGCCTTCAACAGAAATGCTCAGGGAACTGCTTTTTAAAGTGCTGTGTTTTCTGTCTCTTTCCAATGCAGCAGTTAGCTGCAGTCTACTCGATGCTCATGCATTAGAGCAGGATCATATTTCGAGAAATTCAGACTTTTTCTGAGGAATTTTCTCCTTCAAGGTGAATGGTTTAGGTTTTACTACATGGGAACTTAGGTGGGGCAAAAGACTCAGTCTGACCCCTGCAAGTCAAGGGCAGGGGGACAGGTACAACCACCAAACCGACTCTCTATAGATGCCATAAAATCAAGGGAAAAAGAGGGAAGAACAGCTGTGGAGGGATTCAGAAAGGAAAGGCTCTGGTAGTGGACAAGAAGTATAAGTGAGAACCTGGTACTTGTTTGAACCATAGTCCACTTTCTCTCCTAAGGTCGGGCACTTTAAAGTTTAACTGATTTCAGCTTCTACAGCATTTTAAAACACCATTTGGTAGACAAAGGTGCTGTGTATTACAGCACTGTTATTTCAGAAAAAAATAATAAAATCAGATACCAGCATCCAAAAACCACAGGGGAAAGAAAGTATCTTCAACCTGAACATTCTACCCTGGCAACTCCTACCTCCATGAAAAATTACACTTTTCTCCCAGAGCTCTCCAGCACTACCATGCTGCAGTACAACATGACTGTGTCCCAGCTGTGGATGCCAGCTTTCCTATACTGGTCATACAACATCAGAAGAGTTGTCAGAGCAATAAAGACATATTTGTGGTTTTAGAGTCCCCCACCACTGAAGGCCAGCTTCACAAATGTCCTGGTGCACCCCCAGTTCCACTTGCAGTGAGCTGCACAAGCCCTGCTCACGTGATGCCTGGTTTCCGGAAAATATCTTGCTCAGATTCAAGTCATTCTGTGGAAAATGGACTGCTACAGCTGGTATTTGTTCCAACAATCAGTTGCCTACTCTGTCCATCTCTAATTTAATACACAGCTACATCGCAACTAGCTGAGGAAGTGATCTAAGCTGCTCAAGTATCAACAGTGTTTCTAGGGCAGAATCCAGGTAAAATCTCATGTTATGATTTAGAGATCTAAAGTTATACTGTATCATCATCATCTGAAAATATTTTGCACCGTGCAATATACACAGAATGAAGGTGAATCTTCCCCTTGCAAAGCAAATCTCTGTAAAAAGACCCATCAGGCATCTTCTCCTTTACCCAAGGAAGATACATTTCTAGGGGGAAGAAGTTTCTATGTTCAGGAAACAGCCAAGACAAAGATGTGCAAAGATAACTACCCACATCCAACCTTAGGGCTTATGGCCTTGAGCAAATATTAAAGAACGTAATTTTGAAAACGTTCTACTAGGTAGCTGTGAATCTTCAGAAGCCTTCCTCCAAAGTGATTTTGTATCTCCCTCCTCAAAAAACCCCAAAAAGCAAAAAACCAACACAACAAGTTGTGTTTTGGAACAAGGTGCCTACACAACAGAGACACTTTTCTTCTATGTGTCGACCTTGAGTTTCAGCATAGTGGAACAGCTGTTTTACTATCTAAAGCAAACAGAAGTCTAAATGCCTCCAGCACTTTAAAGTTCAGTGAGGGTTTTGGGGGTTTTTTTCTGTTATGAGGGCTGAGGGATTTTTGTCCGTTGAAAAAAAAAAAAAAAAAAAGGCAGCTAAACCAAACCAAGACAAAGCCATCCACTGGCACTGCCAGCCTTCCACACCATGGTTTGTCATCTCTTACCTAAGACAGTCATGACAGTCTTCATGAGCTTCACAGGTGTTCTCCTTCGGCTAATGGATCCACTAGTGTGTGATGACAAGACATTAGTTTTCCTCTGGACGTACATGTAGATTCTTATGTAAACCACCACCATAATGAAGAAGACAACCAGGTTTAAGACACTCCAGAATACCAGGTAACTTCTGCTGTAAATAGGCGCCAGGGATGAGCAGACAGTAATGTCACAGAGGCAGTTCCAACCCAGGGTAGGAACAGCACCCATGAAAATAGCAATGGCCCAAATTGATATAATTAAAAAGGTGACTCTCTTCTTTGTGAGGTTACTGTGGATCTTCATGCGCATTATCGACATGTGCCGCTCAACAGCTATGACGAGAAGATTCACCAGGGAAGCCGTCAGGCTGGTGTCTAGGAGACCCTGACGCAAAAACCAGCGGTTAACAGTTAATGTCTTAGATACTGGGCCAGTGTTGAACATCAAGAACACATAGGCAATTCCAGCAAAGAAATCTGCAGCAG
The DNA here is from genome assembly GCA_035041135.1 of Platyrinchus mystaceus. Lineage (NCBI taxonomy): Eukaryota > Metazoa > Chordata > Aves > Passeriformes > Tyrannidae > Platyrinchus > Platyrinchus mystaceus. Next base: position 14,265,287 of record JAWWLV010000005.1, read on the forward strand.
CTAAGTTGGCCAAAAGATAGTAAAAGGGAAAATGAAACCTCTTGTTCTTGACCACAGCTGCTATGACCAATGAATTTGAAATAAAAATGAAGAGGCAGAAAAATGTCCCAAAACACAGAACAACAATGAGCTGTGGCCCTGTCCACTCATCTGCTGTGTCCGTCTTTGTTTTGTTATAGAAAAAGTCCATGCGCTTATCATAGTAGCATTCATTCATCCTGGATTAAAGCCCCTGCATCCTAGGAAGTGTGGAAGGTAAAAAGAAAGAAAGAGGATTAACAATCAGGGAATAGTCCTTGCTTCAATCACCACACCTAACAGCTTCTTTCTAGGGGGACAAGGGGTTCTGACAGGGACACGAGAGGGTATATGTCTTGAGGCCTTCAGTAAAAATTCAAACTCTACAGGGCTGAAGCAGAAGAAAATATTCAGCCCACTGGAGGACCACAGTGCATGATGCTTGGATGAATCAGGAATTTTTAAAATACTCACCTGCTTACAAAACCCCAGCACAGTTCCTTTGAACTATCAGTCATACTGTACAGGCAACAAAGTGGAAGTTAAGAGGTTAAAAGTGATTTTCCGGAGGTCACAGAGAAAATCTGAGCAACAGCCAAGCCATTCTTACTGTAAAATCCCATGTTTCAGCCACAGCCCCATCATTATTTCCATTTCTTAGTGTATCCAGTCAGGACAAGGAAGCATAAATCATAACTCCTTAATTTTACTGACTAAGCAATAAAAGGCCTATTACTGGGAAAATATTTTATGGGTTTTAATTATATATTAATAAATGTAAAAAAAGTATGTATATAATATACTACAGGCATATATATTCTGAGCAGATGCCTATTATTTACTACTGGAGGATTTAAGCAAATGTGCTGAAAAAGGAAAAATATATTCTAGATATTTGATTATTCTAAACCCAGGGATAATTTTACTGGCCTGTAAACCCAGAGCCCTGTGAGCACCACATAGCCCAGTTATCTTCAAAACCAAAACCCAATTCTCCACCCAACCACAGGATAAAGCAAGCCCCAGAAACAGCAGTAGTGCTGGGGTTTATTTCTTATACCCACTCAGCACTATCTTGGACACAGGGCTATTAAACCTGACAATGGAAAGGGGAGTCTGTGTTCCAGATTACATCACACTTTAGCTAGTCTGGCAAGGTCCATGTCAGCTGCCTTGGCAGTTTCACTGCTTTTATTATGAACCAAACTGAACTTGGACTAATTTACACAGGAGATCTGACAGCAATTACTCCTGGCTGCTGGACCATATGCAGGGTCTCACAGCCTTGTAGGCAGAGTTTGTGTCTGATTGTCACTAGCCCTCACTAGCCCTCGCTGTCAGCATCTGAATAAGCGTTTTAACAATTGCTTCATTAATACATATTGTATAGTTTTAGCAAAACCCAGGAATGCAGCTGTGGCACAGGATCCTGATCACATTAGATATTATACAGAGTGGCAAACCTGTCTGACTGTAAGGACGGACAGGAGGAAGTACAGGGATACAAAGCTGCAGGAGAGGCAGCAAGGCTAATAGCTTTTGTAAAGCTCCTCGTGAGCCTCAGGCCATCATGAGCACCAGAGTGACAGACTAAGTGGGGCTGGAAAAAAAACCACCAAAAAAACTAGAAGAAGGGGATACAGGCAAAAAGATATAAAAAGCATAAGCTTTTCACCTTTGCAGCTAAAACTGATGACAGATAAACATCAGGTTCACTTAGTCCATTATTACCCTGTGGTTATTTCACAGTTATATCTTATCTCTCCAGGGACTGGGAAGAAAATTAAACAATCCCCAGCAGGCTAACTAACATGCCATTTTTATATTAAAGGTTCCTTCCAAGCTTTAAGCTAAAAACGTTCATCTTTTGTCATTTATGTTATGCTACTTGTGTTATTTCTCTCATACAATATTTATATTACCTAATTTTAAATCAAATTACACTATTTCATAATTAATACTTTCAGCAAAGTGGTAATTTTTTAATACTTCATTTTTCTGAAATAGTTCAGCCTTTTTTTTCTTGATTTCTCTCGATTCCCACCCTAGTAGTTAACATGAAAGCAGGCCACTTGTCACTGTTGCCCATTATCCTCAAGAACCTAGGCAGCCATTTTTTAATAAAGGAATATATTACTTAAAGCATAAAATTTAAGTATAGTCAGAACTAAGAACAATTACTTAAGGACAAGAAGTGGAAGGAAACAAGTAAATCATCCCTTTTGCTAAAATATTATAGAGCATCCCTCCATCTAAAAATAAAAAAGCCTCAGCAATGCAATCCACTGCAATGAGTCAACTGGAATTCAACACCTACTGCTCCCTGTTCAGGGCAATATGTCAGAGTTAAGCAGCCAGTACGTTCTCCATTCTCACCTAGGAAGTACTCAAAAGTCAAATTCAGTCTGTAAGTGACCAGAAGCCCCTAAGGAGCTCTAACCCACCAAGGCAGCAAAGGACTTGCTGAGCTTGACATGAAGCTTTTACAGAACAGCCCAAATAATGCCTGAAAAATAGAAGCAGCGTTTTGGGCAAGAATGGCAGGGTAAAAAAAAAAAAAACAACAAAAAACTGTGAAAATTACAGGGAAGGTTTTCTGAACATGTTGTATCTTACTGTGTAATCATCTCAACAGATAAATTTCTTGCTTGCAGTGACAGGAGAGTAAAGAAATCCATAGCTGCTTTTTGTATCTCATCTGGAGAAAAGCTTAAAGAAATCCAAAATATCAACTACAAACTTATTCTAAATACTTCAGCTTACTGAGATCCCATACTCATTTGAAGCAGCACCCAAAGAAAAAAAAATATTTATACATCCATAATTCTCCTCCAAAATAACACTACAAACACTCACTGTCATACAGCAGAGCTCAAATGACAAATAATTTTGAACAAGATCTCTTGAGGTGTTGAGGTAAGGCAAGAAGGAGTAGAGAACCATCCAGCTGAGGTCTCAGGGTCACAGGGCAGACTATGGAGATTTCCACATGGAAGCTGCATCAAAACAGCAGCTGAACTGGAGCTCGTTTACATCCCAGTTTTTCCGAGCAGAAATGCAGCACTTGGCTGTCTGTACCAGCATGGGTACAGAAAGCACTTATAACACCAGGGGCCTTCCAGACAGTGGTTTACTTCACGCCTTCATTTTAAGTCCTCCCAGCAGAATTAACCTGGTCTCAAGGGAGCTGTGCAGCCATGACAGAGCTATGCAGCTAAATCCTCAGTGATCCTGCCCAAGTCAACACCAGGCACAAGATGTGTGACAGGATATCCCATATTTCTTGGCATGTCACATGTCCTTGCAGCACTTTCTTCTCCAGGTCTTCTCTTCTGTGGCAAAATCAAAGATGTTTATCAGGACTGTTTATCAGGTTTAAACTTCAGAAGAAAAAAAAATTCCACCCTTAAATATTACATATTTCAGATCTGGTTATTTAGTACACAAAAACTTGAATATTCAGGCAAAATATTGTTCAGTGTTAGCTGAAAAACAGATAAACTTGTCCGTCCAGACTTATAAAGGCAAAAGAGTCTCCTAGAGTTTGCAGCAGAAAACTTCCCAGTTCTGCTACTTACTTTATGAAGAATTGCCCTCTTTTGCTTTGAAATTGGCTCTCACGAGTTTAATAGTTCTTGGATTTCTATGGGAAAGGACAGCAAACAATCTCTATTCACCTCTTCCGTGCCACTCAGTGTTTCATATCCCACCCTACAGACCTCCAGCAGTAACCACATGGTGCATATTCTACAGCTGCATTGAGCTAATAGTTTGCCATAAGTCACTTGCAGGCAAATACATCAAATACAAGTGCCAAAACCATACCCTTGTCTAAAAGATTCTTTTCTTTATTTCAGGCTATTTAATTACTTCAGTTCCACCCACAGTGGCTACACGGATCAGAAACTGATAGACTGCAAAGTGTCTTCCTCTACCACTGAGTAAACATTCAAGCCTTTTTTGTTCGTTTGTTTTTTGAGGAGGAAAAAAATCTTTTGTTTCAAAAAATCTCAAAGGATTTGAGATTTCAGTTAAACTGCTTTCAAACACATCAAGAATTCTTGCCAACTCATCACATATTGAGCTGTTTGTCTTAATGACAGCTTGTATGTTTTTTAATTGATTCCTCTATGTAACTAATATCAAGTCAGAATATGTTCTTCATCATTCTTAAAAGTCAAGAATTTGCATGAATGTGTAGGAATATGTTACACTAGCTGTCTAAGTAAAGAGTTTGTGAAATAAAATATCACCTAAAAAAGCTGAACAAAAGGTTCAGCTAGTTGCAAGCTAATATGTTTTAATGGTTCTTATTCAATTAGAATCTAGTTTGCTTCAATAAAGTTACTAAAATTCTGCATACTTAAAATGAAATTTAATATCAGTTATTTAAGTCAAGGATTTTACTGGTTCAAACTATGATTAAAATCACCTTTTTAATCACTTTGATTCAAAATTAAATCTAGCCTGTAAATCAACTCTAAATTGAGTTACTTATTATTAATGCAGACATTTCTGAAGGAAAACACAAATAGCATTTTAATGAGAAGGTCATTATAAAATTTAGCCTGCAAGCCATAATGTGATTCATGGCACTCCCCTGTGGTTTTCTGCCTCTTTCCTGTCCATTAAAAACCAAGTTGTTTCAATATATTGGCCACAACTTTATTGAAGGGTTGGCGTCAGTTTGGGGGACTTTGATGGCTTCTGCCCTGTTCCTGTATAAATGAGGGAGGGAACAGACAGGCCTGGGTTGGCACAGAAAGCTACTGTGAGAGGATTCAAGCTGAGTTTGCAAATGGACTGAAAAGTCCATAGAGCAAGACTGAACCTACAGGAGGACAACAGTGGTGAAGCTCTCCAGCAGGGCTGAAAGTTAGCTTAGGCCAGAAGGAGGGATGTTTGCCCAGGCAGAACCCCAGCCTGGTTTACTGCTGGTTTTCCTGAGCTAGCACAGGAATTTCTGTGCAGAATTTCAAGGCAGTTCAGTATCCAAAATGATACACTCTGGAACAGGAGAGATCACAAAGCCAGTACAGTCCGAGCAGGTCCGTGGGATGGCACAGAGGAGCAAGCTGTGCCCAGGCTCAGCCTGCAAAGCGGGCAGGCTGCCAGCTCTGCCTGAGCACTTCACCTCCCTGCCTCCCCTTCTCCAATAGCAAGGACGAGGCTTTAAATACAGATCTCTAAGAAATTTTGAAACTTACTAGCAAAGCTGCTCTTCAGAAAGGTGACTTTATCACGCTGGCTGATCACAGGCATATGTGGAAGAACAAGGAGGAAAGTCACCTGAAATACTCTCTTCGCATTCAAGCTGTTACTGCAGAGAAATATCAAGCAGCAGCTATTGCCTACCTGCACATACTGCTTAGGCTTTTTAAACGTCCCACAAGCAGCAGATGGCCCTTGACACAGCACCACAAAAGGAGTGTCTGGAGGCTTGCAGCCTGCGCAGCCCCTGCCACGGGCTCCCTGCAGCACTGTACTTGCTTGCCCACACCCTGTGCCAAAGTCAGACACTAACACCCCCTGTCCCATCCTCTTCTTATGGATAACCACTGGTGCTGCTTGTATTTTTCTCATTACCGAAAAGCTCTCTCTCACCTCATTCCCAAGACGAAGGCACAGGCAGAAGGAAGCCAGAGTGCTGGGCAGCCAAAGCTGTATATACAAATAGTACCAGTTCAGAAAGGGAATGGGTTCCTTGTTCCCCTCCACACCCTGAGTACATGTATGGCCACAGAGAAAAACACAGCCAAGTGATTGCACAGTAACCCAAAAAACCCATTCAAGTTACCTCAGCTTAGAAAGAAATAGCAGTGCAGAAAAGGGTGTGTAACACAGCTGAGGCCAAAAATGTTAATAGGTAACTGTGAGGAGGAGTTTTTGTGAAGTAAGTATTCTGGTTCACTTTTAATTGTCTTTAATAGTTAATTGATAATATAACCAAAATCAATTTAGAGAAACAAACTGAAAAGAAGCACACAGAGAACACAAAGTTCTGCAGAAATATCTCCACCTAAACCAAAGCTTTTTTTATCTGGTACTATTAGAGGATACAATGGAAGCCAACATTCATTTACAAGGTTTTACAGAGACAAATTATCTCAGAAGTAACTGGTTTACATTTTATTACAGAAATTCTGCAGGCGCTGCCTATATTTGAAACAGCATGCTACATGGTAGACTTCAAGGACCTGAGAATATACTTTTTAAAAAACATTTTTAAAATCCAGCTTTAAGAATTAGAAAAAAAAAAGTTAATGTTAAAAAAATATATGGCTCAACGAGTAAGTTTTCATCCAGAGAACTTATCATTAAGAAAATCTACTTGAGGTTTTGTTTGGGTGTATATATACATACACACACACACATATATATATATATATATACACACACACATATATATATATACATATATACATATATAATATAAATTTAAGTATCCCAAATTTCAGATAACTGCCTGAACTCAAATCAAGCACTCCCAAGCAGCATTACCCCATTACCTTGGTCTTCAATACCTTATTGAATAAGGAGAACAGAGCGCCCCACCCATCTTCTCTCCCTCCAAGCCTGCTTCATCTACATAATGTTAACTTGATGGAAAGTACAGCACCACTTATACTCACACCATGGTTCCAGATACTTCCAGTAATAGTCCATTTTAATGGTGTCATCTTTTGGACTAGGAAGGGATTGAGGTAAAGGGAATCAAGATGATTCTTTGGCAACTCTTAGATATCAGTGACGGAGACATTTAAGTTTTTTTTTTTATTTCTCATTCATCCTGCATAAAATACCAATTCCATATGGTACAAAAAAAGAGTCTTAAGAAAAGTATTAAACCTACTAAAAATGTAGAACCTCAAGACTAAATATTTAAAGTTGAAGAGAGAGGAAGTAGTACCGCCAGCCACAGACAACAGTGCTCTGTACACACAGTCTGATAAGAGGCTTAAAAATCACTGTCGGGGCACAGAAGTGTCACCCTGTGCATGTATGCGACAGTGCTGCTCCTTTGCAAACTGCTACAGACTGACAGCTGAACTCTGAAGCACAGAGATACTGGGGCACCTCCAACAAGGTATTACAAAGCTTGGGCTCCAGCTGCTGAAATCCCTTTAGTACTAAGCTGCTCTACTGCACTAAATTACTTTTGAAAGCTCTGATCCATTGCAGAAAGTTGTTAGGGACAGATAGCAAGTAACTCACTAGTAACCACAAGTTTAGACTTCAGACTTTGGTAATTTAAGACTTTCTGAAATTATGGTTTACTAAATCTATATATGGAGTTCAAACTAAAAACTTCATTGCAAAGCCTTCATTTGGTCTCCTTTAAGTGTGGTTCTGGAAGGAGCTGGCAGATCATCCTATAATGCGGAAACAGACACGGCATTTAAAATATTTAAAAGTCACTTGAACAACCTATACATTGTGAAACATGCCTAGAAGAAAATACCTGTTCTGCTTCTAAAGTAAGTTTCCCATTTCTGCAGAACTTCCAGGTCCGCTCATTGATCACTATCAGCTCCATTTTACCATTCAACAAATCAGCTTTCTTTCACAAAACCTACAGAATGTGACTGTAGGTCACAGACTATTTCAGCACAGTCCCAACCAAGTCAACTGTTATTGTTTATTTTCAGCACATAGCTGATGAGGACCTGAATTACACAACTGCTGATTAAAACAAGTCACCCGATTGTATCTGATCTGTTAACAGATTCAGGGCCTGGGTTTGCCAACAAACATGTCAGTGGAACCGGCAGAAATGGCAAAGTCAAAAAAATATTTGCTGGAGACATGGAAGTGAACCTAATGGTATAATAGTAGAATCCAGGTATGTCAATCTTTAAGACTAATACCCAAGAGAAATATATTCTCTACAGTGTCAAATCTTATACATCAGAGGTTTTATTTCATTATCTGATAGCATAAAGACTATGTGGGATAATGTTGCAAAATGGTTAATGGTCAGTGTAGTACAGGAGGATAAAACACAGCCAGTCTAACTTGTTTGAAACTTCCATCTAGCATTCTGAAAAAAAAAAAGCTAAACACATCTTTCAGCTTTACTTGCTGGTAAGAGCTGCTGCTTCTTTACTGATTGTGCAGATTTTTTGTGGGGTTGTTCAATTTGTTTGTTTGCTTTTACTTTCATTTTCAGTACACAGATAAGCTTAGTGAAATCAGATTTTTCACCATATAACTGGATTTGAGTTGTGCTTGCTATTGCACCTCTTAGAAGACCATAAGGATATCCAAGAAGCCATATACTCAGCACAGCTTAAAGAACAAAGCTACAGCAATGCAGTAGCTTACCAGTCTGTAAGAACAAGTATCTTTCTCGGTTCGTATCACAGAAGGGAGAACAGACCTAAATACATGGCCTTTGGAAACACAAGTGTACAAAAGTGCTTCCTTCACACCCCTCCCCCAACACAGACCCGACTTTTTTCCTTAAGGGAAAGAATTAATCAAAACATATAATGCTAATAACGGCAGTGTATTTTTTCGGTGTATTACATAGATTAGGAAATTTTATTAAAAAAAACAACTCAGAGAAGAGCCTGTGCCAGCCCCCCGCGCTACATACCAGCTGCCGCGCCCCAGCAGGGCACGGCAGACGCGCATCCAGAGGTGTGCAAACGGAGTCTCAGATGTATGGAAACTCACGTGTGTACACCCAGGAAGTACCTCTATTTTTGCATATGCACATACACGTTCGCATGCACCGCGCCGGTCCAGAGCGGCAGCGCCGGCGCTCCCCGGGCTCTGCCCCGCCGGGCTCCGGCCCCGCCGCGGCGGCCGCCGAGCTCTCCCCGCTCCGCTCACTGGCACCGCGCCGGGGCGCGCTCGGGGGCGCTCCGGACAGCTTTACAGAACTGCGGAAAGTTTTGCCTGCCCGATTACTGGGGGAGCGGCTCGTCCTCACGGAGCTCTCCCGGCCCCCGATAACGGTGTTCCCACCGCTGCCCCCTTCGCCGAGTGGCGCCCGCCCCGGCTGTCGGGGGTCTCAGCCCGCGCCCCCCCCCGCGGCCCCACTCACCGGCAGCCGCGGAGCGGAGCGGAGCAGCACCGCCGCCTCCGCGCAGAGCGGGCCCGCCCGCCCCGCTCCGCTCCGCGCCCCGTCCCGCCCCGCGCCGCCTTAACCCGTCCGGCCCTGCCCGCCCCGGCGCCGCCCGCCCGCTCCGCACCTGCCCGGGCCCCGCGCCGAGACGAGCAGGAAAGCTCTCCCATGCGCTTGATTCCTCCCCGGTCAGGAGGTTTGGCTCTGCCCGAGGCGCGGGCAGCCCCGGGGCACACGAGCGAGACCGGGAGCTGCACAAACCTAAAGGGCTGCGCTGCGCGAAAAGCCCAGCAGAAGATCTATCATCATTCACGCATTAGGAAACAAAAGGAGGACTCAGATAAAATTGCAATAAATTCTACGAGTAGATCTGGGCAGTACAGACAGCATCACATGTAGCTGTTCTTTTACACATAGTATAGAAAGCAAACAAGAACCACCTCACACCCAACACAGCAATACAGAAACCTTGAGACTCACGTCACCTCCAACGGGCAGGATCGAGCACATACAGCTCTGCAACGAAGGACAACTCAAACTCAAATGTAGAAGGTATTACAAGACCAAATTTATCTGAGGACCATGATCAGATGGATCTGATCCATTGCCACCTACCAGAATCATTTACTGAAAGCAGACATATATCCAAGTAGTGCAGAGCTACCCATGTGCCTGCTCAGAGCTGGAGAACTGCCAAATATCAGCAGAACATGTCTGCCCCACTTCTCAGAAATCCTGGTAACAATTACAACATGAAACTTAAGAGTTAAAGCCTAGGTACAGCCATGCACATGAACATTATATATGAGACGCCAGATTCCATTCCAGCACCTTTCCTGTTTTATCCCAAAAAAAGGAAAACCCCAAAATAAGAACCCAAACTCTTATTCACCTTGTCCCCCTCACTTGAATGCTCACCTTGAAGATAGCTTAGGAAATTTTCTTCCTTCCTGCCTGTTTCTTCCTAAGGCAGCCTTTTCAATCTCTCATCCATTTCTCTTCTCCTTTGGCTAAACCCTATAAGCAATTAGCAAAAGCTTCTTATTCCAGAGAACAAGACAATGGAAAGCAACAGGGGTTTTTTTTTCAGAGCTCTTTGCAAAAGTTTATGCTCCAGTTCTGCTTCCATTACTTTGCATCACCACCTCAGCAGCTGGAGTGAGACCACCTATCAATCAGGAACTGTGTTCAAACCTGTATTAATGTGCAGGATTAAGAGTCAACATATGCCAAATTTCCTGTTAAGTTTAATCTCTGTGGAATAGAGAGCCAATAATAACCTCCAGCAAGTGGCTCTTATCTTTCTTTTCCAAGAGGAAAAAAAACCCAGAACACCAGATGGTGAAGACAACACATTAGTTTCTGTGCCATTAGTTTTCTGTTTCTACAACACATTAGTGACTTGCTCTAATATGGTAGGGCTGAAGCAGCAGTCTAGCTAGCAAGCAGCTCATATGCTTTAAACAATAAAAAAAATCAATACCGGACAAGAAAGCTTTATGATTCCATTACAGAAATTAAGTCTTAAAATGAGTTAGGAATTGTAAGTATTCTCTTCAAATATGTTATTATTATCTATGCTGATAATACTTTTCCTCATTCCCTGACGATTCTCTCACAAACAAGTATTTATCTGAGCAATGGCTTTGGCAGGTTGCATTCAATGTCCTACTGAAATTGGAAAGAGACAGTTGGAGTTGGAGCTTGAGTGAGGAGCCACGGCCCCTTCACTATGTCTCACAACGCCAAGGGGACGATTGTAACTCACCTGCTTTAGGGAAGAGAGGCACAAGGCCTCAGGAGGCAATGAGCCTCTTACACTGTTCATACCTTATATGACTAATTATTCACATACAGAGCATTAGTATCTGCATTTTCTAAATTCAAGTTTCTCACCTAAGATTTCTCTTAAGTACCGGCAGAGGGCAGAACAGTAAGGAAAATACAATTAATTTTCAGATGTGCTGGAACTCTGTGATTTAGAGACATTCCAGAAAGCTATCAGTAAAATGGCAGCAAATTCAGAAAACACCAGCATCTTACACACAACAAAGTAAAGACTGTAAATTATATGGGACAAGAAACTGCTGGCAATCGGTTAATGCTGATCATTCTGAAGTCTGCAGAAGAGCACTTGGGTTACCCAGGGCCCCAGAGCATACACTAGAAGGCTAACATTGACCCAAACAAGTTCTGCAGATGAATACCAGGAGAAAAGTTGATTCTTCTGTCCTGAGTGGAAGACAGTAAATCCTCAGTTCTAGATCATGCAATTAGCATCAGTTTGATGAAAAGACAATTACATAAAATCTTTGCTAACAGCACAAACTCCTGGTTATTGGTAGCAATTTTGTTTATAGACACAAGCTTTAGTAACAGGTGAGGCCACTGCAATGCATTGCTCAGACTGGAATGGGGAGAAGATTCTGTCCCAAAGACATTTCAGAAAAGAGAAGCATTTAAATTTGTAGAGCCTGGATGCATCAAAATATTGACATGGAAAATACCTGTTCTAGACACCTAGCTGCAGCCTAAGCGAGGCAAAATGGCATTCACTTTCAACAAAAAAGCTTCATTGTCAGGAAGGTAAGCAGGAGATTTAAAAAACAAAAGAAAACAAACAGAGAAGGAAAAAAAGCTGCCACTCACCTCACTCATACCATGGCAGTGTTTTGAATTGCCTTTGCCATTTGAAATACTAACAAGCCAGAACTCGCAGAGACCATCAGCACTAAAGAACACATAGCAAGACCAAGTCCTAGCCAACACACTGACATCGTCTACTAAAGAGTATTTTTAGGGAGTAGATAGTGGACAAAGTGAAGTACCTAATATGATAGTCCACCCACCCCAGGGGCATTCAGCACCCCTGAAAGTTTCCAGAATTACCTGGTTAATACCTATGCACTACTATACTGGAAGTGCTAAAGCAGTAAGTTTAATCCAGACACAGTACAAATCAAATATTGTGGGTATAATAGAACAGACATCCAAAAAAAGGACAACAAACTGCTTTTTAATAAAGCTATTAAAGAAGAGACTGCGACCTACAAGTGGTTCGTGTTAAAATGATATACAAGAGGGAGAACCACAATTATTTTGCACTTTTGTGCAGCTTTTTAGTTTTACATAAATTTGTTTCAAATAAATGAAATGTGCCAAGTAGAAATGACAGGCTGAATGCATTACTTTAAGTGAAAAACTCCTCTTTTCTCGTTACCTTTTATTTAATACTTTTTAACAAAGAATCATTTTATAAAAGTTATTTTCATATCATTCTTTTCCTTATTAACAACAACAGTTCATTCAGGGCCACTTTCCTTCCTCCTAGAGCTGATTAGCAAACAGAGCTCCCACAGACAATGCTCAAGGATAAGTCTTCTTTAATGTGACAGAACTTGAAGCAATAATACAGAGTTCTTCACAGCTCTTCTCCAGACACAGCTTCTGGGCTCTCCTAAAGCTGATATCACATTAATAGCTTTTTGCTTTTTTTCCCCAAAAAACCCTTAATTAGGTAAGACTAGTCTGTTCATGAGGCAGGTCCAGATGGTGGGTTTCATTGCAATTTGGAGAATTATTCTTCTCCGTACCACTAGGCTCTCCTTGCATTTATTAGCGGTGAATTTCAATGTGCAATCATCAATTAATAAGTATCAAGTCATCATCACTCTGTTGTCTGCAAAAGAAAAAAATTCACAATTCTTCATTCAGCAAGAAATGCAATAGGAAACATTTACCCATACAAGTAGAGTTTTGATCCTTCTGTTCTATGCTCTCCCATTTCAGCAACTCCCAACACCTGCACTGGGACAATCAAGCAGAAACTGCCATAGTAGCAAAAGCTCTAGATTTTCACTCCAAATACTAGGGCTGTGCCCTCAATACTGCGCAGTGTATTACAGAGCAGTATTTTTATTATGGTCCAGCAGACAAAAATCTCTCATTCTGAACACTGACTTGCATGTGAAACCTGAAGCTGTACTTGGCTGGAGTTCTTCTTAACTAGTTGGCTTTCAAGAGTCCACAACTGCTGGGATACCTGCCCATCATCATCTCAAATGCTCCTTTTTGGTTGTGAGGTGTTAGGTGTCCTCAGACACAGAATTCTAAGAATCAACTCTCAGACCAGCAAAGACTAGGTGAGAGTTTCATTTCTCACCACCACCACCTTAAAAAGGACCACTGCCAGGCCTGAGTTTGGCAGCAATAAGACACCACTGTGTTTCCAATATTCTGACAGATGGTATTCAAACGGTTTGCCTTATAGACACAGCATAACTTTGGCATTAAGCACCAATCCCTGGCTGAATCACATGTTCTCTGGCTTTCTGCTACTACTCCAAGCTTAGTAGTAAAGCTTTTTCGAAACACTTGACTTGCAAAACCCTAAGAAGCAGAGACTTGGTTTGCTCCTGAATCCTTGCTAGTTTCATTCTATACTCCACAGTCCTTCCACAGCTTCTGCATAGTATTTTTCATAAGAGTATAACACTTAAGACATGTCTTTAAGCTCAGAATTGCTCAGAATTGTTGTATCATCAGCTGACTAAAGATCTAACACCAAGCAGAGTACAAGAGGAACAAAAGCATCCAAACATCACACAGGCTGAATTCTGGATGCTCCAGCATTTGTGAAACAGCACTCTGCAGTGAGATGCCAACTGGTGTACTTCTCAGGAAAACACACTACTGACCTCCTGCAGCAGCAGATGAATGGCATAGAAGTCTGGTCTTTCCTGTAGCCAGCACTGTCATGGTCCTTTAGAAATTCGTGTAGATCTGTTACTGGAAAACCACTTTTTTGGTATTTCTGAAAGAAAAAGCCTTTTATTTATAACACATGAGAAGTTACTGGGCACAAAATGTTCTAAAATTTCCTGTAGAGTGTGATAGTACAATCAGACTATTTGGTTTATTTGTCCAGTATTGCTGTAGAAAGGAAAAAGCCCAATCCCACCCCAGAAACAACACATCTATAGCTGGTGGAACAAAGCAATCTGAGTGACAGAAAATTCATATTGTTCAGACTCTTATGTTTCATTTGCTGTCCATAAGGCCAAGCAAGTGAGCTCAGGTCATACTGGCATTAATTGATTCTTCCTTGCTCACAGGGAGCTGCTGTGCTTACTGTGAGTGCTCCAGGATCGTTTTCCCTAAGAATTCTAATGCTGGATTTGAAGGGCCCTAGTGTGGATATTCAACACCACCATGCTGAAGAAATGCTATGAAAAACGCAAGTTCAGCATACTGAAATAGCTCTGAATTGATCCACATGAAGTGCTCAGAGGGAAGAGTAACAGTAAAACACTGTTTTGCAGGTCAGATCATCCAATAAACTCAGAAGCATAGACACCCAAGTTACATTTGGAGACGCTCAGAAAGTGGAGCTTTCTGGAACTTGCAGTTCATGTCAGACTGGTCTTATTCTGCTGGCTTGTTTCTCTGACACTAAGACAAGAAAGACAGGAGCTGAAGAGCATGATCCACATTGCCTTCCCACTGGTCACTGAGGCTACCAGGAGCACAAAGGGGAGACAGCACTTGAGGTCAAGAACAAAAGGTAATTGTTGAAAACTTGGCTTCACTTTCAGACTGTTCATACTGGAAATGGATGGCACAATTTTAACTTGAATGAGAAGAGTCTTTCAGAACACATTTCCTTTTAACTATACATTTCCAAGCAGCACATTAAGCAAGCCAGATGAGTCTTAATGATGGTCTTAAATGACTTTTGAGTTATCTACTTGAACCTTGCCAAATTCCTGCCAAAGGCATATCTCTGAGATATCAGCAAACCCTTCCTGACCTCATCTTTTGATGCCATGAGGAAAAACATTCACTCCAAACAAGGCTTATCTAGCTCTGTGTACCTATACTTAAAAATTAATTTTTTCCACTCATCCTTCCATTTACACTTCCATTAGCTGTTACATTTTTGAAGCCAGGTGAAGCAGCAGTAAATAGAATGTTGACGCAGGATAATTTTTCAAACCAATTATTTCTTAGTCATTTGGATGACTACCCAGTCATGCTCCCAATTTTGACACAGACTAAACTAAAAGATTTCAATAATCTCATCATAACTAATACCAGATAGTATGGTGTTGAGCGATTAAAAAGAATGAATACAAATCTGATTAGAAATGTGACAGAAAACAAATGTTTTACCTTTATGGTGTCATAGGAGTCAGTAATGAGTGCAATAAAAAGGCTGAGGATCATATATATAAACAGACTAATGAAGGAATACAGATATAACCGGCTGAACCTCCACACCAACGTGCTCTTCTGCTGGATTTGAGCAAATGTTGCAAACATATCATCACCATTGACCAAAGAAAACAGACATTCAGCCACCGTGTTCAGATCTTCAAACTAGAAAATAAAGAGTACAAGTTATTAGTAGAATGTGAAGACCAATCACCCATATTTAAAGAGAAAGTTAAAAAAAAAAAACACTTCTGTTTTTTATAACAGTGAGTTTTACACATAGCAGAAGAAAAAATCCAACCCAGACAATTAAATCCTGCCACATTTTACTGTACATTCAGGCCAAAACATACATGTCAGTAATAGAATCATGAAGAAATATAATCTTGACTAAGCATGATATTGACATCAGACATAAGATTTATTATCAAGAAATAAAACTGTGATGCTCAACAGGCAAAACAGTCAATATCTGACCGCCACAGAAAATTAAAGTTACTGAATTTTAAGCAATTTTAGGCCAGCAGAAAAATCTCGTTCCATTTACCAAAGCACAGGTAAAGTGATTTCACAGAATCTATACAGTAAATCAGTGGTAGTATGCTGGGAACAGAATCCACATCCTCTGGTTTCCCAGCTCTGCAGCATTGCTGGAGTATGGGTAATAAATCAATACTGTATTAAGGAACTAGTGGTAATATATGGCCTTCAGAGCTTGAATGGTCTAAACTAAATTTGCCATGCAATAACATAATCTATTCAGAAAGCCCTTTCTGAGCTGTAGGTACAATCTATAGCTGGATTGTGAACCTACTGAAATACACCCTGCAGAAAAATCGGTTTCATTTCAAGGACATTCTCTTAAATTCTAAACTCCATTTCCCCAAGCTGGAATGTATCCTGAGGCTAAATTCCATTCAGCTACCCAATAAGCACACCTTCCCCTCTAGCCCTGGCTCTCCAAATAACTGGATTCGTTAACTATACTTTATTAGACAATACAAATTAATGCACAATGTTTTAATGTGACTATTATCAACAAAGTAACATGATTACACTCACTTGAATTGTGGCCCTATATTGAGAAGATGTCAAGAGGCATATGCTTGTAAGGAGAACATATTTTTGCACAGGAACAGCAGGTCTGGTTTACACCTATGCCTTATTTTGTTATTATTGTTTTTATTCAATTTTAAAGCCATGTCAAACTCAGCAGTGCATTATCTGAGAAGAAAGAGGACGTGGCATTTCTGAGAACCCACGAGTTTTGATGCAAACATAGAGACCTGCTAAGGACTGCTCACCTGTAAGACCCTGGATTGACAAAACACAAAATGCAGGATACCCCCTCGCTCTGATTGTAGTAGAAGAAAATGCAACATATGTATTTCTGCATTTTTGAGCATAAGGAGCTTTCTGGTGTTTCTGCACGTCAGGGAAGGCTCTTCTCATTTCTTACCAGGGCCAGCTTGGTTTTCTGGAGAGCCCCAGGAAGCCAGTCCTGCCCTGGGCAGCGTCACATCACCTTCCTGTGGGACACTGGGGAACTGGCAGGAACACGAACACCCCCCACAGCTACAGCTGCTTTCCTTGACACTGATCTCCAATACTTCGGCAAGACATAGTATTTTCACAGATAAGCATGTTATTGTCTACACTTCCATTTGCTCAGGTGATTAACATACTTGTTGCAGGGATGTTACAACAATAATTATGCTCTGCCTGTTTTAAACAGTTGAGCCTCCAGTGTGGCAGAGGATCCCACTGCATCCAGCATGCCATAGAGAAATATATCATCATTAACCTGGAACATGTGCGGCCTGAATACCTACACTGCTCAATGGAGAGAAATTACAGCTCAGGGGGATGTGGGGCACAAGAAGCCAAATCAAGCACTGCAGCATGTCTCCCTGTTACATATATACTGTGTGTAACCAGAGATCAAGAATGAGAACTCACACATCTGTCAGTCTTTAACAGACATCTAGAATTTGATACAACAGGAACCTGCCTTTTTGCAAACTGTCACATAGAGCATCTGCCAAGAGGAAAAACAAACAGGCTTTAGGATTGTTTTTGCTTGTGTTTTAGAATGTACAAAGCCTTGCTCCTGCACCCAGGTTTCAGACAAGACATGCCAGGCACACGCTTTGATACTAACCTGAGGAAAACAAACAAACAAATCCACAACACATCTACACACAGGAAGCAAAGTAAATAAGACAAGCATTCATCCACCCCTTTATGAGTCATAATTTAGGGGCTGAAGTTACATGGCATGGGAAAGATTTGGAAAAACAAAGTCAGAGCCAAGGAGATTCAAAAAAAAAAAAAAAAAAAGAACAGTGAACTGACCTGGGATTGCCAGAAGAGGGCGAAAGAGATCACACAGAATCACAGAATATGCTGAGTTAGGAGGGACTCTCAAGGGTCATCGAGCCCAACTCCTGGGCCTGCACAGGACCGTCCCCAGGAGTCATGCCAGGTGCCAGAGAGCATTGCCAAACGCCTCTTCAACCCTGTGAGGCTTGGTGCTGTGACCACTGCCCTGGGGAGCATGTTCCAGCACCCAATCACCACCTGGGTGAAGAACCTTTTTCTAATATTTAACCTAAACCTCCCCTGGCACAACTTCACGCCATTCCCTCAGGTCCTGTCCCTGGTCCCCACAGAGCAGAGATCAGTGCCTGACCCTCCTCTTCCGCTCACGAGGAAGTTGTAACTGCAATGAGATCTCCCCTCAGTCTTCTCCAGGCCTGGGTAAACGATCCACTCGTTACAAAAACAACATGGTGTAGGAGATGACACTGATTTCAAGCACACAGTAAAAGCAGGAATACAGTTATTTTGTTAAAAGGAGCAGGTGGCAGAAGGTATGCATGGAAGGAAAAACACTCCCATGTTCACACTACAGCTTTTATATAGAAATGTTAATTTAAGATGCATTTCTGTTGTTATAACTGGAGCTATACGCACACACAGATACATCATTAGACCAGAAAAGGAGTGATACTGCTGATGTACCTTTTCATGATAAGGTCCCAGGACAATCCAACCACAGAAAGTATAGCCAAGATAGATCATCCCAGCACAACAACAAAACCTTATCACTTTTGGCAACGATGCCTGCATAGTTAAAATGAGTACCTACAAGTCGGGGTGGAGCAAAAGAGAAGAGAAAAAAAGGCAAAAAATTAGAGAGACCTGAATATAAGTGACATAAATATATATATATGCTTTAATTATTAGACATTTAATTTCCGCCTTACATTGTAGGTTTGAAAATATCCCAGGTATCTGATGACTCCGACCCAAACAAACAAAGTTGATGTTCCAAGTAAAATGCTGCAGACATCATAACTTGTGAGGTTCTGAGGGATCCAAATAGAGCAGGTAGTCAAGTTACAAAGCAATGGTATGTCAGCTTGACAGTTATTCAAGTTCCAGCAGTTCAAACAAACAAAGCGGGGCAGTTCAATTGAAAGGATGTTGCTACATCACAAAAATCAGATCAATGTGAACTGCAGTTATTTACTGAGATCATTCAAATGCAACCATGCTGCAAATGAAAGTACACCTATGCTGATATTTCTGAAGTTTTGCATAAAGTCTGGAAGAACAAAAGCCCTTAGTTTTGTTACGACAGTTTCAAAATTGGATTTAATAACTCAATTTTTGTTTAAAAAAAGGTTACTATATGCTATTGTTAAGCAAAGAAGCTCTCATTCACTATACAGAAAAACATAAGCCATCATTTAAATGAGAAGTGAGCCATGGGACTACAACCCTTTTCATGCCACATGTATTTACATCTCTGAATACATTCTCCGTCAGATGTTCAGGATCTGAACATCCTTTTTACTACAGTGAAGCTTATAACCAATCTACTTGCACTTTACTTTAGAAGGCTAGAACTGGTTGCAATAAGCACAAGGTAGACATCTAGCTCAAGTCTTCCTACCCTCAATCCCCACCTCACCATATAGTCAGAGGATTCTGAGTGTTCCTCTGAAGGCCACCCTGGGCACCTGCCCTTTGAGCCTCAGTACATGTGAAACAAGAGCAGCACGCTACCTACTCTGTTTTTCCCAGAATACAAAGTTTTGTGAACACATGAATTGTTGGCATACATCTATTGAAGAAAAAAAAACAAACAAACTAGACAAAACCAAACAAACCCAAAAAGCCTCCTGAAGAGCTGCCAGCTGGACAAAGCACATTGATTTCAACCAACCCAGAATGGGATGAGCAGGTGACAGTCTGTGCCTATGACTGCCAGGAAAGCAAGCTGCAACAGCCATTTTTGCAGTACAAGCCATCAACACCCCTGTTGTACCCAACACTCCTGTTTTCCCTGTACTAGTATATGGTTACAACTTCTTACAGAACTAACAACACAAATTGTTGGGGTTTTTTGATAGGAACTGTCTACCCACATGTCCTATGCCAGGGATTAGGGGTCTTAGCACTGTGGAAGTAGG
The DNA here is from genome assembly GCA_035041135.1 of Platyrinchus mystaceus. NCBI lineage: Eukaryota > Metazoa > Chordata > Aves > Passeriformes > Tyrannidae > Platyrinchus > Platyrinchus mystaceus. The sequence goes on from JAWWLV010000005.1 coordinate 14,285,072, forward strand.
ATGTTTAAATAGCTTACTAAAAGACTTTGGGGAAGAGTGACTGAAAGCAGCTATTAGTCAAAGCAGCACTAGGAAATGAATCAGCAAAAGAAAACAGATGACTATTGACTATTATAGCTCACTTTCATTCGTCCCCAAGTTAAAGCACATTACACATGGTTGTAACAAGGCTAGTATTTTAGCTGAGTATTAAACTCTCACCTTAGCTTTTATTTCCATTTTTAGGATTGACCCAATGATTGTCATCACATCACTGATAGTTACCAGGACATACCATCCATTTATGAACTCCAGCTGATCAGCATGGCAGACACGACGCTTATACTTCTCCAAGAAGAAATTCACAAATCTCTGTAGACAAGAATTTAGATGTTTAGTTACAGATCACCTTAGATCAAAAATATGGACAGATGCGCTAGTGTAGCAATGCTCAAGTTTCACATACCCCCTTTTCCTATAGTATTTGCTGAAATAATAGTTTAAAACTAATTCTCAATAGCAACAGAAATAAACAGGAAAAAAATTAAGATGGGCTTAAGCCAGTAAAAACAAACTTTCCACAGAACTGCTGACTTCATAACCATTCCTCCCAGCCTAAGCATAGCCTGTTATCTCCTTTACAATATTTTCTATCCCCCTCCAACAGAGCAAGGCCACTGAACTAAAAAACTGAAAAAGGCAATAACTCAAATACACCTATAAGACAAAAGCTCTCATTTCCAATAGAGCAAACAATATAATTTCCATGCCCAACACTGCCCATCTGCTTTCACATGCTCTTTTTGCTATGAATAGTTGTGATGCCCCTGTTCCTGACAGCAGTTTGACAATGCCTTTGTTGAGTTGTCCCCTCTTCACCCTTGGTCTTGTTTCCAAGCTACAAAAAGGATATATTGAACAGGATAAATAAGTATCTGTGCTTTCATATCCTATCTATCCTGGACTCTTTCTCTCATAAGCCACATGCTTACAAAGTTCATGCTAATTACTAGGTACAAGCTGGCACATCTCAGGGTCCAGCTTGTGTTTCTGCACCAGTATTTTCACCAGAAAAACCAAGTCTGCTTACATAAAGCTCTGCAAGCAGCTTGAGAGGAAGCTGGACAGGGCTAGTCCCAGTCTGCAAAGGAAGGTGAGAAGCGAGAAGGTGACAGCAGACTGATTGGGTATTATAAGGGTAGAAGAAGGAAAGAAGAACTGGAAAAGGGTGGTACCAGCCTCAGAAAGACGAACAACCACCAAAAAACCCCCAAACCAAACCAAAAAGAAAAACCAACAGCCAGAGTTAGATTGTATGCTATGCTTTACATTCCATCCAGTTAGAGCTGACTTTGAGGGATGTTCATTAAGACATTAATTTATGACAAAAACCTCTATGGGAATTCTACTCTAAACTAAGGAAGAAGGAATTTGTGTTTTGGAGGTGCAGGACATGCTGGCTATTCACAGCACAAAGACTCCAAAGTCTTCTCTGTGGAAATCCTGGACAAAAAAAGTGTCCTTCTTTTGCCCTTGAGAGATACAACAGAAACTTCATATTAGAGCACAGTGCAAACGGAAATAAACCCAATTCAGCTAGCAATTGTTCAGAGATAACAGTATGAGAAGAACATCTCGCAACAGATTTTTTCAGTTTACAGAAAAAATGTTACTCAACATTTCCAAACACACCCCTTTAAAAGACCAGCAGCAAAGAAGGCAGAGACCAAATAAGTATTGAGATCACAAGCACTGTGCTTACCCTTTGTAGTCTCAAGGCAAGAACAATGGATCGTGTGCAAAGGATGAGAGAAGTAAAGCAACATAGAATGACAAATCCATCAAAGACTAGAATATACTGAGTGTTCTTCTGGAGAACTGTAAAGAGTCAAATAAATGAAGTAGTTAATCTTTTCACATCTCTTTAAATGCAATTATGTGACGTTTTGTAACAATTTGTGCCCGAACACTCACCACATAAACAGATGGATTGTAAGATATATTCTTCCTGCAAGCATATCTTAAGCACAACTGAGCAGAGAATTATATCGAGACAGTCATGGAGATTGGACCACAAGAACAAAAAGCAAGTTCATGTTCTTCAAAATAAACCCCAAAATGGGTATATTAATACAGGTATCCCCTTTTTGACCTGTCCATCTGTGTTCTCACAGTTACACCTACATGGGCTAAAATAAATGCAGATTTGGCCTGTATCATTAAATTAAAAAGAAAATTCCCAACTTAGTCTGCAATAAGAAACTTGCTTGACTTTCTGTACTGTATTCTTTTCATCCTCAAGTTCAGAAGCCATCATGTGAATGCAAATTAGGTGTTTTCCTTTGCTTCCTCACATCAATTGTCCCTATGTTTTTCACAACATACATTTTTAACTATAAGAAATATAGGCCAAAACTCATTTTTAGTTGTTGTAATAGCATTTTAACTCATCTGTGTCACAGAATTATGCATGCTCCCTCAGCTACTTGTTAGATGCAAAATAAACTACTAAGGAACAACTAGTTGAAAGACAGCCACAAAAAATTAGTGTACACAGATGCAAGCCAGGACACTTTGTGGTTATTCAGAATGTACAATAAGATACCACTTTAATATCAGTACAACATGGTGTTATCAGAGAAAAGCTGGCTTTGCCCAGGCAAAAGGCAGGCCACTTGACATATTTTTTAATAAAGATACTCTATAGACCACTGCAAAACATTGCTCCACCACAGTCCATTACGGCAAGTCAGCACATGGAAGAAGCAGTTGCACAGCGCTGTCACAGCTACTATTCCTCTAAGGGGCCTTTAGGGCACATTCCTGAGCTGTCTGACCAAGTCTTAACACTAGAAATACATGGCAGATGCCTGCTTTTGCTCATACACATCATTAAATCTAGCAGCAGTAGCAAAAAAAAAAAAAATCCACTTTCAGAAATAGTAAGCTTCACTTAGTTAGAGGGAAAAAAAAAATTGAAAGCTGCAGAAGGCTTCAGTTGCAAATTTACCTGTGTCAGTGGATAAAATTATTTGAGTCATCTCAGAGCAGCAGAACAATTAAAAATCTATGGAAGAAACATCCTCCTTGCAGGTAGAGCTTACTGCTAACACACAACGGTCTGCAGAGATGAACGTGCCATCTCGCCACAACAGCCTCACAAAAGAAATTATTATTACCTCTTAATTAGCAAGAGGTAATGAGTTGCGTTAGGCAGGTTGCATTGTCTTGTTTAAAGGGCAGGAGGAGGATGAACAGGATGGCCAATGTCTTGCTGGACAGACTGTTATAGACCAGGGAAAGTCATGGGAGATGCTTAACTGCTGGCACACAAACACACATGCACCATACTTACCAGGGCTAAATATGTGCCAGTCTTTGCATTCCTGAATATCAGTGTCACTATCAAAGTAGATTTTGATTTTTCCACTGTGGGCTCTATTATTGAAAGTTATCTGAAAATACAGAACTGTATCAGAAACAAGACTAGCAAGATGTCATTCCAGAACACAAATCCTGCTAAGTGCTTTGGACATATGTGTCAATATTGTTGGTCAGGTAAGCTTTAAGAAAGTTGTCACCATAACTGACAGTGTAGATGTAATTTGAGAACATGACATGTATTGCCTAACAAGCAGGATTCCAAGAAGCCAAACTCCACATTTAACCTTTAGCAGAAGAACAATTTCTTATTCCCTTCCCAGGTTATAAAGTTACAGCTGGAACATGTTACAAAACAACACTGTCCCACAGCAACACCATTTCAGCAGCCTTTGGGAAGGAGGGCTAAAGGCCAGGACATGCTCAACTGCATCTTTCATGCAGTCTCGATACGAGGATTATACCTACAGCTGAGCTTAAGCTCTCATTACAGTGCTGGAAGTGCCATAGCCATATTCACTTACAGTGTTTTGAAATGCATAGCAGTCAGGCAATTCACGGGCATGGATTGTCTGCAGAGCAATGCCTTTCAGCTTGAAGGAGATTTCAACCTGTATAAGCCTGGATGTTTGAAAAAGTGTATAAAAATATTTAAATATTGTATAAAACAAAAAAAATGTACACACATACACAAATTGCACAAATCAAAATCCACTATATTAATATGAAAGGACAAGCTGAAATACTAAAAAAATCCCCATCACTTTACCTGTAAAATTCAAGATTGAAAAAAGAAGAGTTCAGCTTCAGTTCTGCCTTCTTACCAGCTAGCTCCTCTGGCTTTAAAAAGACACATTCTAGAAAGAGAAGAGGAAAAGATGCAATCTTAAAAACTTCACATAAAAAGTGGCACAAAACTGAGATAATCAGGGTGTACAGTCCTAATCAGGCAAAACAATAATTTTGAGCAAACCTATCCATACAGAGGCCCACCTAGTGGGGTCAGAAGCAGGTCTGTATATTAACTCTTGAGCAGCTAAACAGTCAGGACTCAGCTCTGAGGGGCAGTAAGAACACACACCCACTGATGATACAGACTGAGCAGCACCTAGAACTCTGTATTTGAACCTTCTGCACAGAGTGGGGGGAGCTGTGTTTAAAAAAAAAACAAACCAAAACAAAAAACAATGACAGTGGCTGAAGAGCCTCTTATAATCTGCACAGCTGCCATTTCTAGATAGGTACTAAAAACCAAGAGGGAAATAGGCAAAAGGCATGGGAACCTTCCTGTAACTGCCACACAAAAAGCTATCGCTTTTAAGCTTTAGTGATATAGCGTTAGAATATAAGTACTCCACAACAAGACATTTTTTAAGTACAACAGTATTGTACCTGTTTCAGTAGAAACATCTATGTTCAGCGTATCATTGGAAGGAAGCATTGTACCTCTCTTGTACTGTTGTTTACAGATTTTTAAACCTGATCCTTCATGTTCATAACCAAGCATCCCCAGGGATATATTCTTTAAATGCCTGTACTAGTTTAGAAACAAAACCAGAAGTGGAAATTAGAGATAGTCATCTTTTTTGCATTATATAGTAAATTGCAACCTCAAAGTTCTGTGTATCAATACAGGTTTTTATATTAAAAAAAAATCTTTATTTTCACATAAAAGTTTCCCATGAGATGGGAGTCCCATGACTCAGTTTACAGACTAGAGGGCTACTGGCCACTATGGTAGTGATAGGCATCCTGGTGACACAGTGACCATGAGCCCTGTACCTACTGGGCTCCACACAAACGATTACAGATGGGCCAGACAGCAAGCCAGCCAGCTTTTAATTAGATGCCTGGCAGAGACTTCAATGCAGTATTGCTCTAACCACACACACTCCAGGGATATCTTATGCTTTCATGAAAATTACAGTTTTCACACCACTTGAAACTTGATCACTTTACACACAATCCAAGTCACAGTTCTTATCAAATCCATGCCAAGAACAAAACAAAAGCTGCTCCCTGTGCGACTAAGAAGAGGGAAGTCACACATTCACTATATAACCAGCAACCAAGGAACATACACAGAGCTCGAGCAGCCTCCAAACATAAATAAACCTTTCTGCTTTACACAAGCACAGAAGCAGATGAAAACATGCCTGTGAGGAAGGTACTTACTTCTTCCACTTACTCCAAATACAGCACAAGTCACCTTCTTCATAGACTTGGAAAACAAGGACTAAAAGTGGAAGCAAATAAAGCTATGCCAAAGCAAGCATTGTGCAAACATGGATCAGCCCTGAGCATACCAAGACTTCATTTAAGGCCACTCCTCTCTTGACTTGCCTTCCACACATTCTGGGTGTCTACTGTCTACCCTCTGATCCCTGGACTCACACCTTCCAGTCCTGCACAAACAAGGCAAACCCCTGTAGTACAGCTCTTCTGGTGGCCCTTGACTCCCCAACAGCTGAGAAGGTCAATGACTAACCATGCAGGGAGCTGCCTGCCAGCTCAGCTTCCCATCAGCTAACATTGTCCAAGAGAAGCCAGACAGACCCATGGCCTTTTGAGGAAGAAAGCATCAACACAATAGTTGATTATTTTTTATCATTACCATACCTAGTGAAAGAGCTTGGGGCAGTGTACAGCACTGATCTGCTCTCAAGGAAGCATTCAGCTTTTCAGAGGCCTGAAGTAAGTCAGGCAAGGTTTCCTATTCCTTAGGAAAAAAAATGGTTCAGCGGACTTTGATACAGATTAGTCTATTTCCCCCTTCAACATGAATTTTTTTATTATGCATCATTCAGTGTCATCCTATTTCCTCCTTCCAATGGGCATTATGGCCACTAGCCCATCCTGTGGGGTACAAAATCCCACCAGTCATGAACAGCCACATGCTCCATGTCCAAAAGGAACTGCAACGGAAACTACCACACTTCTATCACACTTCTATCCAAAGCTCTGCCTTGCAGTGCCGTTTCGAGTACTCACAGCTGAGCTTGCAACAAGTTTAGACAGCCCAGGAGAAAAAGCACGGCTGCTGTACCCTGTCAGTCTGACTAAGGCAGGTCAAGTGAGTGGAAACAGTAGTTAGTCACAGCTCTTCACCTCTCTGAGGACATCTCCAGATCACTGCATGCAGGAGCCATTGCTCTGTCCACGTGTGCTCTCAGGCTCTGCCCTCCTGACAGCACAGCACGTGGCACTGCGTTACCCACATGCCACTATCAAACAAAACTATGAAAAACTAAAAGCAAGATTCCTGTTTATACATTTCTAAGCAGCCCCAGACAGAGCAGGCAGCAGGACATTCTGGTCCTACACCCTCCCACAGGGCAGGGCACAAGAGTAACAACTTCACACAGCTTCTTCATAACAGAATCTTCCACACTGCACCCAGTAGAGAAGCAAGGAAAACCGGTGTATCTTCCAAGTGCAAAAGTATGTTTGGGATTTTACATTGTTGGTTTGTTGTTGTTTGTAGCTGTGCACTCTTACTATCTTCTGTAATATCATACTTTTCTGCTTTATGCACCCAATCACGCATTTCAAATTAAAACTCAAAACACCAAAATCCATGGCTTCTGCCTGCCCATCTCAAAATTAAAAAAACTCTTGCTTTTAGCTTAGGAGTCATCTGGCTTGGCTCTTCCCAGAAGGCACCCTTTAAAAAACAAACAAACAGAAGTAACACTAGTCATAAAATTCATCTGTAGGCATGCTTTTTGAATTCTTACATGTAATATAAAAGCCTCACAACTCCATACAACATTAAAGCACACAGATTTCACAGGTTTAATCTCCTTAAAGGATATGACTACATTTATACCACATCGACATCTTATGAAGAGACCTTTTTGTGATGCCTGTATCACACACTGGCTCATTCTTGAGGATAAAAGCTATTATTTCTCTACTGTCTTGTATCTGGACTTCACCTCAGCCTTAGTGCCTACAAAAGAATGAAAGTGAGACAAAGCAAGCAAGGAAGTAAAAAAAGCACAGTTTATTGCAGAAATAGTGGCAATGTTGAGAGTTCAAAGGGAGATTGAGAACACTACTTCACCGCTCATTTAACATGCCAGGAGCGAGAGTCCAGCACACAGAGACAGCACATTTGATCTGCTGATGGCTCTGCTGTAGCGTAGAGAGCACAGGGGAGCAACAAACCCCGACATGAGCGGGTGTTTAAGAATGAGGTACAGCCCTTTGCTCCCCTGCAAATCCCAGATGCTGCTGGGCATAGCTGACAATGGCAACACTGCTTTAATCCAAGCATCAGAGCTGATGTCCCAAGGCCAGTGAAAATGAAAGGAAGTTTAAAGCCACTTCCCATTCATCCAGGGTTAATAATTTCTGGGCTTTTCATCGTCCCCAAACACAAGAGGCGTTTCATATTCCACAGGCAGTCTTTCATGTCATAATTTCTGAATGTATTAATATTAAATATGAAAATGTTTAATGAATTTTCATCCTAGATTTGTTCACTTTCCTCTGAAAATTGTAAAGGGACTGTTTTTTAAAATACCATCCCTAACCAGGTCAAGTCCCCCTACACTCCTGGAAGCACTGCATTCCCCATTCTGAGGCCCCTGGTGCTCACTACAAAGCTACAATTTAGTATAACTGTAAGCACAAATTTTTTTAACACCATGCATAGGTATACTCAGGCCCACAGGTCTTCAAAGTAAGACCTGTACCAAGGTTTTAGCTCATGCAAGATGACAGATTTTCAAACTTTCTGGATTTTGGTATTATGCACTACCCAAATAAAATTCTGGTTTCAATTCATTTCCCAGAGACAAAATTGCAGACAGCTGCACACAAATTTCAGGACACCAGATCTACACTGATTCACTGAAATACCAAAACTGAAATCCAAGAATGGAAACAGAAAACCAGAACCTTAGCAGAAGTTGATAGCTATAGCTTCAGCCCTAACATAGTTATAAACACACACACACTTACCTGATTAATAACATAAAAAATGCTATCATAAGCATCCTGTTGTGTATATATACTGCAGCTGTAGTCATCTTCATCAGCTCCAGAATAGCCTTTCAGGAATAGGTGTTTGAAAGCAACAGTGTTTTCCTCTTTGAATGAGACCACCAATTGGTTACTCAAACCAAAAAAAACAAGCTGACAAGAAAAGAAAAAAAACACACACACATTTGTATTTTGAACACTGGTCAAGCAGCAGCATTTTGGAAACAGCTCTCAATTATGGTAAATACAAAGCAGACAGGTGCCTGTTGCTGCAACTCTGCTACGATAAGCACAAAGAACCTGTTAGCTAATGCCATAAAACTACTAAAGTTCAGGGTACCATATGCAGGGGTAAGAGAAACATAAATCTGATTCCAAAACTTACAGCAACTGAATGCACAGCTACATCACATGCAACTTTTACATATCGTGGACTAACAATTCTAACCAGAATTTGCCAAAACCTTTGTGGAGGATGCAAATGGCTGATGAGCTAACTTAAGAGCACAGCCTGCTACCCCTGACATGCTCTGCTTTGCTAGGGGACAAATTCCCGCACCTTTCCTACCTCTGGCATAGCATAGGATTAGAGCAGATATATGTGGTACCCTACAGCAACAAAAAGTACCCAGACCCAGATGCTGATCAAGGAGGCTATAACAAGAAGCAACAGCAGGCAGAAGAATTACTACTGAAGCCATGTGTTGCCCTACCATATGGACATTCCCATTCTCCCCCCCAATCACCAAGGAAAACAAACAGAGCCTAGAAGCTGAAAAACCAAGCAACAAGAGTTTCTTCATAGGCACAGTAGCAGGAAGATATCCCAAGCTCCAGACAGCTAGCCCTTCATCCTCGGTTTAAAATGCTTACAAGCAGCAAAGATGAATCTGTCTCATTACTGCAGAAAGTTTCGAAGTGCCACAAGAATCTGACAGAAGCAGGGAAGAAGCAAGGGTGAGAAACTGCAAGCAAAATAACAACTTTTGCCTAGAAAGACCAACCATTGAATCCTATTCCTGCCTGAGAATAGAGCCCCATCAGGATTTGGGCACAGCATGGCAGCAGCAGAGGTCAGACCCCACCAAGTGGGGCCAGAGAGCCTGTCACAGTCAATAAAACACTGGACACATAAGCCAGGGTTATTCTTCATTTTAGTGGGCCAGTCAAACACAAACCTGGAATCCTATAATTCAGCACATATATTTAGCTGATATTGCAAACTGTCAGATGTCAGAGTCTTGCATTTCAATGGTTCAGAAAAGTAACTTCTACTTATACGTGTGTCCCATTTTGCTTCCCTCCACATCCAGTCGCTATTTATTAGTGGACTGTAAAGTAACTAACTACACTGTGATACCAGCACAGTTTAAAAACACCCTCTTCTTTGCCTCTACCCAGTATCTCAAACAGTACCCAACTGTTCAAATGCATTATTTGATGACAAAAGCAAGGGGCACATCCAATTCCCGTAGCCCAGTCATCCCATCATCACCCCAGACCTAGCTTTTCCCCCACTGTCATCCCATCATCACCCCCAGACCCCCAGCATTTCCACATTGAACATGTACATTTCGAGTTTCTGATTAGATATCAGAAAATATCATTTTTGAAACAGTGAAACTATAATCTAGGAACATGACAACAAGCCTGAAGACAGTGCTGGATTTAATGGGAAGAGTAATTTGCTTTAAAGTATTATGCCAAAAAAGTAAAATAACCTGGTCAAATACTGCTCCAAAATCTCCAGGTGGCTTTTGTAACCTATGTTATTCTTTCCCCTTGAAACACCTTTCATAGTAATTTTTCTTTATGGACTGAAGTGGGAAGTTCAAGTCAGTAACAGATATCCAGGGATGGCAAAGGCCCAAAACCACATACATGCTTCTCTTGCACATCATTGCTACTCTTAATAAGAGTAAAAAAGCATTACCTGTGTAGTAACCATAAGTATCTTCAAAATCTGCAAAGCCAGTTTCCATGGTATCTGACGTCTTGCTCTGTATTTTTCACATGGGTTCATGAAGTAAAACTTCAAATCCTCTTTCAAAGCAGTCTCTTTCAGATCTAAATCTGACTGAGTCATCGTATTTCTGCCATAAATAACATATTAATTAGAAATCAACAGAATGCTTTGACAGACAGTTTCCTCACTGTAGTTTCACCTCAGATCACCACATGATATAAAAGGTCTGAAATAGTTTTCTATTTATTTTACAGCAAAATGCAAAAAATATTTCCCTATGATCACATCATTAAAAATCATTCAACCACATTAGATCATCAGAACAGCATTTAGACAAATAACTATCAGGAAACAGGCGTAAATAAGAGTATCTGTAATAGCAATATAAAAAATCTACATTTCTCTCTTTTGTAAAAATACATATTTGAAACAAATATCTATTCTGTTTCAAATATGTTAACACATCTGTCTGAATAACCCACATTCTACATGCAGAAAAAGGTGTCTTAAACAACTAGAGCAGGTTTTGCACACATTTCTGTTATTAACATGCAGTTTTCAGGGCTAAATTCATAGCCATTTATTTATTTAAATATCTGGGCATGTAAAAAATCAAAGGACCAAGCACAGAGGACTACTGTTGTAGATGTCTTAAATCACCTTATGTTTCTCCTTCTCAGCTGAATGGGACATGGAAAACTTTCCCCTTCTCCTAATCATTTTAACCCTGTCTTCCAGTACTGTAGTTTTCAGAACCTTCCTTTTTCACACACAGATCAAAAACTTGTAATTTTTTTCCTCCCTTTATATGTTAAGAGGTTTATATTTGACCCTGACTGATTATCAGTCCCATTTACTATTCAGAACATCATGCCTGACATTCTGAATTTTATAGAGGATAACATTTTCTCTCAGGGTCCAAAACAAAAGTTTTCAGATGCATTTTTACTTTCTGTGTCCTCATCTGTCTGAAGTGTATAGTTATTTAAGCCAAAACTGTAGACCACAAAGCACATCTGATTTGATAGAACCAGCTGTCCCACAAGAAGAGAAATATAAGTTAAGAAAACACAGTAAAGTTGACACTGTGGTGTTTCCTCAGAAGAGGAAGTGAAAAAACCAAAAAATCTATTTTAACATTAGAAGTTCAAAGTCATCTTTATTATACAGCCTTAAATCAATCGATCATGAAGATGATGGGAGGTAAGATGATTTTGGTAGGAAAAACATGGGAAGTTTTTAAGAAAAAGAAAATGTGAACTAAATCCTTATTTAAATTTATACTAAAACATACTGGACTAGCTTAAATAAAGTTTAAGATACAAAAACTTTGAAAAATGTAAACACACCTGACAGAAATGCACATGATAATTATTGCTGTGAGCATTGTCTAAGGAAACAGGTACATACGTACTTCAATCCTGCACTGACACCCAAAGACGTGCTCCTGTACAAGCTTCTCTTGAACAGGCAGAAACTTTTGTGTGGGTATACAATGAACAAGAGCTAATCCAGAGTGAAAGTCATAGGAGTAGGTGGGAAATAAAGAGGAAAGCTGGATCTGATTGAGATTTAAAGCATGAGGGTATGACATAAGGATCACTCCAAGACTTCAGCCAAATCCTCCCCCCTAAGCTTCCAGTATATCAAAAGTGACAGATCTCTACAAAGAGTACAAACAAACAAAAAACTGTTGGACTTTGTCTTCCAATATAGAACAAGTGTTCTGTGGTGTAGTATTTAAGAAATAATTCATCTGGCAACTGCTCAAATACAGCAATTGTTTTTCAATCCATTTGTTTCTAGGATAGATTCAAAATTACATCTAAATAGCCTGCCTTAAATCTGCCAGAACTGGAACCTTCAACCAAAGCATTAAAGAAGTTTAAAAGCTCCAAGAGATTACCAGTGACGTCACATTTAAAACAAACTATCTAGTTCTACCAAATGGTTATTAGGCTGATACAGAGAAATTAAACAGTTCAATTCAGATGCACTAGTGTAATTAACACCTCTCAATAGGTTTCCACAGTATGCTTTGTAAAACATTAACAGAAGCAAATTTTTTTGTGAATGAAGACTGACTCTACTATGCATGCTTAGATGCATATCCAGATGTTATGTGTCACATATAATAACTGTTACTAACTCAATTCTAACAGCTGCATTACTTTAACCACCATTGCAATTGCTGTGGCTGGTAGGTCAGTCTGTTCAGACAACGTTTTGTAGCGAGGCACTTTAGGCACTTAAGCATTCTGCTTAAGGAAGAGGCTTCAATAGTAAGGACTACAATTTGCAGCTACCTACTCATGAAATACGCTTTTAACACTTGGCTCTTCACCTAGCACAAAAAGCTCGATTGCATCAAATAGCGAAAATACACTTAGTGAGCACAGTCACTTTTTTTTTAATGAGTAACTCACTACTGAAGCAACACTAACAGTGCCCATCAGAGCTCCAGATCAGAAACATTTAGCTATTTGAGCTCTACCTCTAGAAGAGGTATTAACGAGATTGATGAGGTGTTAAGGGGGGAAGGAGAGAAAAATGGGGAAAAAAATAACACCGATTTGAGTTCTATCTATCGGCCTGTGCTTCACCTTCGCGACCTCTACTAAGCTCAGAACTCACCTAAAGGAGGACATCGCCTCGCTCTTCTCAAGAAAGCGAACTCGGAAACTTAGGGGAAAGCCCTCCTGTGCAGAGCTGCCAAGGTCACCCAGCGCTCGGCTGCCGCGGGAGGAGCCGCCGCAGCCCCCGCGCAGCCGGACCGGGGGAACACACGGACCGCTCCGTGCCCTCGGTGCACCGGCACGGCAGCGGCCATGCACCGCTACTCATCAACCTCTCCGGCGGGAGGACAGGACTTACCTTGTGCAGCAGACCCAAACAAGAGTTTGGAGCAGCACCTCCGTCCGCTGCCCCGCTGGCGCCCGCCCGCCGCGGCTGCGGGAGCGCCGCTCTGCAGCGGCCACCCCCGGGGCAGGGGGCACGCCCGTATCGCGGCCCCCGCCGGCGGGATGGGCCCGACCCCCGCCCCGGGGCGCTGCGCTCCCTCCCACAGCCGCTGGAGAAGGAGCGCCCTGACCCCGCTCCCTCCGGGCGGGGTGACCCGAAGGGACGGCGCCGCGCCCGCCCCGTCCCGTCCCGTCCCGCTCCGCTCACCCGCTGGCGGCCGCCCGCCCGCCGGGCAGGTACTTGAGCGAGATCTCCATGGGCCTCGGCCGCTGCCTGCGCAGGGCAGGGCTCCGGCACTCCGCGGGGGCGGACGGGGGAAGCCGGAGCCGCGCAGCCCCGTCCCACCGACGAGCCCCACTCGCTGCCCCGCGGGCCGCGCCGCCTTTATGAGCCCGGCGGAGGAGGGCGCCCGTCGCCCACGTGCCCTCCGGCCCCGGCTCCCCCTGCCCCACCGCCGCCCTCCGGTGCGCGGGGTCTTGCTACGAGAGTAAGGCTCTGTAGTCGCCTTACTGCCAGCTGGTAGCTGTAGGCACGGAGATAACGTGCAGGGAAGACTGTCAGGTAAGATTAGCTACTGCAGAGCTGGTCGTCTTGCAGCTTAAGAGGTACTTGCTTCCTCAGAGGATGTGGCTTAATGCAGTTAACTCCAAACTAGGGTGTTCATAACAGAATACAGACTCATGAGAGGCTTCATTGCAGCAAACGAGCTCTCTATCTGCTCCCACGATGGGGATGGGCAACGTAGGATTCTTACATAATGTTCTCAGATGATTCTGAGTTTGGTTATGGTCACACAATTTAAGAGAGAAGAAGGAACAAAAGCCCAGACAAACATCTATATGGAGTTACTCAACATTAGCTGCAAGAGCATTGTGTCAGCTCATGCATGAAAGTTTTCTTAAGGCTTCCTCTGAAGCATCTGGTATTAGATACTGCCTCAGGCAGGAATATACTCCTGACAGATGCAGCCACAGGTTTGGTCTTCTACAGCAGCATCTGTGTCCTGTCCTGCATCCTGTCTCCATCCCCTAGATAAATTATGCCTTTACACATTTTAATATTGGATAGGTATTAGCATACCTGAATTTGATTTCTTCCTCTTTTATGTGCACACTGTTTAGCTTCCCTTGAGAATGTGCTTAAATCCAACATAAAAACTGGGCCTTAGAAACGAGTAAGGCCCCCACCTCTCTCTTCCTCTCAGTATAGTTTCATTCTGTAAAGAGGTCTGGGCTCTGCTGAAAACAAGAAGTTCTTCCTGTAAGTATATGCAAAACATTGGCATTGAAAGAAGCCTTGGTATGAAAATAGCTGTTACCCAGTTTAGCACCCTGCAACTTATTTTCACGAGGAAATACTGAATATCTGTATTTTTTGGGCAACTCCTTCCAGAGCCCAGTGAAAATCAGAACAAAGAAACTCTCTTACCCATCCACAACTTCTTGGTCAAGGCTGAAAGCCCTGTTTTCCTTAGGATGGCATTTTTAAGCATGAGTTTATCTGATGCTTTATCTGCTTCCTTGCTCTCCCCCACTGCATTTTACAGTTCTATCGGTGCCTGCTTGATTGCATCAGCATAAAGATACCGATGTCTCCAGGATGCAGCTTTACATGTACTACTAGCATTGCTAACGCTGAGATCACTGATACTGCTGAAGTCACAAGGGGTTTTTTTTAATAAGATCATTGTCACACATCTTGGCTCTGCAAAGCCATAACCAGCACACAATATATTGACACAAAATAAGATAAAAAAGCCTCACCACATATGCAACAGCAGCAGCCACAGATTTGGCAGAGCTACACTTCATCTCAAATGCAGCCAGTAGGCTAGAAAAACACAGCATTGACTGGCTTCTTCTCAGGTGAACGAAATACTCAGGCAGATGAAGATCCTAAACATCAAGGATCAAGCAGGTCAGAAATCTGTCCATCAAGCACTTAGATTGCCAGCAGTAGCACCAAGGCAAACAACATGTGTTTGAGTGTCTATTTTCTTTAAAATAACCAAAATATAAATATGTATCAGATAAGTAATACAAGCAGCATTTATTTTTCCAGTCAGAAGTTGACATTTTGAGCAGTTGTAATCCAGTAACCTTCCAGGCTACTGCTCTTCTTTCCCAGTGTATCAGCCTGCACCCATAGCCAGAAATGTGCAATTGCTGCTCTGCTAACTTTATAAGCAGTTGTCCCTTCTTTTCCTCCCACCCTATCCGATCCTTTGTTTTACACATCCTTCTTCTACTTTTAGAGAGCCCTCCCCTCTGGCTTCACACTCTGCCCCTGCCCATAACTGTTTGAAGGCAAGTTGTCTTTCATCAGCTCTTTCCTCCCCAAACCCACACAACTGCCAGCAATGCTAAATTCAAAGCTGTGGAGTCCAGCAGAGCGTGGTTTTCCAATTAATTTCAGCATCTCAGTTGATTGACTTTTTAGCTGTAGCATAAGCACAGGTCATCACTTAAAAGACTCTACTAGGGATTTTACTGCAAAACATACTTCACAGTGAAGTTTGCCCTTCAGGCAACAGAAACCAATCTAGATGTTTTGACATCACACTTCTCCGCTTCTGTTAGGAATAGAAAGAATCTATATACAGTATCTTTTCTTGCTTTGGGGTCAGTCATTGTAGCTCTCCATGCCTTGTGCTTATACTGCAGGCTTCTATTAATGTTCTTTCCCTCTGCTATTATAAAACTGTAAGAATTTGATATTTTAGAGCTCTGCCAAATTTTATTGAAATTTGTTGACAGTTTCTTAAATTAACAGTGACAAAGCATTTGCTCTGCCCCATTTTTAAATTAAATTAGACAACTACTTGCCTTCCAACTGTATTGGAAAACAAAGTATTCCACAGATGTTTACAAAATGCACCTGCATTGTAAGTGGTTTCTCTTTACTCTGCATGAAAAAGCCTTGTGAATCAGTCTGCTGCATTTCATTACCTAAAAGTGCTTGCCATCCTTGTCAGAATTTCTTCCACAAACTACTTTATACAATAGTGATGTGCACATTATATTTTGTGTGTTGTCAAAGATCCATAAGGAATTTAATGTGTCAAGAGAAATCATGGTCACTTAATATTTGCTTTTTGAGACAAGACTGCCTTGTGTCTTCTTGAAAAGCTTCAAAAGTCTTCAATCTTACGTGGAACATTAAAAGGCAAGGGCCTCAATACACAAAACTTTCAGGTACTGTTCAGATCTGTTCTGCCTGCACCTTATATTTGGTTTGCCTTTGCTGAATTTGAGGAGCATTTTTAGTGTAAAGTTTAATGCTTGAATATTTGTTTCTATGGCAAATTCTGAAATGCTGTTAAATGGGATCAGCTGGAAAGAAGGTCCTCACCAGAGTCCACAGGAGCTGTCTTGACTACAGGAAATCCAAGTCCACATGCTCCACACAGTTTCATGCTAGAAATTGTACAGTGTCATAACAAACAAAGCTCCTATAACCTGGCAATATATTTACTCTTAAGATGAATACTGACACATCCAATACTTACTGCAGCTGGAACTGTTTATTGTAGCACATTTACAATGTGTAAGCATTCAGATAGAATATGTTCGGTGTCCTCCACAACACTGTACGTTGTCACACACAGCTCCAGCAATGTTGCTCACAAATGCAAGTTATCAAAAATATGTTTCCCTTTGCTTTTTTGTTCTGCTCCCAGAGTGAATAGACTATAGAAAATAAGCCATCAATTAAATGGTATCACAATCAACAAAGTATATAAACTAAGTATTCAAAACTGAACTTTTATAAGAGCTAATGTCTCAGCCGGCCATTGACAGTAGCAGGTTGTTAAGCTGATAGGAAACATCCAGTTTCTAAAGTGTGGAGGAATATGACTCTCAGAGACATATCTTTTGTGTATTTAACTTCGTTTAGACTTCAGGTTTACAGACTTGCAAACCAGAGACTTTACCACAGACTTGTAAACCAGAGGAAGATTTCAAAGTAAAAAAATACATATTTTGAAAGGTCCACACACTATGAAGCCAAAGGCTGTCACTGATCCTACCGAGTGCTGAATACAGGAGAACATCTCCATTTCTCCAATCTACTCACCCCTCAAACTCCAGTCCATCCTGGCACATCCCTGGCCTCTCTGAGAAGAGACTGCCACTCACATCAAGTGGTACTTCTGTTTAAGGAAATATTTATTTTATGCTTTCAGCTATATTTGAATGGTTTGTGTATCAACTCACTGTAATGACTCCAGAAAAAAATTACATCATATTTCATAGTTTTTACTTTTACTATGAGTGCAAATAAACAAAAAATTCTGAGGGCTCTAGAGTGAGCTTTCATTCATTCAGTAACAGGTCAGCCATGGACCTCAGCAGTACTGAGGGTTAGGTTGGTGTTGAAAGCTGCAGTTGTCCAGAACTAGTTCTAATTATAGTTGAAAGTTACTACATTTCTGATCTACTCTTATAACCTAGCCAAGTCTCTGAACACAGACAGCTTTTTGATGTCCTTTGCATTCTAGCAGAATTTAACTGAGGAAACAAATAGAATAAAGCTAATAAAAACAAACACCCAAACCTCCTGAATTAGCAGCGAGTGTCTAATCAAAAATTTGTAAGTTTAGCATAAGCTTTTGCCACAGGCTTACACTGTTTCTCAAGAAAAGCAAATTCAGCCTTTAGATATAAGGTTTTCCACCAGGTCTGTTGTCCAGTTCTTCCAATGTGAGCTACTTTAAAGGCTCTGTGATACACTCCCACAATCCATTAAATATGTTCGCTACAAGCTGTACAAGAGAGGGGAGGAAAGTTGTCAGATGCATCAAAATAATAGTCTCATTTTACAAGGAGCCTTAAAAATGCAACTGAACTATTTAATTAGTAATTTGACATACATCTATAAGAAACTGCTACAAACCACTATAAAATATTTTGAACATGCGAATGCTCTTTTAGATGCCTGGTACCCACTGCACAGTCAGTGGGAAAATTATTACATCCCCACCCTGTCCTGCCTCATGTTGGCTTTCTTGCCTGTTAAACTGAGAGGTGTGTGCAGAAAAGGAGATATTAACATGTCCATGCCCTTTACACAGGAGCAAGATGCCCTGCTCTGCTTCATCCCACACTTTTATCTCCAGTAAGGCACTTGGTCAGAACGGGGTTTGGCTCACAGCAGGCTCTGTCATCTCCCTGCTCCAAGATATGTCCCCATCTCCTCCCCCTCATAAATATATTCTATCTGGCACATAACAATATAGCCCACCAGAAAAGCTCAATACCAAGGAGTTGCAAACACCTTTGATCTTTTTAATCAAGTGGCAAATATTTTTCAGCTTCCCCACTAAAAGGCCCTTCAGCAAGCAAGACTCAGAGGTGCTGCCTGCCTGGTTAAATATAAACCACATATCCTGCAATCAGTGGTCCTGAAGAAACAAAACTTCAAATAACTGAAGCATTTGTTCTCCATAGTGAAAGTTAGGCAATGTTTTCCAAGTGCATGCTGTCTTAAACCCTGACAAGCTGATTTTGTCTCCAAGTTTCAGGCCTGTTACCATTTAAGTTAGGAGGCCTTACTGCACAAAGTGCATTAAAAAGTGGATAAGAAAACACTGAATGAGTTCTGTAAGTCCTGTCTATTGCAGTGAGTACAAGAAATGTTAATGCTTGCACATTACACATATGCAGTTCCTGAGTTACTGTCTATATTATCTAACTTTCTGTACCATTTTTGACATGTTAAATGATTCTTAATTTGAAAGTTCCCTCACCTCTTCTAAGGAATTTTGTTGACTGCTGACATTTTGCTGAAGCTCCATTCTAGAGCACTAGAAATAGTATGGGATTTTTGTGTTTTGTTTTTTTTCCTCTCCACCCCCAAAATTGAAGAACTCTTCATAAACTTTTTACCAGGGACGTTTAGCAGTGTGTTGCTCTTGCATATACCTTAATGTATAATTTTAATATAGATACATACCATTACAACAACAGAAGAGAGACGCAGAACTCTCCTTCTCTAACCTGTACCTGCCAGAGTTCGGTAAGTCTTTGCACTGTGATATAAATCTCTGAAGTTCTGTCTCTGGAAAGCCATCTTGCTGGTAGTGCTAAAAATTGATATTTAGTTAAACCTTTAAAAAGGCTAAAATGTACAATAACCCAGATTCTCTCCAGACCACTTTTCAGACATTGCTCAAGTCTGAAATTAGAAGATTCACAGAACCTAATGTGAAAATACTGCTTTTCAGTAGATATTTAGCTTTCATTGGAGCAGGAAAACAGACAGACTTTGTAAGAAAAATTAAGTAGATTAAAAACTCTGTTGTCATCCCTCTACGCCCTCAAAAGTAGTCATTATGTTTATTCTTTAGATTGGCATGCACTGCAATTTAAAATATTGAGGGACATGAGAGTCGTGATAGCACCAATTTTGCACTGTTACCCCAAATGAATAGTCTGTGCTTACCTTGACTGTTTCATACGTGTCTGTAATGAGCGCAATGAAGAGACTCAGCACCATATAGATGAACAGACTGATGAAGGAGTAGAGGTAGATCCTGCTGAATAACCAAACCAAGTAACTTTTCTGCTGCATTTTTGCAAAGGTGGCAAACATATCATCTCCATTGATCAATGAAAAAAGGCATTCAGAAACCGTGTTCAGAGAGCGAAACTAGAGAGGAGGGAAGAAGACAAGGATATCTGTCACTTTTGGATACATGAAGATACACAGCTGATAACTGGCTGCCTTGTATCTCTTCCTACACCCAGGGTATGACAAAGTGCAAACAGTAAAACATTTGATGAATGAGCAAAGTTTGTCACCTCCTGTACGCATACACATTCAATTCAGATAAGCCAATTTCTTTTTTTTAAAGGGATAAACATGTTTCCAAAGTTTTAGTCTGACAAGAGTGTTCTGCAAAATGAAAATTATTTCTCAAAATATCAGCATATGATTGGGAGTCACAGCAGCTTCCACTTCTGACTCAGAGCTTTCATAACTCGAGGAAAGTCTGATTGACTCATGGAAGTCAGACTCCTCAAACAGAGCAGCATCATGGTGAAGATGAACTATTTTTATATTAGGGAAGTCTTGACATGGAAACTTAGAAAACAACAGTACTAACCTCTCATTCTGTTATTCAAGTTGTCTTTTTTCATGTAAGTACATTACCTTCACGTGGTATGGTCCCAGTACAATCCATCCACAGAAACAGTAGCCCAGGTAGATCATAGCAGCACAACAGCAAAACCTCATTACATTGGGTAGTGCTGCTCGCAGGGTTAGGATGAGAAGCTGCACGAAGCAATGCAAACAGTAAGAATTTAACCAGACACTTCTTCCAGTCCCCTTATAGCAACAAACAGAATAAATACCAACAGTACGAAGATTCCAGGAGATCCTTACATTATACTTCTGAAAGAAACCTAGATAGCGAATGACTCCAAGCCACACAAGCATAGTGGATGTTCCTAGGAGTATGCTACAGACATCATAACTTGTCAGACTCTAAAAAAAACCAAGAGAACAAACAAAGAAAAATAAGAAAGAAAAAAAAAGAATTATTATAACAACAGGTTCTGAATTATGACAATCATTACTACAAAGGTTTGTTAAGAAACACTTTTTCCTTGGCAAACTCTCCCACTGGAAATTAGTTTGAGGCAGTATGCATTAGAGAGAGGTTTCACCAAAGAACAAGGGCCCTTTCAAGTGTAACTCATTTCACATGCCTTTACACTGGGCTGTTTGTAAAACAGACTCTGACAAGATGAGTTTTTGCAAGGCCAAGAGTGCAGGTGCACTGCAGGTGCAGAGACACCCACTCCGTGCCTGGCTCACCAAGATCTATACTGGCACTGCAAACATTTTTATGCTGCTTCCAGGCCTGCAGCAACTGCTCCTGGAATCTGCATCCACAGGTTCCCCAGAGCAGTTTAGGAATCTCTCCATGGCTTCCCAATGGACAGTGTGGACATGAATTTAGAACCACAGAGTAAAGAAGGTTCTTCCAATACGAAGGAAAAGCTGTTTGTAAAATGTAGCATGACTTGTCAGCATTGCTCAGATAAACACTAAGGAGGATCTTGTTAGGTAGCTGGGAACTATGAGGTGTAGAAAGCTATCAAAGAGAAGACTAATTAGCTCCTAATTAATTCTAACCAGAACTTCATTTATATTTTATTGGCACTTCACTGTTTTTTCCACCTATACATACTGGCCTGTTTTCATCCAAGTTAGCATATATCCTGTTCCTGAAATGCAGCTCTACTCTGAAATGGATCATGACAGCTTACTTGAGTAAGAAGTTTTTATTATATTCAGTTTTTCCTCTCCTAAGAATAAAATATAGATAATAGATATTATAGATAGATATTGGCAATAGATATTGGCTAATCTTTTCTATTAACATAATTCATTTAGAACTTGGCTACTTTATTGTAATCTTGTTATTCATCCACTTTCATACAGTTTCATGGAACAAGATCTTGTTATTATGGTCCACAAGGCTTGCAAAATGAAGTGAAATGTACCCGTAGAGAAGAGTTTTAGTAAAATACTCTCTTAGAAAAGAAACATACATAAACAGATGTATTTAAAATATAAGATCAGAATCCCAAATGCCAGACCTTTTTCCAATCCTGTTCTCTTCTTTGCTTCTCCCAAAGCAAGATCTCTTATCATAGCCAACTTCCTCATAGCTTCTTTCTATTCTTAAACTGAGTTTACAGTTCCTAAGGTAAGATAGGGCAATTTGTACAGGGTGTTTGTGATAGTCAAGCTGTCAGCAGATGGATTTCAGCCCCATCCTTTCATCACTACCGTCCAAAGTCCATTATATTGCAATGTCACCTTCAAAGTCTGCTACAGATTTTGTGAAGAACAATGTTATCTGAATATCAGAGTGTTTCAGGATAGCATATAGTTTTTCTTCCCTAATTCTTGCTGCACATAGTATGCTTTTACAGGTTTTGCCTTTTTTCTATATCAAGTTTATTTTAGAAACTGAAGGCCTAGAACCTGCCTGTGACTGAGTGACACGAACATGCTGGAAACCAGAAGTTGGGAAAGCAACAAAGGAATGTTTAAGAAGAGAGACTCTGTGCTAGTTAAACACTTGTTAAACAGAATTCAAAAATTTAAAAGCTAAATTTGAAAAAATCCATCAAATGAGCAAATATAAGTGTCCTTAACTGAAGAAGAAAGTCAACAGACTTAAACTTTCAGATATGAAGTTCATTTTATTCCTCAGAGTCACAAGGAACAAAGATAATTAGAACTATAATATTTAGTGATATTTGGAGGTTTTATATCTTGCTACTAGAAACAACACATATCAGTTACAATAGAGGAGAAGAAAGAGTTCTAAAATTTCATGCCACTCAGAATCAAGTATAGCCAGCCTAAAGTCTTCTGAGACATTTAAACCTAGGTGGGACAGAAGCAGTTTTGCTTTCACCTGACAGTGTAAAAAGCTTACCTTGGCTTGTATCTCCATCTTTAGAGTTGATCCAACAATAGTTAAGACATCACTAACCATAATCAAGATGTACCATCCATTGACAAATTCCATTTGATCACTGAAAGACACTTCTTTCTTATAATAATATAGGAAAAAGCTTACAAATTCCTAGGACAAAGGAGGAAAGAAAACAGTTAATCAGACTCACATAAGACAAGACTTTCCAAGGAAGGAGTTATACCCACCCTTTGGAGCTGAATTCCTTTAATCACTGATCGCGTGCAAAGGATCAATGAGGCCAGACAAGTCAATATGACAAAAGCATCGAAGATCATCATGTAATGAGTGTTCTTCTGTACTGCAAGAACAAAAATGCAGATATTTATAGTCAGATGCATTTCATTTTGTTGACCATCTTGAGTATTGAAGTAAGAATCAAATTTTGGTGTTAACTATGTTTATACAATGGAATTAAGAAAAAGCTTAGCATTTTTCCCACAAAAGTTTATAGGACATATTTTCATGAGAGGCACAAGTGCATCTGCACTGTAGATACCACTTTGGTAAATTTAGGAAGGTTGATATACCAGAGTGTGAGTCTTTCTTACAGCCCTGCAGAATTAGAGGTGAGAGTTGATCATTTTACAAGCACAGGAATGGCCTTTGGAGTAACAGAACTTCTCAAAAAAAAAAAAAAAAAAAAGGAAAACACTAAACCAAAAAACCAAACCCAAAATCTAGGAACTTTACAGTATGTATCTCCTTCTCTTTCAGACCAATATTTGACTGTCAGATAGGTTTTTTTCCTAGAGCAGTGCAGGTAATTTGTACTGCTGCTCACTTAGCCAAGACCAACCTCAAGCTAGACATTTCTCCATCTCTTCTGTTACTAAAACTCACATTCGTGATCATCTAAGGTCAAATTTTGCACCAAATCTACCACTAGACCTCTTTGTTTTCATACCTATCATACAGCTGAAACTAGGTGAAACAATATCAGGATTACATTTTTATTGGCAAAAGAATGATTGTTTGAGAAAAAAAATCAAACAACTTAATGCTAAATTTGCAAGAAGATGCAGCAATTCTACAAAATGGGGTACTGAAGTTCTCGTTGACTCCACAAAGTGCACTACTCAGGAAAAGCCCACCCACTTCTTGCTTGTTGTACTGCTGCCATTTAAGTTGGTTTTGCAGCATAGCCCAGAACAGCAAAACCTCGTTATTGTCCACTTGCGACCGTTACTTTGCTATTTTTCCTTGACTTTTAGAAAATAATCCGTAGTACTCCAGGAGATGGTTTTGAAGAGTGTGAGCGAGGCAAACCTCAGACCCCCAGCGCGGACCCTCAGGGAAGGGGAATCAGCGAGCGCTCCCGGCATCGCCACCTGCGGGGCCCTCCCGGCACGGCAGCGAGCACGGTACGGTGGTGAGCGGAGTTCGCGGTCATGGGTGGGTTTTGTACTCTGTGATGCGCTTCAGTAAATGCCCCCCAAATTAATTCCGATCTGGATCTTTAAAAAAACCACCAATCCTCCCTTTTCACCACCAGCTCTTCATTCCCTGACATAGGCACAGCAACAGGGAAAGCGGCAAAAGTAGAAAAAAAGAACATGGTACGTCCTATTGTATACTTCAGGAAAAAAAGAAAAGGCAGAATTTAGAGTCCTTGAAAGCTTCTGACTATCAAAGAGATTATTTTCACTAATGAAAAGGATCTCATATGATGTTTTGACCAGACCAAATAGGTGCCAAGGAAGGCAGGTCACTCCTGTGAGTCACTATGTAGGTAATTTAACCATACTGTTCATCTCAAATACATGGCAAATGACATTTAAACAACAGATAGAAGTGTTTTTAGCCGTTTCATTCCAGCAAGCCTTAACAACAATGCTTCCTTGTGCTAAGTCCTGAAATAAGAGTAAATCAGTTTCAACTTTCAACCACTATCATGTGTCCTGTTGCCTGGGGCTAGAATGGCTCACAGCCCTGCCTTAAGAAATGAGCAGTGTAAATTCAGTAGCCAAAGCTAGAAGGATGCACAGTGAGCTATGGACAACTTTTGGTTTACATTATCAATGATGCAAGCTTTGAGAACCACTAAGGAAAGTAATGCTGTGGCTGTGCTCCCAGGATTTCAGATCAGAGGTGGAAAAACAATTCCTTAGAAAATCAGGATTTACAGTTCACGTATTAGAGATTGTATATCAATGGTGCCTTATCTTTTAATAAAGAAAAAGGTTGACAAGCATTGTGCTGCTGAGGCAAAATTTCAGCATGAAAATTTGTACACATTTATGTCACTTACTTGATCCAGAAACATGCCAGTCTTTACATTCCCTGATCGCTATGTCGTTGTCGAGACTTATTTTAATTCTTCCACTGTGTGCTTTATTATCAAACACTATCTGTATTTAAAAACAAAAACAAACAAACAATAAAAGGTGTGTGTCTCTATAAAGTTAAACCATTATATATGTAGCCCATTGTATTGCCAAGCTTGCATAATGATTCAGAATAATTCTCCTAGGGGAGAAGTTAGTTTCTTCAAATAAATGCTGTCAAAGACAAATCTGATGAACCATGTATTTGCCACAAATTGGCTGATCAACTAGCTACTAGGTGAAATTCTTTTAAACTGCATTCTCATTCCTCTGTGATCTGAAAACAACCTTTTCCAGAATCATCTCTCTAAAAAGAAGAGATTTATGCTTTCATTATACTTCAGATGGATTAGAACACAATGGCTGCAAGCCAAGCAAGTGCTTCAGGACCACATCACAAGCACTCAAAGCTTAACCTGCCACAGTCACAACTGATGGTTACTTACAGGGTACACTAAGCCATGACAGAGTAATTCAGGCACCACTGACCCAGTGGTGCCCAACACTCTTCAGGAAATATCTGTGCTGACTGCGTACAGTAAACCAGCAAGATCAATTTCTTGTTTTGAACAGAAAGACACATGGCAGGCTTCCACATACCCTCAGAGTGAAATCATAACAGTCAGGGAGCTCGTGGTGACGAACGGTCTGGAGGTTGATTGCCTTCAGATTGAACATGAGCTGCACCATCACCAGTCTGCAACAGATTCAGATTAGCTTTTCACAGGGAAAATGCACCAACACCCCACCACAGGAAGTGCTCATTCCTCCTTACCTGTGGAAATCCAGAGTGAAATTCAAATTGTGCTTTCCCACTGTTGTGTTGTCTAACGGCATCATTGGCTCAATGTACAAGCAGTCTGGAATGGATAAGGACTCTCAACAATATCTCATGGGTTATCACATTCTTTAACCATAATCTGCCTGTCCCACGCCCGAGGTTGTAATGAGCTGTTGGCTATACCAGACAAGATAGCATGCTTGAGTGAGGAGGCATTTGAGAAGCTAGCTGACAAACACACTGGCTTCCCTGAACACCAGCCAAGTTAATCATCATGAATTCACAGGGAGGGCTCCTGAAATTAGTCCCAAATACTTGTATTAGATGGCCATTTTTGCTAATGGCTCATCACTTTTTTGTGGTGTTACACATAAAAGATCATTACCTTGGAGGTGAGGGCTAGAGGTTACACAGTACTTTTCTTACCAGTTTTGGCTGGTAGTAAATTCAATACAGATCGTGTGATAAGACTATATAGCACTGTAATTTTTTTTAAAGGATTTATCATAAATGTGGGGTCCCTCCTCCCAAATAATCGATGCAATAGATTAGGTTCATCACCGGTCACAATCTCTGGGTCTATATCAAAGGTGTCGTTTCCAGGACAGATGATTCCTCGCTTGTAGAACTGCTGACAAACAGACAGAGCTGTCTCTTCTGCTCCCCTCTTCTCATAAGCATGATTTCCAATAGAGATGTTGGGCAGCTGTAAGTACTACAGTTCAGAACAAACAAACAAACTTAAAATGCAGCAAAACTGTTAGTCTTTGAGAAAAACAGCACAAAACAAAACAAAGCAAACCTACAAGTGTTTGGATCTGTGTCATAACTTATCTCTTTTATTTAAAAGATCACCCAAGGAACTGCAAAACCTAAACCACACTTCAGCTGAATCTTCAAATACTTTAAGTTATTTGACAAAAATAGTAAGTACAGGATTTGGATCTAAATTCCTTTTTGCTTATTATATTTTTCTCTTTATGGTCCTCACTAGAAAGCCTTGCACAGAATTCTGGCTCAGATCCAAGGACTGCTTTTAGTGCAGAATTAGTATACTGAGCTTTAATGATGTCACCACAAGTACAATGCTCTGGCAGTGATAGAAAACGTAAATGAGTTGATGCTTTAGTCTTAAGCAACTGGCACAGAAGTTCAATTCAAGAAAAGGTAGCCAGGCAGAGGGCATATATATTGTATACATTGCAGCCACAATCCTCACCTGGTTTATTACAAAGAATATCTGGTCATAGACATCTGTTTGTGTGTATACAGCATAGGTATCATCCATTCTGTCCATGTATCCTTTCAAGAAGAGGTGTTTGAATGCAATAGTGTTCTCCTCTTTGAAGGCAACCACCATTTGATTGCTCAATCCAAAAACCACCAGCTGAAAGAGACATTTATATTTCCTGTTCAAAGACAAAGTTGCTTCCAGATTAATATATGAATCCTGTGCTACAAACAGCCACTCTTCTGTCACGCTGGTAGACATGGCAGTTATATGCAGGCTGCTCCATTTCACAGCTGGTCAAAAGAAAGTTTGACTTTAAGGAAACAGTGGGTTTCAAGAACGCTCTTTTAATATATTTACCAGCATATGGGCCAAGGACTCTCATTTTTAAAAAGAAAAGGATGCCATCTCAAATTCAAGCTCCCTATATACTGTTACAATTGTTTTGTTAGTTCAGCCTGGTGTCAATTGAATTGCCTTGGGGAGTATCGTTGTTCCTCAGCCAAAAAGGCAGGAGGAGACTTAACAAGACCCCACTTTGAAGTCCTTACTCCAGTGCAGAAAACGCAAATTGAGGACAAGTCAGAAAAACAAACAAACATCTCTCCCTCAAGTTTCAGTGAAAAGTGCTATGAGAATAACTGATCAAAACTGTACTTGTAACAGGATAATCTCTGAAGCTGGTAAAAAAACGTAATACAATTGTTCCTGAAAAGTTAGCAAAAACCCCTGCTAGCTATTATCCAGGCTGGAAAAGGTTCATAGAAGTATGTGATGTATTGTTTCTGGGAGCTCACAGTTCTGTTGACTATTGTTTCAAATCTGGTGTCAGGTGTATTGTGAAGAAACTCATCAGAGATAAGTCTGAATCAGTAGTCTACAGATTAGTTTTATGGCCATGATGCAAACTGGATATTTAGGTTTTGATAAGGGTAATTCAGTTACAGAGATACTGAAATGTTCTGTGAGCAAGCTCAGTGCACTGGGCACATGGGAATACACCAGCAAATCAACAGTGCTAAAATGGAATTACCTACAGGCAGATTTTCTCTGAAAAGACTAGCACTAGTTTCTTTTTTATTTGGGTTCTTCCATCATCAAATTTTATTTTTAGTTGCAAAATGGGAGATAAGACAATCAGAGAATGATGACACATTTAAAACTGAAGCAATAAGGGACACAAACATGCTGCCACATATACAGCAGAAGACCTCTAATTTTTGCAGTTTGTCCCATAATTCATGCAACCATGGAAAATATTCTTCTATATATGTGTATTGTCATAGGACTTACACCACCATAAAGGTAAATCACATATAGGCAACTGTGCAGGATCATCACCTGAGGCATTAGAAAGGTTTTATGAAATACTTTCTTCCTCCTTAACCATTGAACCTTGAGACAAACAATTGTGTTTTGGGCAGCAGATAAATGTGTTATATGAAATGTATGTTGCAAGGCTGGGTGAGAGAAAGAGTGGTGAAGAGTTTCTGAGGATTTTTCAATGCAAGAGTTTGGGGGGGAAAATGTGAATGAAAAGTAAAAAGTCAAGTTGAGCCCTTAAATGTGGTTCATTTCATCTCCACTCTTAGGAAAGCTATTTTTTTCAGTCACTAGTTTTAGGAGAAAATGATGGCACCTAAGAGCCAAGCTACATATATGCAAAGAAGATAGTTTTGTAGTCTGTTCTTTCCCTTTCTCTGCACCACACCATGAACAGCATGTCACCTGCACTCATTTGACTTTGCATAGGCTGAGAAGAGTCCCTGCTTTCATAGGTACTCACCTGAACTGTAACCATTACTATTTTGAGTAACTGAATCCCAAGTTTCCAAGGCTTTCTGCCCCGGGCCCAGAATTTCTCACACGGGTTCATGAAGAAGAATTTTAACTTCCTTCTAAGCTGATCTTCCAAAAGCCCCTCCTGTGATATTGATGGGTGCCGTTTGTAGCTGCAAAGGTTTTCATCATCATGAGAACTGCAGCTGCTCACAGCCACTTCAGGATTTTCCATTTCTGAAATGAAAAGCAGTCCATGTCAGTTGAAAAACATGCTAGGATGGATATAGTAGTACCAGATTGGTCTGCACTAACAACCTGGACTCCAAAGATGTTTATCTTCTGTGAAAGGCACTTGCACGTTACACTGAATTTCCAACTTTTCTCGTATTATTGCACATATTCTGCAGAACCCACAGAAAAGTTTGGGCAAGTTCTTAAATTTGCAGTTAGACTATCAGGACACTTAATAGTGGAATTTCTGTCTATTTGGAATTACAGGATCACTTGCTGAAAAGTGCTTCCTCTCTCACTTGACAAAACAGCATATATGTAAGACATCCTGACTCATTTCCTTCTGCATCCAGGAGAACACCAAAAGCCTCTCACAAGCATTCATTCTTCTGGAAAATTTACCTACTGCTGTAGCTGGTATTTTCACCCACATCTACAAGCCTGTGTCCAATCCTTGAAAGAAATGGAATTTTCAAGACAGACAGCATTTTTCTTAGATGTTAGTATTAGCATTGTTCCCTCTTGGAAATGGAGATACAGAATAACAAATTGCAGTTCAGATAAACTACCAGAGAACGTTGACTTGTTATTTAGCAAGATTATGTCTATTTCTTCATCCTTAAAAGACCCAATCCAAACCAACGACCATGAACCAGACAGAAAGACCAAGAGGTAATTGTATTCAGGCATCAAGCATGATTAACCAAAGAGGCTCCTATTTTAGTTGAGAATGAGGGGAAAAGATTGGATGAGAACTCTATAAACATGGTTTGAGACATTACTCTCCATACTACTCAGCATGTTTAGCTTTTGATCTGTTACTAAACTCACTGAGTCCCAAACATTTTATAAATGCATTATAAAGTACCTAAGAGATATCCAGGAATATTTATTTCAAATAAAAGATTGTTGACATTAAAAACAGAGGAGATAGCCTAGGCTGTGAATAAATTTAAAGATGTGCCTTATTAGACAAATCGTTTTTTATTTGCATAAGAACAGTTTTTTATATAACTCAAACAAAAAATCCTCACTGATTTTTGAAAATGCCTCAGTCACATCCAGTTTCCTCCAGCAGCCCCTGCACACACCACAACCAGTCTGATACAAGATCTTCAATTTCCCCAGCTGTCAGAGAAGGCAAGAAAAGTTTTCAATCAGCAGTTAAACACTAAGAGTAGGCCCATACAGAGGCATAAAAAAGTTCAGCCACTGTTTTAGAAGGTCTTCATTGTCCTGTGGGATACAATACACTCATCTTTCTCACAGCTGATCCAGCATTCCTAAAGTTAACCCCTACTGCAAGAGTCCTGTGCTGGATTACAAACAAACAAACAAACGAACACCAAACCCGAAAAAACTAAACCCGCTTCTGACCCTCACACTGGGCTGGAGGTGCCGTTCCAAACAGGCACAGACCGTGTTCCCCCACAACCCGCGCCAGGGGCTCCGCAGCCGGGGCTGTCAGGGCAGCCCGCGCCGGCACCTTCCCCTTCCCTTTCCCCTTCCCTTCCCTTTTTCCTTCCCCTTCCTCTTCCCCTGCTCGGCCGCTGCAGGCGGCTCACAGCACACCGCTCTCGGCCCGGCTGCCGCAGCCTTGCGGGTGGCGCAGGGGACGGACGCGGAGCCGCCGCTGCCTCCCAGGCATCCCCCGCATCCCCATGGCGGGCCAGGTCGGAGAGCGCCAGCCCCTGCCCCTCCCGGGCTCGGAGCCCATGTACCGTGGCACCCCAAACCCAAAAGCCCCACCCTGTTCAAGGCTCCAGCCGTACCTGCCACCCGGGCCCCGGGGGTGCTGCCGCCGCGGTGGGACCGTGAGCGCGGTGTCCGCAGCCCGGCGCCCGCAGCCACCCCCCACTCCCGCACCCTCCCGGCCGGCGCGGCTCCGCTTGGATGGGCGGGGGGGCCGCGGCCTCCGCCAGCCCGCCCCGGCCTCTGTGCGGAGCTGGACGGGGCTGTCCTGTGCTGTGCACACCGGCACAGCGGCGTCTGTCACCTTGGGCTGCACATCTCCCTCCTGCCGCACGTGACGGGCGGCTCTCCGCGCTGTAGGACACTCTCTGTAGGATGGTAGTGCCGGCTCCAGATGTATTGACCTAGGCTTCTGCACCGGGGGAAATAAAGTTAATGTTTATGTTATAAATAGCTGTGTCTCACCCATCATAAAAACCAAACCAAACCAAAATAAACGAATAAAAAACATTTCAGGTCACAGAACCGCAGTTATGAAGGGCAACTAGTGGTACAGTGAACTGAGTGGAATGGCTGACATGCTTAAGTCATTCCACTTATACAATTAAGCTATTAAACTTATTAACTGAACTTCAAAGAAAACGGTCTCCTGCCCTGGGTCTGGGCCAGTCCCATTGCACTGCAGAAATGATCCCTTTGGCATTGCTGCGTGACAAGAGGATAACCCTGTCCAGTCTTCAGCTGCCTAATTCGTGCTGCTAGCACCCCTGTGAGCACCGGCACAAAAAGAGGAGGTAAAATAAGGCCAAGCCCAAAACAGGGAGAATAGAGGCATTTTAACAGAGGGAACTTGCTGGCTGTACAGACTGAAACAGAAGACAACAAGGAACTCTGCCAACCACGAGAAGGGTGGATGGACCTCGGAGTGGCATCAAAAACCAGCACTGGGTGCTGCACACAGAGAAGAAGAGGCTCCCATGTTTTACGTTGCAGCGAAGAAAATTAAATTATTCCTATGTATCAAAAATACAAAAGATGCAGAATACAAATCTTCGTATTAACAAATCGCATCGAATCACATAACGCTACATCCCAGCTGGAGACGGCCGCAGCATTGCCCGGAGATAATGCCGAGGCGAAGTCGGGGCGGGGGTCCGTGGGCGGCTTGGCTGCAGAGGGAGCTGCTGTCGCCTACAGCCCCCATCATGCCCCGCGCCCCAGAGCCCCACGGCCGGCACGTCCCCCGCGCGCGGCATGCTGGGATGGGTAGTTTTTGCCCGCCGCGTCCCTGCGGCTCCGCCTGCGGGGGCGGTCTGGGAGAGCAGGGCGCTGATTGCCTGCCCGAGCCGTCAATCATGGCCGGCCCGTCGCCATGACAACCGCCCGTCGCCAGGGACGCGCCGAGCCGGGGCCGCGCAGGTAGGGAAGGGAGGGAGCGGAGGGAGGGAGCGAAGGGAGCTGCGCGTCCCCCGCGCCCGGGCCGGGCGGGCAGGGCCCCGGGGTGGCTGTGCCAGGGGCTGGGCGGTGCTGCCCAGGAGACCCGGCTGCGAACACTCCCCCAACCCGTCCGAGCTGCTGCAAACCCCCAAAAATCCGCCCCCCGTCCTCGTCTCCCTCATGGTCTTGTTCAAGCGACTCAGCTCTCACATTTTGAAGACAAGATTATTCTTTTTCTTATCTTTTCCTAAAAAAAAATAATTCATAAAGTCTTATCTAGTGCTATTCTTTACAATATAACATTTCTGGTTCATGACAAGTCATGAGAGGACAACATATACTACCATTTGTTATGTTTGATCATGTTACAGCAACTTCTACATCATACTTGGTAACTTTTGAAGTACCAACCAAATTGTTACAAAATTTTAATATCCTAGACCAGCTGTATTGGCTCATACCAGAAGTTCTGTCTGGGCAAGATTATAGTAAAGGCATACTTCCATCCCCTTTTGTTGGATTTATGGTTTAATTTCTATAGCCAGATGTATTATCATTGTTTTTAGTAGCCCTCAGTTTTTCATCTGTCAGTTTGCCCTGTTACTTTTTGATATTGTGTACTTCTGGCACCTGTCCCGTCCACAGGCAGTATATTCCATGATTCAACCACCTATTGTGCAATGAAACACTTCTGCAGTCCTTTTGTTTGTTCCCAGTCTGTCCCTCTGTAAGCTCATGTGATGCCAGCTAGATCTTGTATTGGGAAAGTCCGGGAATAACCATCTCCTGGTCACTTTCTCCAGGTCTCTTTTTATTTCACTGACTTCTATCATATCCTCTTCAGGCTAAAAAGAATCCTGGTTTATTCCTACTACAAAATATGTTCTATGTCTTCAACCATCCATGTTATACCTTTTCCAACTCTATTCTGTTTCTCTTTGAGTGGAAGAAAGGAAAAAAGTGGAACACAGTATTAGCCAATGTTCTCATGAAGTTTTCCATTTTGTTCTCTGTGCCTTTCTCATTAATTCTTAACCTAATTTTACATGTATTGTACTTACTATCCCAGATACTGATTTCTATCAAATAACAAAATCAACACCTCATTCAAGTAAGTCTAATTTAATGAAGTTTTATGTATGGAATCGGGTACATTTTAATAGAACCATTTATATGCTGAAATGATTTGGCAGTTGCCAAAACTTTAGCTTTACTCTCTACAACTTATACAATGAGGTGGTGTTCAAATATGCACAAGCATTATTAGTAATGCAAACTTTAGGTGTTTGTATTATTTGCTCTTCGTGTAGAGCAAAGCAGAATAAATTTAATTAAAGGGAACACTGTATCTAAATTTCTGGAGAGACAATATCATTCTCAAGTTGGTATTTTTAACATCCTAATGTTCCTAAATGTTTACTGACAGAAATGTGATTTTTAGCTTGGCAGTGACACAACCAACAATAAAAAAAAACCAAGTAGCACATGTTTTTGATCATTTCCTTGTCATGCTTTTGTAAAGTGGACGTGCATTTAATTCTTCTGTCATTCCAAATTATAGTAAATTACAGCTCTAAATTAGTAATGCACACAAACTTGACCTTATATCATCCAATTAGGCAACTAATGAATCATTCTGTGTCCTCAAATCAGACAGCATCTTTTGTAGTACTAATAGCTAATTAACTTTCCCCTTTTGCAGTACCTAGCAACTTCATGAATTTGTTTTATAACTGTAAATGTTTCAGTACATTAAATGATTAGGAAAACACTCTAATCTTATTTTTTCTCTTAAGCCTAATGTTCAAAATATTACAGCCAACTGTAAATAAATTAGTCTATAAAATGTCAAACAAAGTTGCCAAATATTTACTTGTGCTTTATCAATTAAATAATGTAACACTGTGTTCCACTGAAATACTGCTGAAAAATTAGACTAAATTCTAATGAATTCTTAATATAGTTATTTTTTTTTTAAATAAAAGGTATGGCAATATTTATGGCAATTGATTTTCCACTTTTAAAATTTTCACATTATGTTAATTTAGATGTTGCTTCCAACCTCTTCTCAATCACAGAATCATGAATTTATATAAGCATAATGGAAGTACATAATACATTTGCATGTTTCTGAACAAGTACATATATTAGAGTCCTTTCTAAATAAGCAATATAGAAATATCCCTTAGTGGATAGGAACTAACAACAGATTAAAGAATTAATTTTTTAGTCATATTTTCAAACAGTCCACTAATATAGACCCTGATTTTTTTTCATGGCTGTGTTGATAGTATTTGGTACTCTGTGCAAAAACTTAGTGAAAAAAACAAACCCCTGAAATAAGAGGTAACTTCTGAAAATACTAGCGTTTAACTTACGCATTAGGACTTTTGTTCCTTTATTTCTTTCCTGGAAGAGGAGGGGTGCAAAAGGCTGCTCTTCAGTACCCATTTTAAAGTTCTCAGTGTGTGTTGGTTTCCTGAAGGGAGCACCTGGGGATTACCATAGTCCTGCATAAAAAATCAGCTTTGCATATATATTTTGTAAATGGCTATGTGCCTGATTATGCTTCCAGAGAAGTTTCTAGAAGCTCTGCCTTTGCTTTCTCTGGAGGCCTTACATGTTTCCTAACCACTGACAATCATGTGCCCACAGGATGGCAAATGGGCACTGGCGATATGGTATTGGGGACATTGTAAAAGGAGATAATTACTGTTGTACTTCTGTATCTGCTTTCCAGTTGGGGAGATCCTGTGCATCCCAGAGGAAACCACGAACAGCCCCATTGATTGCTGTATTCGTTTGCAACCCTTAAACAGGAGTACTTTTCACATTAACATATGCAAATACACACACTGACACCAGCTTCACCACCACTGCCCTTACCTATAGTGCTGCGTGTACCTCTATACCTCCTTCTTCCAATGAAGGAGGAGGAACTGATTCCTAGGAGACAATTTTCAAAAGTTTTAACTGTTTTTATAAGTAAAATATACTTGAAGTCAGTTAAAGGAAAAGGGATGTTTTTACTTGCAAGTTATTTTGCTAAACATAGGCATGTGACTTATCTCAGCCTTCTCAGTGTTTCCTCCATTCATGTGACTTAGGGTTTTGGATACTCAGAGGAACTCACTCAAAATTTCCAAACCAGCTTTGTTGTAGTGTATAACCATGAAATGGTGAAGTAAGACATTGTGACCGGAATATATATGAGAAGGTTCGTATTGTCCTTCCACTAATTTCTAAAGCAGCTGTCCTCTCCTGTTCTGGAGGACTTCTCTTACACAGAGGCATAAAGGTTGGTTTCAAATTAGAGTGGTCACAGAATCCATTTATAAAATGGGTCACAATTTTTGTATGTAAAATAGACAAGGAATTGGATAAGAAATAGGTTTGTGCCTTTTTTTCTTTTAAAATAAGGAAAAATTAGTCTCTTTTAACCATCTGAATTGACATGCACTCTAAGTGAGGTAAGCCTAAGTGTTTCAAAACTACAAACTAAGCATGTTGTTCAGTGTAGAGGCTCCTTTGAAAGATTATAACCATGAAAATATATTGAATATTACACAAAAATATATTAACAGTGTTTCTAGTCCTGTATTTGATGAAAACACTGTGAGAATGAGGGCAGAAAAAACTCATAACTTTGTCCTTACATTCATTATATATGACTTGTGGGGTTTTTAACTTTCCAAAAACATCATCTGGTGCACGGCAAAAGTTTCAGAATTCTGAAACATTAATTTGTTTTGCATTGGTATTGTCATTGCTTTTCGGAAGAAGCAGAAGATCAAATTGCTACAGTTCTCCAAACAGATTAATGAAGGGAGCTGCATTTGCCATAATCAAGAGAGATTAAATAACAGAGAAATGCACTAACATGCCATGGATGCAGCTGGTCACCTGTGATCTGCAAGATCCAGTATGATACAGAAAAGAGTCTGAGGATTTATAGAGTATATTTTTCTATTTTGATTGGAGTGAAAAAGAAAAATGCGTAACTATAATATGAATGTCAGACTCTGCTCCCATCAAAGTCAACAGCAAAATTTACCTTGAGTTCATGGGAGGTGAACATTTATCCCAAACCCAGACTATACAACTAGGCTATAATCCATGACCTATATCTTGCTATCAGTGGCCGTCTCCAAACTAAAATTCGGATTGGAAGCTAAAATTATATTACCTGCTTCTGGAGTATTAGAGAATTTTGTTACAAAAGAGTGAAACACTGTTTCTCAGCCCGGGTATGCCACTGAAATGGAGAATGCACAGACCACAGTGTGTTTGTTTTAGCACTTAACACCATTTTAGGCCTTTCTAAGGAAACTGCCAAGATAGAACATTTATTTTATAAACTCACATTTTCACCTTTAGTGTCTTGACAGTAATTGTGCTGTTGACGTGCATGGGCAGACAGGCTGTAGCTCCTGTAAGAGATCATCAGAAATAGTTATGTCATCCAGCGTTCTTGAAGGTGCCATCTCGTTCTGTCCTATAAGTGCACCTACTTTCCTCTTGTTAGTGTTGAAATTGTAATAGCATCCAAATACTGTAGGTGCTTTGTAGACATTTAAAAAATTCTTCCTCTACCACTCAGTTTACAGGCTTAAAAAGTGTGAACATGGAAGAGGCAGGACACGAAGTGAGAGCCCCGTTGTCCGCATCCCTCAGCCTTTGGCTGTTCAGTAATAACATCAAACCATTTTCAGTACCTCTAATTTGG
Organism: Platyrinchus mystaceus; assembly: GCA_035041135.1. Taxonomy (NCBI): domain Eukaryota; kingdom Metazoa; phylum Chordata; class Aves; order Passeriformes; family Tyrannidae; genus Platyrinchus; species Platyrinchus mystaceus. Next base: position 14,322,057 of record JAWWLV010000005.1, read on the forward strand.
GCCATCCCGATTTAGCTGTTCTGTCAGCTGCTATGTGAGCACCTCCCACATGATGGTGCTGTCCGGTCTGTACAGCAGGCAGGCTGAACTGCATTTCCTTCTTGCCGTGGAACTGAGCCTTTCCTGCACGACTGTTCTAATCCTTTTTCTAGATACTGGGAAGAAGGAGAGTGAATAAAACAGGAATTGCCTGCTATGCAGTATTGTCTCCAATTGTGTGGTTGCTACATGTAATTATGCATACATCTTTCTTAGTTTGTCCCCCACAGACTTACACTGAAAAATAAACTGGAAATAAAAATGTTTTGTGCAGCTGAGTAATGATTTACACTTAAGGACATTGGGACAAACATTTGTAACTGGTGAATTTCCACCCACACTCTTCCCACTGTAGCTCAGGTCCTTAGCTTTCTGTAAGGAAACCCCTCTCCTAATTAAACCTTTCACTGTTTTGGATAATCAGTGTTGTTTCTTAATCACCCTGGACAGATGAACTCTTTCCATCTATTACATAAAAATACAGCTTATGATTTAAAATTATGAAACATACCGTCAGATGCATATGAAAATATTACTATAATGATCAGCTACATAACATCATGAACCAAATATTCACTCATACGTAGTGCATTCTGTTGTCTATTTTAAATTATTGATGATATGTATCTTTCTTCAGAGAAATCTGAAAAAATGTCAGAAAATCTCACATCCAGCAAGACCACCTTGAAAGGTCAAAAAACCTCGTCAAAGAAACAGAAAGGTGGAAACAAAGCTAAGGAATCCTCAAAAGGAAAAGGAAAACAGCTTGGTATGTAAAGTATAGCATTAATGAAACAAGCAGCAAGCTGGTCTCCCATGACAGCTACCTTTATTATTTTGGCCCTGTGCATTAAAAAAAATTAGAATATGCTATTTTTTATAAATAACCAAGAGAGCTACAAGTACTGGTTCTAGTTTTGTAACCAACATGCAGACCATTACTGATAACACCGTGTCATTATGTTTCAGGTGAAAAAGATGAAGCTGATCTTTCTATGGCTAGTATAGGTAAGAGCTATTATGACTATCCTTTAAAGTAGTAGTTCTGGAATACTCAAGGCATTTTGAAGATTCAGTGTTAGTAATGCCAGGGAATAATAAGGAAAGTTTTGGGTTTTTTTATGAATGTGAACAATTACAAACTGCGAATAAACACAGCTATTGCAGTAGTGATTGTAGTGGCTTTCTGAGTAGCAGGCAGTGCAGCAGGAAAGAGGTATGGGTTTGTAGAATAGGATTTTATCTTGAGTGGAGATGATTTGGGATCAGGGGAAATAAAAAGCATCACAGGAGAATTATAGGATACAAAATCTTTGCATTTAGTAATAGTTAAGCAATTGAAAAAAAAATGAAATATTTTAATAATTTTTTAGTCTTTGATTTTGTCAAATCATTATTAAATTTGATGAGAAGATGATTTTAGCATATCATTTGTGTTTTTTAATCGTAGATGCCAATAGACATTGATTAGCATCCTTTGGTTTGCAGGGAAAAAAATTCACCACTTAAAAGTCAAAAGATATCAAGCATTTCTTTTGGCTTACGTGCAAGAAAAGCTCAGTTTTAGGCATGGCCATATTTAAGAGCTAAAAATATGTAATTATTTGAATGTAAATATATTTTTTTTCTTAGACACTAAATTATTTTCAGTGGGTTTTTATTTTTCATATTTCTGGTTGGATTTTACTTCTGACCTAATTTGTGGAATTATTCCTCAGATATAGCTTAAATTAATGTGAATGTAAAATTTATCTATGGTTTACAGGAACAGCCCAAAGGGTTGTCTTATTAATTGGCTTGTAACAGTACAGCTTTTATTGTTAAAAGCTAAAACAATGTGACAAAGAAGGAATACACAAACTCATTAATTTTAAAAGAAATTGTAAATCACTTGTTTTCTTACATAATCCTATGAGCACATGGGTGGAAGCGAAAACTGCACTCTGATTAACATCACTGAAATGGCCAAGCTGCAGTTAATAAAAATGCACAAAAAAAGTGATCCCTCAGATGACTAAAGTGTTCCTTTAAAAAAAATGTACTTTCAGTGTTCCAGGAGATACCTAATCAGTAAGACAGAATTGTACTTCCACCTACTGGCAAATAAGGTTAGAGCTCTAATAGCTAAACTACTGCTAGAAACCTGTTGCTAACAGCAGGACAATAACACTAGTGTAAGCAGACAGTGCCTGTGGAGGATTTAAACTGCATGCATGGTATCTTCTTAGCATAAGACCTGTAAGTGTTCTTTGCTTCTACTTAGAGTTTGTTGGCCCTTCGTGAAGTTCTCATAGCACTAAGAGCTGCTGACTTACAAATGATACAATACAATTTACAATTAGAAAAAAAAATGTGAAGCCTATGATCAGATGTTGCACACCTTTTACTGGAAAGGAGTATTCAATAAAAATGTTTAAAATAGTAAGAATTTCAGTATCAGCTCCTTATATTATGGATTATGTTAAAAATAATATTCTGTCATATAGAATTTTAGTTCCTTGGACTAAAAGGTGTACATATTTTAATTTTGTTCATTACTCTGTTTTTAACTTGGACTTACAGCAATAGAGCACTGAAAAAAATAGACTATCTGTTTTACTCTGCTTCCTCTTGTAGTGATGTCTGTTCTATTTTTACTCAACTTTCATTCATGCTTGTATTGTTTCCTTTGACACTGAAACCTACATCTATTTTAAAAGATTTTTTTTAGCATTAGCATTTGTGCACAAGGCTGTATAGACAATTCAGCATTTAAAAAAAGCTAACATCATACAAGCTTCTTGAATAAACAACCATTAGTCCTGGTTAGGATTTTTGAGGTCTGCTATTAGCAACAGTGAGTTTGGACCAGGTGACTTTTAAGGTCTTTCCCAATCAACATCTTTATGATTTTGTATTTTTTGGAAGCATCCACACAGAAATCCTGAAAATCTCTAAGATATCAAAAAGGAAACTCATGGAATATTGATTACAGCTTGTGAGGAAAGTGAACAAATGGACTGTACATGCTACAAACAGATTGTGTGTGCTACAAAATGACTAGTGAACACTAAGTAATCCATAGTTGGCACAGTGTAGCATGTACCAGAAACAGCATGCATGTAATTAATTTTAATGATGACTATAGCAGAGCAGATGCAGTGGAGTAGCAGCATTGAAAGATTTTAAAGGATAAATGTCAGATTCATCCAACATTATGCATTATGCGATAGGATTATGCAGAGATTTAGCTTCCCAAATGACAGAGATTAAGGAGGATTTATAATTTTGTCATTCCTTGTTGGCTTAGGCTAGAGATGACTTCTCAAAACATGCTGACACAGCTGGTCATAATCATTGTTTAGGTAGATCAACTCTTTAAGGCATACACAGAGGAAAAACACCACAGATGCTGGGAATTAAGATAAAATACTAAGTAACTAAACTAGGAAAAAAGAATGAAACAAAGCTGATAGAAAGTATCAGCTATTGTTACAAGAGCCAGCCCATTTCAGCACATAAAAACAGTACATACATGTCCCTAAGTCCTTTACAGTTTCCAGTTCACCAAAAAGATGACCATCTGCTGGCCTCCTCAGGCAGAAGTCCAGAGGCCTTCATGAAGAATGCTCTTACAGCGGCAGCTGAGATGCGGAGCATGAGTCTGCCAGCAGGGCAGTACTGCAAAGGAGGAGTCTCCTGGCAGCAGGATTCAACTAGCTGGGCCTAGAGGGAATCTTGATCACAGCTGTAATGTCAGCTGGAAGACAGAACATGCACCATGAGAAAGACCAGCATTACAGACATTACCTTACATACATACAGCTGACACACACTTAACAGGAAGCACTGTGTATTATCTTCAGATTGAATGTTTGCAAAGCACAGTTGACAGGTTACCTAACTGTGCCCAGCTTCACCAAAACCAATGCAGGTATCAGTGCTAGAGCCAGGATAAAAAAATATCTTGTTCTGAATTAATATGAATGAACCTAACAGAGGTCATGTGTGTAGAAAACAACAGCTACCTATTTTCCAGCAAAGCTGAAAATAAATATCTGGCTTTAATCCTAAGTGACCTTGCTTTAGTCTATCTTGCTTTGCAAGAAATAGATTCTACTGCTCTCTGAACTCAATGAGAGCAAGATGAAAGTCCAATATCAGAAAATCATCCTTATTTGGGAGAGTATAGAAGCCTCATCTAGATTAAACTTTGTCTTAATGCGGGACTGCACTACAGGGAAGGACTACATTATATTTACCCAAGGGTTTTCCTAAATCAGAGCCATGCATTTGTGTCCTTAATGTATTAAAACCAGTCCATTAATGACTTTTTACTTAAGTTCTTGATCACCTGTTGAATGAGAAGAAAAAAACCAAAACACTCATACCAGGAAAATCATATTCATTAAGTATGAAATGTTGTGTATTGTAAAAGATTAATAAAATGTAACATAATTTGTATTCTGCCTTCCAAAATAGTGAGAATGAAACGGAGTGATTCAAAGGCATTCTGGTAGAAACAGTAAAGACATAGACTTATCAAAGTATTTGTGTGTGCTTAAACAACACTCTGAAGTGTTTATCAAGCAATTTTGCTTTCTTCCATAGGCCACCCAGAAATCTTTCCTTTAGTTTTGACTACCAAGACCCAAGAAATTTTTAATTGCCGAGTTGATGAAGATGTCACAGAAGAAAATTGTTTCAAAATTATTAAAAAAGAGGACATCATTCAGGACCTGGAAACAAGAGCTAACGTTTCAGATTTCTATCCTGTCAGAAAAGTTGTCCTAGTATGTAGCTTATTTCATTCTCACTTTAAGACTTGATGCTCTCAGAGTGTATATTCTTTAAGGGAAGAGGTCTACCTTTGTTTGACTCTTTAAATACACTAATGCTGAATGCAATAGGTCATGGACCACTGTCAACTCAAAGTTTCTCATGGTTCTCCATGAACTTTTTTTTTTGCTTTTTTGCCTTTTTTTTTTTTTTGATTGAAAATATGCTAAAAGTAACATAAATACTATTAGATTTGATTCTGTGAACTGGCAGAGCTTCACATACTTGACTTCCCCTAATTAATGGCCTATGTATTGAGAATCATTAAAACAGTTTCTTTTCTGTTTAATTCTCTATATGAAAGATTAGTTTTGTCTCAGACTTATTTTTATTACAAAATGAAATCCATCTGTCCTTTTCAATTAGCACATGAAATTCTCTGTTAAGACCACAAAATTAACCTAAGGTACTAAATTTACACTAGTGGTAGCTGTTCCAGTCACAACCTCATGTTTGTTTTGAATGTTATTTGTTTTCAGTTTTCCACTAACTGTTTTAATTAAAATAGGAATATCCAGGTGAAGAACTTTTGATAGTTTTTGATGCAAAGTTCCAGTACGGACAGAACTTTTACATTGTTGCTTCTGAGGAAGCCAAGGAAAACCTTGTAAAGGTAAAATCCAAGTATACCACAGCACCGTTCTATCTATGAATATTTTAGAATCTAGTCTCAAACATATACTTCAGGAATGATATTGTAATTATAAGCATCTGGTGTTTCTCTAATGGGTAATCTGAGCATGGAACAATATTTGTATCACTGTAAAATATCTTTTATACTGAGAAGGGCTGAATTAAATGTTTGCGATTTACTTCAGAGGGCCAGTATTACACCCATTGCTGCATTGTTATCTCAAGCATTAATTTTCTTTGCCAAGACTTAGATTTCTCAGACATAAAAATAAAGGACAATATATTCAGTATCTTCAAATAAATATTATACTTATTTTTCACAGTATGTAGGGGTATATAGCCTTCAAATCATACATTAAATTGTTCTTGATTTCTAAATAGCTCTAAATACAGAGAACATTTCCCTTGTGCACTTCACTATAGGAGAAGGTTTATAGGAAGATTATATAATTTTTCAACATGAGTTTGTCATCCAGCATCAGGAAATCAGGAGAAGTAGCAATGAAGAAAATTAAACTGCAGCTCCAGGCAGGAGAGCCTACTGTAGAAAATCAGTATAAATTCTTTTTGTATAAAAGTGATTTGCTTTCAAGACAACAGTCTCTATTTAGTAGTTAAATATTAAACATGTAATATTTATTGTAAAAGTCTAATGCAGAAATGAATGGGACCTAACCCAGTCCTGCCAAGGGGCACAGTATAGCCGGACTCACTGCATTGAGATAAAAGTAAAGAATGTGTGAATGAAGACTGAAAACTGGGTTTCTAGTTCATACTTATATTTCAGTAACAAATTTTTGGAAAAGTAACATTTCTCACCATTTGATGTCACAGCCTCCAGAAACTGCAGAAGAAGAAAAAGAAGATATAGAGGAAACTGTGGATCCTCTTAAGCCTCTTGTCCCCAGACCCTGGGTTTCTCTTGGCAGTGAAAAGGAAGTTGAAGAAGAATCTGTTAAAGACAATGTTACAAAGGTCAGAATCAAGAGATGTCAGTCAATCAAATAAATATAAAACCCCCGAATATATTTTAGGTTCCTTAAAAAATCAGGAAAATGGAAGTTGCAATCCTAGTTTTGCTTGAGGTCTTTCAAGAAAATCAACAGAGAGAATTAGAGAAATAGCTTCACTTTTAACAAAAACTGAAAGTGCTGCAGAAACTTTTTTTTTTTAGACTCTGTTCTCTTTAAGTCCTGCAACTAAGGCATGCGAGACTGCATGGAACATAACTACTTTTGAAGGTGTAAGTTCAAAAGTCCTGATCCTCTTTGGTCATTGCCAGCTCTGCTGCTTTTTGTTTAATTTACAATGTGGTCAGATTACAAATTGAGTTACTACTCTGTATCCTTGAAGCTCATTGAACTCTGTTTCATTCCATGGATGGCATTTAAGTAGCATGCAACACTTTTAAGTGATAATGACTACAAGTATTACAAGCTGACTTTACAGAAGGACATATTTGATTAATTACATCTACAGATTATACTGAGAAAATTTTATGTCCAAAAGTAGATCCACTCACAGCTGTCACTTAACTTGTAATGTGTGAGGCATCTCCAAGCATCTAACTGTCCATCAGTGATTTTTACTCAATACCTAGATTCCTGCTCAGGAGAGACTGGCTAAGTTCTGATAGTCCTCATCAACTGGACATCTTGCTTATACTTAAAAAGATGTCTGATTGTTCTAAAGCTAATTCAGAGTCACCAAATTTAACACATTCACAGGCCAAGTGTTCTGTATTATACATGGCTAGCAAGGTGCCCTCAAAAGTACTATGAATTCAAGACAAAGCAATACCTTTCTACTGCCTGAAATCAAGTGCCTACTTCTCTTTGTGGGTAGAAGTCAAGCCACATCCCTTCTTCCTAGTTCTCTATAAGAGAACTATAAGGAAATTCCTCACTCAAATTTTTGTGGATCTTCTTCAGAGTACTTTTCTCTCCTTAGGTAGTGCAAGGAAAGCTGAAATACCTTGCCCAAATTGAGAATTCCACTAAGGTGGAAGGGCTGAGAAGTTAGGTCTTGGAAGCCTAATTCAGTATTACATAAAGCTTTCTGCAAATTAATCCTTCAATTAAACATGTGATTTTGGTATTGCATGAATTAAAAAATGTATTTCTCTTATTCTACGAGCAGTTATCCAAAAATGTTATGGCAACTTCTTGTTTTAGAAATACAAAACTGTGTTCTATTACATATGTAGGTTATTTACAAGAGCACTTCAGAATTTCAAAATGCAAAAATGTAAGTTAACTCAGCACAGAAATCATCAATAGAGCTAATTCTATAATGATATGAATGCTGCCATTTTACAGAATGTTTTTACAGTTTTACAAAAACATTCTTTTCTGCTAACCATGGAAATACATCTCTTCCAGATTAAGTTCAAGATTTCTCGAGTACGCAGGAAGTTTGGTGCACCAATTGCATTTACTGATAAGAATGCTTCACATGGAACAGACGGTTATGTTGAATGCACGTCCTATGAAGACAAAACTTTCAGTATTAAAATGCTTGAAAAAGATGTGGGGCTGCAAATAGCTCCAAAAGTAAGAGAAATTAGTACGCAGACAAAATGGTAAGTATGAGAAAATGTTTACCAGTTTATTTATTAAGCTATGCACTGTTTCTTAACTAAAATTCTGGAGTTAGTTGCAAACTGATTAATTAATAGAACAAAATTGGATGCTCTGTTTGCATCTTCCTTCATCCACTCTTTTCCAAAGAGTTTTTAGAAAAAAATAATACATTTAGTTTTTAATTTCACACACTACATGGGTTTCTGTCTCTGAAATGGTTTCTATACTTACATTCAAATTTATTCCAATTGGTTAGGACCTATCCAAAAAATGCAGCCACACAGTATTGTCCTAGGCAGTTGTCAGAGGAAGAGAAAGCAGAGAGTCTGTCATCTGAGAAGCTGAAAGAATTTCTTACATCAGTACAATTAAGGTAAAATTACCGCAGCAATACCCTTAAAGGCTACCTGAAATAATACAGAATTATTATTACAGTACTCTTGTCTGAGTGGATCATTGGTGTCGTCAAATACCAATTTTACTTTTTGCTTTTATATACTTTTTTCCTTGTTTATTATTGTAATACTAACAAATATTAATTTCATATTTTTTCCATGAAAATTTGCATGCAGTCTATGCCATATAAATATTGTTGTTTTAAATAGATATTAGAACTACTAAAGTTTATAGTGATACATGCTTTCAAATAAACTGCAAAGCTGATCTTTCAAACACTGCTCACTCAAGAGGGTTATGCAGAGAGCAAAGGTGCTGTCCTACCCATGACTATGTCCTCAGTCATGGGACAAGTCCCACTTACTGACACTTTTTGCACAAGAATTGGACTGTACTTGGTCCACACAGAACTAGAATTAAATTCTTGGTACAATAGCTATTTCTATTTAAATGTAAGAGGGTTTCCTTGCAGCAATGCATCATTGAGGAATTAAGTTTTTAACTACTGTGGTCACAATGTTGTGTAAAACAAAAGCTGCCTCTTTACAGAAATTTTTGTGATTCTATTACTGAGTAATCACATCTGGATTATTGAAGTGTTAACTGTTCTTTCCACAAAACAGAGTGGAAATTGCATTGCAGCAAAATGAAATTATGAACGTTTTTTTTGATGACTGGAAGGCCCTAGCAGAAGACAAAAGCAGTTCTGATGGCAAGCCAGACATTTACCTTAAAGAACACCATACATTTACCAACCAGCAGTACCTCCAGGACAGAACCATTGGCTGCATTTGCTGGCATCCGACCATTTCTGGTAAAGCACTTACAATACTGATTTGAGTCTTCAGTGACGGATATTATATGACAGCTAAAAAATATGCATCTTTCATAAAATTAATCAGCTTTCAAATTTAAAAACAAATCAAAACTAATTTAGTATGCCTGTCAGAATTGCTGGTTTGAGATGAAATGAAAAATGAGACAGACAAATTCTTTGTAGAATTCAGGCAGGAGACAGGCCATGTAAAGTCCTTCACACTAATGTGTGAATGGAGATCCCAGGAAAGAGAAATTTCTCCTTTATGAGGCTTACTCAAGCAGGGCTGCAACTGTGCCAGGTCCTTCAGATGGCTCTGCATACCACTGTTCTTCTCCCCATGGCTGGCTCTTGTAGCATGCTTAACACTAGTGAGGAACGTTACAGACACAACTGAAGAGTGCCAGGGAGCATCACAAGACATACTGAATGTCAACTCCTGCCCCCTGCTGTGGATTATTGCTCTATTATTACAGCCAGACTTAAAGGCACACTTAACTTCTATGTCAACGCCCATGTGGCACTACTGGCCAACGCTGAAACGTGTGTAGAAAATTAACAGGGCTACAAAAGATTTGGTTTCAGGATGGGTGGCCAGGACTATATGCCTGTCACATCATTTCAGGTGCAGTATTACACTACCGAGGAGCAGCAGCAAAAAAAGCTGAATTTTATCTTTATACTTAGGTTCTATGACTCACTGTTAAATAACTTAATCTTAAGTAACAAAAATAGTTTCTTCAAAGCTGATCTGAAAGGAAAAAAAAACATGGGTTGGTTTGGGGTTTTTATTTTGCTTTTTTTTGCACTATATTCAGAAGGTATAAATATAAGTCCCTTAGAATAATTAACAGTGTGTTGAAACTTGAATTGTCTCTTTTGATAAAATTATTTTTCTTCCTCACTTAGGGATTCTAGCAGTGTCAGCAAGACAGCAGCTTTCTTATGAAGCGCAAGTTAAACTTTCTAATAAATCACTGCGGCACCAGTCAGCAATACTTTTTTTGAGTTTTTCTGACCCTATCCACCCCCAGGTATTTAACCAAGACTTTTAAATATGCCAAGTGTTTAAATAACAAGAGAAAATCAAACAGTGACTGTATTTCTCAACTACCTTGTTTTTTTTCTTTCTAGTTAATATTGGAGTGTCCTGAAGACATTTACTGCTTTCAGTTCTGTCCAAGTGATCCAAATATCATTGCTGCTGGCTGCATCAATGGACAGGTGTTAATTCACTGTTTAAAAATAAACTTGGATATTTCTGTGTTTTCTGACAGTATGAAAATAAGGGTGAAGAGATGTTCTCAACATCCATAGTAATACATACATAGGGACAGAAGACAGATGTCACAGACTCTCAGAAGCTCTCTTAACCTGGTTATTCCATAGCTGAACCATTATTGTATGATGCTTCTTTGTATTACTGATAAATAGGTCAAGTTGAAAAGACTTTTTGAGACAAATGTAGCCTTTCAATTGATTGCATCAGACTAAAGAGAAGATAAAGACTTTACAAATTCTAGTGCAGAGAGAGAATTTCTTATTTTTCCCTGAACCTCCATGATTTGGAAAAAAAGGCGTATTAGTATACAGGATGAAATAATTTGTAATATACTCATTTCTCATTGTAGGTTGTACTGTGGGATATTTCTCAACATGGAGGAAAACTGCAAAATGAAAAACCTGTTGCTGATGAAGGTGCTGACTCAGACAACGAGGCGACAGCAGCAGCAGAAGTGGCAGCTAAGGTAAGTTCAGGGGTGATGGTTGCATTGTGCTTTACAGGGACTCGAGGAGATTCATCCGTGGATCCTGAGGGAGCTGGCAGATGAAATTGCTAACCCACTATCCATCATTTTTGAAAAATCATGGCAATCAGGTGAAGCCCCTGATGACTGGAAAAAGGGAAATATAGCCACCCATTTTAAAAAGGGGTACTACAGACCAGTCAGCCTTACCTCTGCACCTGGCAAGATCATGGAGCAGATTCTCCTAGAAACTATGCTAAGGCACATGTTAAACAAAGAAGTGATTGGTAACAGCCAACATGGCTTTACAAAGGGGAAATTATGCCTAACAAATTTGGTGACCTTCTATGATGGGGCTACAGCATTGGTGGACGGGACAGAGCAACTGGTAACGTCTACCTGGACTTATGCAAAGCATCTGACACTGTCCCGCATGACATCTTGTCTCTAAATTGAAGAGACATGAATTTGGTGGATGGACTACTTAGTGGATAAAGAACGGACTGGATGGCCACATGCAGAGTTGTAGTCAACAGCTCCTTGTTCACATGGAGACCAGCGAGCAGTGGTGTCCCTCAGGGGTCAGTACTGGGGCTGATCCTGTTCAACATCTCCGTCAGGGACACGGACAGTGGGATCGAGGGCACCCTTGGCAAGTTTGCTGCTGATGACACCAACTTGTGTGGTGTAGTCAACATGCTGGAGGGAAGGGATGGGACATACAGAGGGATCTTGACAGGCTTGACAGGTGGGCTGATCCAAACCTCATGAAGTTCAACAAAGTGAAGTGCAAGGTCCTACACGTGGGTTGTGACAACCTCAGACAAACCTACAAGTTGGACAGAGAAGTGATTGAGAGCAGCCCTGCAGAGAAGGATTTAGGCATGATGGTTGATCTCAAC
>JAWWLV010000005.1:14334091-14377106 GCA_035041135.1 Platyrinchus mystaceus
AAACCTACAAGTTGGACAGAGAAGTGATTGAGAGCAGCCCTGCAGAGAAGGATTTAGGCATGATGGTTGATCTCAACTTGAGCCAGCAGTGTGTGCTCAAAGCCCAGAAAGCCAATGGGATCCTGGGCTGCGTCAGGTGTGTGGCCAGTGGGTTGAAGGAGGTGATTCTCCTCCTCTACTCTGCTCTTGTGAGACTCCACCTGTAGTACTGCATCTAGCCCTGGTGTCCCCAACATAAGAAGGACATGGAGCTGTTGGAGCAAGTCCAAAGAAGGGCCATGAAGTTGATAAGAGGACTGAAGCACTTGCCCTATAAAGACAGGCTGAGAAAGTTGGGGCTGTTCAGCCTGGAGAAGAGAAAGTTGTGCAGAGATCTCATAGCCACCTTCCAGTATCCAAAGGGGGCCTACAGGGAAGATGGAGAGGGATCTTTGTGATGGGACATGGAGTAATGGATACAAATTGAAAGAGGGGAAATTTAGGTTAGATATTAGGAAAAAATTTTTAATGTGAGGGTAGTGAGACATTGGAACAGGTTGTCCAGGGACACTGTGGATGCCCCAACCCTGTCAGTGTTCAAAGCCAGACTGGATAAGGCTTGAGCAAACTGGTCTAGTGGGAGGTGTCCCTGCCTATGGGACTAGATGATCTATAAGGCCCATTCCAACCCCTTAACATTCTATGATTCTAGGAAAATGAGATAACAGCTATTAATATGGTAAATGCTTCCACTGTAAATATATTGCAGTGGAGGAAAAATGGGTGCAGGTATCCTGACTGAAAAGAGAGGACTAGATAATCTTGGCAATGAAAGACTAGAAAGGAAAAGAAACCTGATGAGTTCATGAAATAAAACCATTATCACAATATAATATCTACCTGATTAGTACAGCTTAATAGTTTTACTGTATTTTATGTGACTTAGGCCTCTGTTCTTTAATGGGCACCAATATTCTCTCTGCTCTTACCTTATGAAGCCTACCAAATACAGAGAGTGTTGGTTACTGAATGCAATACTGAAAATTATTTTAGATGTTTATGGATAGAGAAAAGGTAGCTTGGAAGAGAAGAAGATTTCAGTGGAAGAAGAAAATAAAGAGGATAAGCAGAAGAGAGACCTAAGAACAGAGGAGAAACTAATAAGTGGATGTGTGTGTGCTTGTGGAGGTATGCTGGAATTGTTTTTAGAGCTTCATATCCAAGGGACAGTTTTGATACTTCACTTTTTTTTTTTCCCTAGAGGAAGGTATTAGACACCTTGAAAGTTCTATAAACTGATCTGAAATATGTGAAGCAGCATTAACAGAATGCAAAGTAACTTTTTTTTGTTTGATAGATCTACTATTTGTAAATACACTGATACTTCTTTTAAAAACATTTCTAGCCATCGCTTATGCAAGTCCAGCAGAGTAGCACAGAGCCATCTCTAGTGAAATACTGTGCAGTCTCTTCCAGAGAGTATAGTCATAAAAAACCAGTGACAGATATACAATGGCTGCCAGGTAATTTTGAGGTGAGTTTAAAAATTCACTTTTCTTCTTTTTATTATCTTTCTAATTTACTACCTCAGAAATCCTTGTGTAAACTCAGGAGCAAATATTAAAACATCAATTATTTGTAATAGCCTTCATTATTTCTCACTGCATTTAGTAAAGATGAGCAATCTGGTGCCTCTTGTCCTGTTTGTTGTGCTTTACAACTGTGCTGGGTTCTCAGTCTGACATAAATCTGCTCATACTAGAAAAAATTTCTGCAACTTTACTGAAAATTATAATTCAAAATTTTAATAACCCTTCCACATCTAAAATGTGTTAAATTTCTACTATGAACAATCTAGCCTGCCACCAAAAATTCTGAGAAATAACTTCAGTGTCCTAAATATCTGGGTACCCAAGAATGGTGGTATTGCAGTTACCTTCATTCTTCGAGGTGCTGCCTGTGTATTCAAAATTTTCATTTTCTGTGATGGTTTTAAAGCTCCATAGTACTTAGGGTCTTTGTAGTTGAAGGGTCCAACACTATCACAGGAGCACTGGATGCTCAGTTACCATCAAAGTATTGCAAATGGTTGCTAAATTAATTTGAAATGCAAATGTAGTCAAATACAGTGATCAAATAATAACAGTGGAAAAGCAGGCCAAGAGGAAGAAAACGGAAATCTTTAGAAGGTTTATGCAAATTTTTAAGACTTTTAAAGGATTTTTAAGGATACTGCAGTCCTTAGCAACATTACCAGAAAAGTGAGGAAAAGGGTACACATGTCATAAAAAGAAAGCTGATACAACTGTTCATTATTATTTTATGCTACAGTAATACCCATGGATACTAATCAGTACCAGATGTAAAACATGTGGAAAGGGATTGGATAGCAGGCATTGTTGTGGTTTTTGTTGTTTGGGTGGGGTTTTTTAGTCAAGGTTTAGACTGAGAAAGCTGTTTTCATGTTCTTCTGGGATAACAGATACAAGAAACCCTGCTTAATAAATAACACTGACAAAGGAATCACTTTGTCAGTGTTTCGCAACATGTACTGGGACATACTTTTTGTTATATAAACATGGAATATGCATCAGCCTTTGCATGGCAGAGCAGTTTTTATGGTACAGTTCCTCAAATCAGGAGTTTTATAATTACATATTAAAAAAAAATATTCAAAGTTGTATCCAGAACCTAATTCAGCTTTGCCTGGTTGCAAGACTACCATTATAACTCCAGGTAGACAAATTCATGAATGAAAATTAGAGTAGGCCTAACGTGCCGTAAAAAATAAAAAAAGTGGAGCTGAAATTTTGCTACATGGTTGATAAGTATAGTTTTAGCCAAAATATATGCTTTTCATATACGTGAAATTATATTTGATTGGGGTGCATCCTATAATCACTTGGTACTCCTGACACCTTTCCTTTATTTTTCTGAATAATTAAAATTAATTTGGAATAAGCCAATAACTACTTGGTAAATGATAAGTAGTATAAAACCTGCAGGACCCCACACATACAAACAAAACTATTAATATTTAACATTTGAAGGCACCACTACCATCCCACAGTGAGGTCGAGCCAAGTGATAATTTAAGATAGATGACCCATGGTGTAAATTTGGCAAAGAGATATCACTCCCACTGTCACTGAACTGCTGGAAATACATTTCTCCATGATTAGCTCTTTGATTAATCTGCATAAAAGAAGTTACAAACATGGCAAACTAAGGAGGGCCTGACTTGCAGTGGTGCAAGCAAGTATTTATCCTGCTGAGTTAATTTAGAATTTTAGGTGTGTAGCAGGCAAAGCTGATATCAGTTCACTTGAAGTACATTTGTAAAATAGTTTGACTTTGTAACTGCAAATTAATAAGTCCTGATTTTCAAACATTACCCAAGCAGAAAAAGGAACTTAATTTCTAGTAACCTGTTTTATGTGTTGAAGTACTTACGTGGCAGGGTGTGATTTTTGTCTCTCATCTTCTTCCTCTGTAATAATTATTACTGTTATTTTCAGGACAACGAAAACAGAGGTGAAAATTGCCTGCAGCTTGTAACCTGCTCCCCTGATTGGTATATACAATATATACTCTACAAGATGTCTTCCAGTTTCCTTTGGAAAGCTTTATGGAGCATAATCCATGATTTTACTAGCACACTTCTGGATTCCTATCAGCATACCCCAAATAGCTGAAATTTTGTATGCAGAAGACAAGGACTTTGCAATCTTGTCCTTTACAGTAATGGCATGAAGAGCTTATTAACTGAAAAACCTTGCATGTATACATTCATATTCTGTGTACACCACCTTAAGAAAAGTGTTGATCATACATGCATTAGCCTGGAAAGCCACACCCCTACACTTACATTTGATTGTGTGACACGCACAAAAAACTGTTAAAAGATTCTAAGTCCACAAAAATACTGTAAGCTATATTTAAACTTGGAGACTTAGCTGGCAAAATTATTCTGTATGAATCTCCTCTTTGTGGGCTGAATTGTCATGATGGTTATAACGAAATATTATCCTGTGTGAAAGACTGGTAAGGGAACAAAATGCAAAAAATGGAAGGAAATGTTTAACTATCATGATGTCAAAAGGCTTGAGGCTTCAATACTGCATGGCTGGGCTCAATCATGTACTTGTTAGTTACATCAAAGAGAGGGTCAGAGAGAGTAAAATTTGATAATGATGCAAATTTAGTTTTCCTAATAAAATAACTGAGAGAACTTTGAAGAATTAAATTAGAGGAAAGATTGAAAATACTGTTGTTAATAAGTTTGCAGTGTAATGCAAGTAACACACATAGAAGAAATTATTTTAACTACTCACATACAAGAGTTCCAAATTGAAAGTATTTACCCAAAATAATAACAGGGAAGTCACTGTAATGTCATGCATTAAGAGTATGGGTCACTGAGCAACTCCTGTTAGAAAAGGGAAGAAGATGTCAGCAATGAGAAAAGTTATCATTGGCTATATCAAATCTCTGAATGAATGTCCAGAGTAGAGCAAAAGGAATAACGAGGGGGCTAAAAACTCCAGTGAGATGACAGATGCAAGTGAGTGGGAGCATCTGCCTTGAATGTCAGCAAAAAAATTCGTACACACAAAAATTTGGACTGATCTGCAATTTGGGTTACTTGATTACCTGCTACACAGTTCTATCCAATTCTCTCAGCCTCCAGGAATTTCACCCAGGTAGTGCCAGTAAGTTCACCCAGTAACTCTTCATAAACAAACTGTATGAACAATATTTAACTACTTTGGTATAATTAACTGATGAAATAGGAACAAAGAAATATATTTCATCATTTACAAAAGAAGCAATTAAGTATCTAGCATTTGTCTACTTCTCAAAGCCTCTATTGCTATGTAAGGTTTGAAGATGAAAGGTTAAAAATCTCCAAACTTTAAAATGTGTGGAAAACTGCAACTGACTTCAAAATGAAACCAGGGAATAACATTATACAATTATTTTGCAGCTCAATATTATTTTGGGATCTTCCAGCCATTGAACATCAGGAAAAACCTTCATCTGGTGTTCCAGATACTTCTAAGCATTTAGATCTCTCATGGAAACCTCTCATAAAGGTAGAGTACACAAATATAGAACACAGGGATCAAGCCAAAATGTAGACATGGCCAGAACTCCATAGGAATGTTGTATTTTGCTTCCCAACTCTAATTTTCCCAGCAAATTGATTTCCTTGTGATTTTCCTTCTTCTTTTTAAATTAAATACTTCAACATTCTTTTGAAATTTCAATAAAATGCATTTTTAAAAGCTAATTCATGAGAAACAGCATGACTGCTTCTGAAAAACTGCAGTAGGTACAAAAGTAGTTGTGTAACTAGTGCAAGTTCCTGTCAGCTTTTTCAACAGCTTTGCTGTCTGTCTCAGTGGGTCCCAAATGGTGAAACAGGGTCAAACCATAATTACTAGCAAACCAACATTCAGCTTCATGAAAATGGTCATAGCACTTTGTGAAAAAAATGAGGCAGAAAATAGTACCAAGTTAAAAAAAAAAAAATAATTTTAGGTGTGCTGATCTGTGCTGTTCAGAATAGCTGCAGCTGGTACAGCTGTTGAACAAGCATGACCACTGGAGCTGGGCTGGGGTTTTTTTGCTAGTAACAAAGCAAAATTCCTACAGGAAAAGGATAACACAAAGAGCATTTTCTCCATGCTTGTATGTAAGGCAGCAAATACTGTTTGTGGAGTATTACAAACACACTGCAAACTGAAAAGACCTGTTCCATTACAGCAGAAAATAATTTAGACTTGCACCTCAAAGACCTGACAAAACATCTTAACAAATGCACTTTTTTTCTGAACAGATAAGTCTGCATGAAAGGGATACCAACACAAATTATGGTCCCATCAGAATTATTTTAAGGGAACTGCATTATCGTTACAAAACCTCAGGTAATATTTTTATTACACCTTATTAGGGAAAAACTTTTTAATAAGCTTGTATTTCAGTATATACATAATAAAAGCTGAGCAACAAAATGTTGTATAGCTAAACACATCTGGGGAGAAAGGTTTCTTAAATATACTCGTATTCAAAGTGCAACCTACATGTACTGACTAGGAAGATATGCACATGTACTGCATCCAAACCAAGCAGCTCTGAATACACAGTAACTCTACCCGGTTTCACTCTTTGGAGTGAAAGTGCCCCTCACAATCTCTTTATCTCTCAAACAGTATGTCCTTTTCAGCCATCACAGAAAACTATTTTTAGACATAATCCATTCCCTGGAGCAGAGATGTTAGCTCCTGGTTGCAGCAGCTATGGGTGATGGGTAAGGGCAGTTCCCATGGAGACACTGATGCTGTGTAAAACTGGAGAAGAACAGTGTGATGCTACCCTAAGTAGTTGTCTGGGTATGGGAAGGACTGACCAGAGCAGTTGCAGCAAAGGCAAGATTCCACCAGGAAACAGTTAACCTATAAAACTGCTGTTTTACCTGTCAGTCTTTCTTCTTATATCTTCTTGAAATTCCCATTATTGACAAACTACCTTTACAAGACAAAGGATTTGCTTGGTCTGATAAATTCCAGTGTTTAACAAATTGATGTAACCATCTTGTTTCCCAGGGAAGGCAAAATCTCTGAGTGCAGTAAAAGCATCTGCCAAAGAGAGCCCATATACAGAGATGAGTAGTTCTTCAAGCAAAAATCTAGAAGTGCTAGAGAATATATCCACCAACTTTTTTGTTGGAAATGAAGTAAGTGAAACTAATACACCAAGGAAAATGTTAATCTGAGATACCTGAAAGACTGAACAATTAAATAACAGGGTTTTCACAAATGTATGGGCTTGCATGTTTTCTTCAGGTGTAACTAAAAAGATCTTTCTGAACATGCCAAATTTTACTTCCATTTTAATGCTTTTAGCTACATGCTTAAAAAAATAATAAACTTCCAATATGGGGTAGACTATGAACCCTTACTTCAACGGCAGATGTAGAAGACATTTCCAAAATACGTTGAGCTTATTAGGAACCAAACAGTATTTCCTTATCCTAGATTAGTAGTATTTTTTTAGTGTTTTCCCAAATATCAGCTGTAAACATTTTTTCTACAGTTTCCCCCCAACTTAATTTTACTTTAGGAAGTCCCAGATGTTCATAGCCCTCTACCTACTCTAGGCATCTAAAATTCACAAGTCTTTCCCACTTTTGAGTTCATATGGAAATGCAAATTTGGCTTCTAGCTACCTTTTTGCTTCCGATCGCCTTTTCCTCAAGTAGTGGAGAAAAGCATGAACTATAAAAACGAGGCACCTAATTCTGCAGGAAGGACATCACGGTAAGTAAAGCTGTTTTAGCAATGCATAACTGAAAAACGGTGATGCAACACTTTTATGTGTTTTCAGTCATTGGCTGCGAATTCAGGTTTTAGTTTACTAAGATAGCATTTAATGATGGTTATAATTAAGTAAAGTTAGAAACAAGTCACTTTGATATAAGCCACTGAACTCTAACATTAGCATTTACTTGTTTTTTCTGGCCTTACAGGATGGAGAAATTGTTTATTCTGACTGGAAAATGAAAATTGATACTAATTCGGCAAAACCAGTTAGTAAGTTCAAGTTTCTCAATGCCTGTTTAAACCTTACTATATCACTAGCTTTAAAATATTTGCATCTCTACTCTGTCTTTTTAAGGTTCTTGCTCATCAGCTCTAATAGTGTATCTCTCTGATGACAGTGGGATTTAGCAGGACACCCTCAAAAGTGCAAGCAGTTTAGCTGGCATGACAGAATAGCACAGCCCTCTCCAGTCTCACAGTGCATCACTATGCACCTATTGTCACAAATCATGGAAATAACTAGATTTGCAGTAATTCCAATTCCTGTACCTTGTGAGCAATAAAACGAGGCTAGTATCTTAAAGCCTGTGCTGGGTCCTACACTCTTGTTTCTTGATCACTAAGGCACAAGTTACAAGCAACTGCCTTTTTTATCCATTAGGTCAGCAGCAGACTCAGAAATACAGCCTTCACACTGAAACTATCAACACTCTCCAGAGATCTCCATTTTTTAAAGACACCTTCCTAAGCATTGGAGGCCAGAATTTTGCCATTTGGAGAGAAGGGGTTACAGTAAGTTACTTTAACACAGCTGTAACGTAAGTCATAGATATACAAGACAGAACTATAACAGATTCTGAGTCTGTATTTTCAGAAATGTTTGTAAGTCACAAAGCTTCATAGTTTGGAAACAAATCGGGTATAAAAGAAGCTTCTATAAAAAAGACCTTCAATTCTAACCTTGTAAAAACTGTAGCTTCTCAACTATATATTTCTGCTGCTAGGGAAACCAAAGAATAAAGGAAATGAGGGCTAAACAAGTCTGAAGTACTTGTATTTTCGGACAAAGTTTTTTCATCATGTGAAGACAAAAAACCCAGGGTTTTTTACAGTTCCTCTCGTATAGGAGTCCAGGTTAATTGCACCTGACAAAATCTCCAGACCACAGGTTTTAACAGCAGTTAGACAGATTACCTCAATAGACTGGAAGTGACCTACCAGGTTTTTCACTTCCCCATAATTTTCTTTATCTGCAGAAGGTGGTACAAATTTTGCCATTGACACAAGTTTTGTAATAAGGTCATTTAAATTGTGAGCATTCTCCAATGACAGAAGATCTAAAGGAGTGAATTGATAGCACTGTTAGATTGTTGGATCTATCTTTGATTTGTTTTCATAATTAAGAATGGACCAATCCTTCAGTCAAGCTGCTCTGCAGGAAGATACACTGCAGGACAATGGTCCTTGGCAAGACCAGGAGTTTTCTTCATTGGCAGAGACGATGGAAATATAGATATTTGGGACTTACTGAAGAAAACTCATGAGCCATCTCATTTCCAGAACATCTCCAAATCAGTCATCGCTTTCATCAGCCCCGGGACTGCCTCATGTATGTTGATGGTGATTGCACTATATTGTGCTACCCTGACAAACTGACCCTTGACTCCAAGGCACATAAATCTTATTACAAACTCTCTTATATAAGTACATACTTCCACTAATTTAACACTGTACATTCACAAATGCATACAGTTCTAAGTGTACTATCACAGCGTAAAAGCAACCAAAAACATTTAGTTAATTAAGAAAAAGTCTGATAAAAAATAAACTTTAAAGGGAATTTCATTTATTAATAAAATAAGAGAGCAATAAGGCTTCCTTTTTTGCTGCAGTGAGCAATAAGCCAAAATGACCAGAACAAAAATGAACCCTCTGTAGCTTGTATTTGGGTGGAGGTTCACGTTGCTGTTGGAATTTGGGTTGTTTATATGTTTTTTGTCAAATATCTTTCAGTGGAACAGCATTTTTTAGCCGTTTCTGATGATCTTGGCGTACTGCATGTTCTGGAAATCTGTCAAACACTAAGTCATCCTTCGAGTAATGAGGTTGGTAAGAATTTTTATTAATCTCTGACACTTTATCCTGAAAACTCCCAACACAGAAACAAGCCTGCCTGGAAAAAGTTGCCTTCAAATGATGGCAATTAATTTGAGATCAGAATGGCCATATTCTCCAAAGGTCACCTGTAGCAAAGCTGGCTTTCCATAGAGCTCAGATAGGAGTCAACTAAAGCAAGCCTCAGTCACATTTGGTAGAATTCCAGTGCTCCAACCTTGCTACATGAAAACTTTAGCATTTTTTGCTACATCCCTAAAATGACACCTGGTTTCATGCATTAAAACAATGCTATAGAGTCCACAGTAATGTATACTGAAGTATGGTAGTTTGTTTTCTTTGTGTCTGAAGTTGTTCACATATTTATATGGTATTGCTGCAAATTATTGAGATAAATAGAGATATTTATATTCCCAATATAGATAAACTAATAATACTGTTCAGATCATCATCCATAGATCTGTGTCTTTGGGCATGTAATGACCCTTGTTTGTCATTGTGTTAACAGCATGCCAATGTACTTGATTTCTTTGAAAGAGAAGTCAAATACCTGAAGTACTGTGAACAAGAGTTTCAAGAGTATCAGAAGTTTCAAGCCAAAACAGAACTGAAATGGAGCTGGAGACACAGAGCAAGAAAACAGTATGTTGTAATTGGAATTAAGAAAATTTTCTGTTTCTTTGGGTGTTTAAAATGCACCTGTTTTGCTAGACAGGATTTCCCCTAGTATTTTCAAAAAATCAGGATGGATGTAATTAGAATAGCTTAGCAGCTCTTTATTTCATATTTACAGTTCTTAAGAATGGAAAAAATGCTCCTAGTTCACATAAATGCAGTTCTTGGTCAAGTGAAACCTCTGCAAGAACATTAGAGCCTATGGACATTTAACAACTATAAATTTGCTTTTCATTTTACATCAGTTACTCATTCAGAAAGTTACATTTTTGTCAACTTCCCTATAAACATTGCTCCTTCAAGCAGGGATGACTCCAACCTCCTGTTCTTTACTCACATAAGGACTTTGCCTATCCATTCTTTGGTAAATGGTGCAACAGTGCTAACTAACTAAACTGCCATTTCTTTGGTTGATTGCTGTAGCCTCAGGTGATGCCTATTTTCATTAATTTGTGACAGCACTGATATAACCCACTGGAAAGCAATGGGGTTGCATACAGGTTTCAAAGCTTAACATTATGGTGTGGTCTGCGTTTTTCCTTCAGAGTATGACTACTCTACAGAAAACAAGAGATGGAGAAGCAAGAAAACTGTGTTTCTGGACCTGGAGAAGCAGATAATAGATTAGAGACAATTAGATTTAGAGACAAGAAATACTTCACTCACTGGATACTTCGAGCCCATTATCACCTTTAGAACCAGCGAGCTTTTTATTTGAAGACCTCTATTTCAGCAGAACCTGTTTAGCTTTGGAAATAAAGAATTTTGCAGCTAAGAGATCGTTGTTTCTTAACTTCATCCATTTGTTTAGTCATGGTGTGGTTAAAGTACCATTGTTTTGGGCACACTTCCCCCACTATTTCTCATTAATACAGTTATAATGAATATTCTGTTTAAATAATAGTTTTCAAAGTTCTGTCTGTCAGGACTCTCAGAGGTCTTTCCCAGCCTAGTCAATTCTGTAACTCTGAACCACTTTTACTTGCTGTCATCAGAATTACAAAAGAATTGTTACTTAATCCTGGCAAATGCTTACAAATAGGAAACCAAATTCATTAAAATATATTGTTCCCTCAAAGAAATCAGTTTTAGAACAAACAGCTTTTACCAAGCACACTATGGCTGTGCATTTCTGTCAGAAGACAATTATTCCTCAGGGAGATCAAATGGTGTTACACAGAAGTTTTAATATTTACCAGTGTAAATGAGTAACAGCTCATGAATATTAATGCTCATCCTCCATCCACAGAGAGGAGTCCTTGGTAAGCAGTTCTGCTGGTGGCTACTCGGTTTCAATTGCCAGGTCAGACACCATGTAACTGAGCAGAGCCTGTCAAGCAGAAATTAAATCTATCAGAGGAGGACAGATTAAACTCTATACGGGTGAATTCACTTTTTCCATGACTCACCAAAACGTTTGAGGGTCACAGACTCCTGTCAAACAAATGTCCATGTGGTCTCAGTAGACACTAAAGCACAAAAGACAACCGACACACAGGGGATTTGCAGAGAGGATCTTCAGCTGAGAAGCGATAGCCAGTCCCAGTGCTCTGCTTCGTCAGAGTACAGCACAGCCAAATGCTCAACAGAAACTGTGTGAGGCTCCTGTGTCCCAAAATAAACATTGCAAATTGGCTTTAGGTAGTGGTAAAAATATGCCCCTTCAATTTTCTACAGCCAGGATCTCCCTGTCATGCACTTTTACCACTTTGATTGAACTTTGGTCAGATATAAGAGAGGTAGCACTAGATAAGACTCTGTTTGAAAAATGGTCTCTTTTGTTTGTTAATTTGAAGTTTAAATATTATAGCAATATTCCTTGCCCATCATATTGAACTACCTCTAAATTAAAACCAGGGAAAACTCAACAAGCATGTCCCTACCACCTGCAGCACAGTGTTTGCAGTCAGAGTGCAAACAGGAAGAGAACATTGCTGCTCTGCTAAATCAATATTTAACCAACAGCCTGCTCTATACAGATATGCAAATATCACACAACTGACTAATTAAAAAGCTGAGGTCTCTGTTATCAGACATGGACTTGATTAGTACACCACCTCAGATCATCTTCCACAGATTTTTTTGATTAGCAGGGCTGCAAACTACACATACATTTAAGTCAACGTTATGGTCAAGGCTTATCTGGAAAATTAAGACATTTCTTTTCTACTGCAGCTCTGTCACTACCCCCCAGAAGAGGCAGCAGCCTCAATGGGAGCCTTGTTCCCCTCCACAGAAGCCCTCTTGAGAGTTTTGATTAAGAAAATATTTCAGAAGACAGAGGGATTTCAGCTGGGTTTTCCTAACAGTGAGGCCAAGGAGGCAGGGGGTCAGGGCTCTGCTTATTAGCTCCTCTCCCTCCCTACAGCAAAGTAGTTCAGGTAACTGCAGGAATCCCCCAATGGAAAGGGAGTAACCTTCCTGACAGTCACTTTCCTCCTCACCTCTGTTCCCAAGTTAACACTAGAGACTACACATCCCATCGTGATCCTTTATCCTCACAATTCTAGACGTTCAAATACCTGTAGGGTCAGTTTTGCATCATCTCATGTCCTACTGTTCCAATTTTGCTCAGAAAACTGTGGTGTTAAGGCTTTCCTGCATGGTTCTAAAAAAGTGAAGTGATAAATTAAAAAAGAAAAAACAGCAAATTCATTATGTAGGATGACATTTTAAAACAAATGTATCATAGTTATGTCATAGTGTAATATCAGCCCTCCCCCCACCCCAAATGACCATCTTTCAGCTGTTGATAGCTCCAAAATGTGAGACAACAGCTTCTTATATCAAAATACATTTTTTCTGTTAACATAACCCAATACACCTTGGGCTGGGGCAAAGGTAAAGGGGTTAAGATCTGACAGTAGAAATACCAGATGTCTCTCTGTCTTACCAGATTTACAGATTTATTCCATAAAAATCCTGAATATCTGTTGGGGATGTCTCCCTCTATTTTTAGAACACATCTGAACAGCTGCAGGTACATTTCTTGTCTGGTGCATTAACACACAAGTACGTTACACATTTGGGAAAGACATGTAAAATCCTCAGATTTCTGAGGATGTAGGTCCCCAGTGGCTTAAGCCAGCCCCACTACGCCACACCCCACACCATCCCTACCCATCTCTTGCATGTTCCTGTAATAACCCACTTTGGGAAGCTGAAAAAGTGGGAGAAGTGATTCAGTGTCAGCTGGGTCAGTGACACAGCCACAGCAGCGTTTGGAAAATCCTATTTAAACAAACAGGAAAGGATTAAAACTCTATGCATGGGCCTAGTCCATTCCTAAATCCACCTAAGTGTATCACATCCTTAACACCTGGCAACAAAGGACTTCACAGACCTACCTTTGCATTTCTGCTTTTCCCTGGGGACTACAAACTACAATTCTTGGTTATGACCGAGTCCAGCACTTTGGTATAATGCCTTGGTATAACCAACCATTTATATGTGATTTTGGTACAAGTCTTGGAACTGTTTCTGCAAGAGCACTTGCATTCATTTCCTTTACCTGGGAAGCAGAGGTCACACCTGAAGGAAGTCCATGTACTCCAAGGACATTTGCTCTCTGAATTCCACCACAGGCTCTGCCCTCTGTTTATAACCTTTTCTACCCACTGGTGAACAGGAGCCGCTCCTGATGTCAAACACAGTTGCACCAAGCAGACAACATCTGAGGTCCGTACAGCAGGGGAGGCTCCTGGCTCTGCCCACAGGGCTCAAGAGGAGCTCTGCCCTGTGAACCACACACAGCCCAAGGCTGTTCTTTTGTATAAAAAATTCATTACTGCTTTGATAAAAACAGGTTGTTTTAATTTCCATGTTTCTAAATTATGGTAATTCCCATTGTAATCCTGTTCCTTAAGAATCTGTAACAATCATAAAAAGAATGCACCTTGACCAGATTATATAAATAATATGAAATATAATAGTGTTGATAAGAACACATATAAGGGATAACATATAACAAAAATACCATTGGGGAAATGTCTCATTGAAAGAGGACTTCTAAGACATAAAACATATTCTTCAAGTTGTTGTCACTAAATTAAGAGCAGATGTTTCATTTAAATAATACCAATGTGTTACTGTATTTCAAGTACCTGATTAGATAAACATTATTACAATTTATTAAGTCATTCATTTCCGCTGTTGTAATGTTAAAATATTCAAGTTGACAGAGCACTACACTGCTGCCCTGAATTACACACCCCTCCTGGAGAAAAATCTTACACTTATTCAAGAGGTGACTACTTACACCTACTTACACTTACAATTTGGATTATTACAGACAATGAAAGCTTAATATATCTTTTATCAAAAAACTTGAAATGCAAACATCTTTCAAGTAGTGCTAATTGAGTAGTGATTTGCTTTTTTTTTTTTTTTAAATTTCTAACTCAAATGTTGGGTCAATCTAGAAATGACAACAGAACATCTCGCAAAAAGCTAACTCTATTTATGGAATTAATTCACATGTGCAGCCAGTGCAGAGGGATGGCATCAGCTTAAACAGGTTTAAATTATCACTAACTAGGCATAGACAAATTTTGTTCTTAACTCAATTTTTATTTAGAATTTAAATTTATAGTTTAAAAAGTATGCACATTCTGTAGGTATAAAAGTTTAAAAAAATACATTGATTTATTGATAAATGCCTCAGGTTAAATTTACATTTTCATACATTATCATTATATTGCAATAATTGTTTTGCATTTTTTAACACTTACAAAAAATAAATTAATGAGATTGAATAAACCACTGGAACCATGCTAAAATAATTCCTTAGAAAAGAGGGGTGAAGTTTGCCATAACAATTCTTAATTCCTTGCTACTGTAAATAAATAACTCTTCAATTAAGCAGTATAAAGAAGTACAGGTTAGCAGAAAAGCACTTACCCACAGGGTGAATGGAAAGCCATGGCAGGATGCCAAAAATTGTACCGAAAAGATGTAGAATTAATTCCTACCCTGCCAGCTGACAGCAGCTCCGTGTTTGACCTCTCAAAACACCAAAACCTTCTCACCCCCACTCACCCAAATCCTCCCTTCCTTGGGGGTGTGTATGTGACAAGGAATGGCTCCAGATCTCCTTTTGGTTACAGGGACTATCAAAACATATGTATGCAATTTGGTAACTATTTGATAACTATTTTTAATACATCAAGAATGTGTCTCCTTAACGTGAAATGTTTAATTGCTCACCATAAATGACTAAAGATAAAGACAACCTGAGCAGATGGTGACAGCTGAATCTAGTAAGGCCTCAGCGAACTGCAATCCCACTCAAACTGCCCAGGAGTGACATCCCTCCACTCATTCCACCTCATGTGACAACCCCGGTTTCCATTTTTGGGAGACTAATTAAAACAAACAAAAATCCAACAACAACAAAAAAAGACTCAGAGGAAAAAAAAGTAACTGCCTTTGTGCAGAACTTGAGTCTTGCATCTCCAGAGCCACAGCCCTTTACAGAGGGCTCTAACACATCTAACTACCAGCAGCCAGAGAAGGCTACCACAACAAAAATACATGAAACTCTGGAGAAAAGTACTGAAGTATCAATAATAAAGTAACAGGTTACAAGAACAAACCAAAAATATTTCTTGAGAAGTAAGTACCTTCCAGACTCTTTTATATGTGAAAAAAACCCACTGAGGAAGAAACAAGCAATGAAAAAAAAACAAACAGAGAAAGGGTGGGGTGTGTGTGAGAGAGAGTTAATAGTCAACACCTGCAAACTGATGTCCCTGCAATACACAAGGTCATTTACATTAATCATTCACCCCGCCTTCTCTCTGACCATGTTTCTGTGCATAAATAAACCCTAAACCCTGTGTCACCCTCATCCTGGCATCACTGAATATGTCTTCCTAGAAATGGGGTCATTTTGTAATTCTGAGACCTCTCCTTTCCAAAGGTGGCTACAGACACATGCACATTTATACATAGATATATACAAACAA
Organism: Platyrinchus mystaceus; assembly: GCA_035041135.1. Taxonomy (NCBI): domain Eukaryota; kingdom Metazoa; phylum Chordata; class Aves; order Passeriformes; family Tyrannidae; genus Platyrinchus; species Platyrinchus mystaceus. Next base: position 14,350,152 of record JAWWLV010000005.1, read on the forward strand.
GGTTAGAAAAATATTTATTTTTTTGCTTGTTTAAATAATTATTGAAAAGTGTTAATACAGTAATACGTTAATATTTGTACAATTAAAACTTTATATATAAATATTATAGAAAGCATTTTTCATAGCAGCCATTGCATATATAGTAAAACAAGTCTATCTGAAGCCCATGCTGCAAAACTCAGGCCAAGCAGCATTCATCCTCTTCCAAGAGGAATATCTGTACCAGAACCAGGATTTCAGGAATGAGGAGTTCTGCTGCTACTGACAGCAGAGATGTTGCTTTATCTTCTACCAGGTGTTGCCCAGACCACCTAAGTGCATAGTGTTTTTAGGGAGAAATGCCACTATGTGGAATCACCTCACCGTCTCTAAGGTTGTCTCCAACACAGAAATCAGGACAATGTCTTCTAACAAAAAGGCAGAAACATTATGGAATGGCTTAAAACGTGCCGTGGCCTTACCACAAGGTGTTTAGGGGCACCATCACTCCTCACACAGCTGGGGAATCCCAATGAGGGGCATGGAGGCACAATGAGGAGACATCGTGCAGGACAAGATTTAGTAACTCATATTTAGTTTGTTTTTATTCAGTTCCCTTTCCAGGTTTCCTATCAGAGTATCAATACTTTCCTGCAGGTCTTTGAGGTGTGCCCTGTGATCCACCGCAGAGTCTATCACTTGCACTGTCAGGTAGCTCTGGAAGGTGTGCTCTCCAGGGACGGGCTGTGGGTGTCCTTCCGGGGCATCCAACTCCTCGGCTTTGCTGCTGTCATCCCCGCTCTCTGTGTCTTCCGAAGGGACGTCGTCGTAGTCTGCTTCACTCAGGCAGTCCTTGGGATTTAGGAAGTAGTTCTCCCCACAACTACTCCAGTCCCCAGCATAGCGGTTGCTCGATGGGCTGTCTAGACCTGCTGGCCTTGGTCTGAGTACTCCAGACACCTCGGTACTGCTCAGATTCAGCATCTGAGGTCTCTGCCTCTTGGGTCTCAGGTAATTCAGGGAGGATGGGTGCTCAGGAAATGCATTCAGATGTGCTGGTTCTTTGGCAGGGGAGCGATGAACTAGAAGAGAGAAGTTAAACCAGTCAGGACTGAATCCATGCTGCAACAAGAAAAGTCCATGACAGATGCCCACTGTCCTCCCTCGACATCACACGCTAACAGCATGCATGAATACATCCAAGCTTACAGCTAACATATTCCACTGTTACATTTTTTTCCACTGTTTGATGTAAAATTGTTAGAAAAACTACTGTAAAAGCTCAGTTTTGAAGGTTCATGCCAGATTCAAATTGCAGCAGAGAAGCCTATCTAAAAGTAGAAACTCCCAGAACTCCAATTAAATTCACTCTGCGAGTTAATCACCATCCGGCTCTGGGTCAAAGAAAAGCAAACAGCTCAGCTCACACGCTTTGTCCAGGCTAAAGGATAACAGAAAGCAGACACAGCAAAAGAGGTTAAAACACAACAAAAATACCACCACTGAGAAACACCTACAGCTGACAACACACCAAGAGCTGAACCCTTGTGCTCCTCTTTTGCCCTAATGTTCTGCACTATTAAAGCAGCTCATTTGCATTAATTTTTCTAAGCAGCCACAACCCCATGGCAGACGTACACTCACACAGGTTGGATGGCAATGTTACCTGAGCTCACCCTTAGACAGCATAAGTTACTAACAGGCTCCTCCGCTGTTACCAGCTTCCTACAGTAAACAGCACAACTATTTTTACTGACCTGTGCCTGTAGGTATCTGAGCTTCAGAACTTCTTTTGGTTTTATACAGACCACTGCCTCCTGTAATGAGCAGCAGAGACTTTCTATTCCCCTTCACTGCTGAAAAGGCCATCCATGTGAACCCATGCAGTCCACAATCTTACCCCCACTCCTTGTCAGACTCCTCACACACAAGCACAAAGGCTTAGTCCTGAACTGTGCCCAATCCTCTTTCTGGGTCCACATTACAGTTCTCTCCAGGGGATTTTAGTCTTACTTTATGTCTTGCACAGCAACACGCAATAACTCTCACTGCTTTTTCCCCCACTTTTACTGTAACAAAAGCCCTTCTGTTTAGACTGTGCTCCATTAAGACAAAGGGCCATGGGTTAACAATAACTTGCCAGTGTTACATGGTCTAACCAAACAAGGTCTATTTGTTTTCAGTTGGAAATATACGGAAATTGAAGTATTGCACAACATGTTGGTTATCAAGCTGTCTCAATCTACAGAAGATTAAATATAAGGGACCAGACTGTGATCCTTCTGTTCAGTCCAAGTGTTCTGTTTACACTGTGTGGTGCTCACCTGCTCAGGTCTTCTGCATTCATCTTTTACCTCCCTTTTAGCACATCTTGCACACTTCTTGCAAGCCAAGGGATAGCATTTGGCTTTTTCTTCAAAGTGAAGGAAAACTCTACTACTTACCCTACTCCTACCCTGTTACAGCAATGCACACTCCTATGGGCAGAGTTACATCCACTTGCTTTTGTATCCCACAGCAGCCATGCCACAAGCCATTCCCAGGGTTTCCTGATTAGCTCCTGCACAGTATTTACTGTCCAAATACCTCTTGGTCTCCCTCCTCCTCCACCTACGTTTCCCATCTCTCCTGCACAGACTCACTGGCCTGACTGGAAGCTTGTTTTCATTTCATTTGGGGTTGCCCATCTGCCATTGACAAGGGAACAGCAGCATCCTTGGTCGCCTCTAACCCATCATGGAGCAGCCCCATATACCAAACTAACTCTCCTCTTGCTCTCAGGCAGACAAGGTTTTTGTGAGGCTGCAGCGAGTGGAGCCAACAGCCAGGAGCCTCCTGACACTGCTGACCCAGTGTGTGGTCAGCGTGTTACAGCCACAGGTCAGCTGTCACAGGAGGTGACTCCAGGGCACAGCCACCAACAGGTCAGCAGAGTATGGAAAAAATGGAAAAGCACTGCAACTTACACTGTCCACTAGCAGCTCTTCCAGCTGCCAGTGGATGACACCCTTTCAGCACCTGTACTGAGTTGCTGCAGACAGCTCACACGCTCAGCTGAGTCACTTGTAATGTCTAACGCAAGCAAATTATCATAAATCAAACTTATGGGGGAGAGGGGATATTAGACAACAGCACTGAAACTATACTTGTTGGGTCTTTCTCCAGTACATCAGTTGTCTACATTAACTTTTTTCCCAAGCTCACCCTCCCTGCCGCTAGGTGACAAAGGCAGATGCAGGGGCTGCCCACACTGCAATACCACGCCCCGACTGACAGAGACTAAATCCCTCAGACTCAACGCTAAATTGTTTCACAGTATTACCCTCAAACTCTCCCTGTTTAACTAAAAAGCTGCAATACCTTCATCCGCTCCCAGCTCCAGGCAGTGCTTGTGCAAGACAAGTCTGTGGTTCAGCAGCAATACACAAGAATTCACCATGGGCTGAAACCCAGGGCTCCACATGTCATCCTATTTCCACTGGCTTATGCCTCTCTGAATACCAGGGGAAACATGAACACTGTGCAATCAATTCCCATTTGAAAGGCAGATATTAGCAGAAATAGCTACCTTCACTTTTACTTCATTAGTTTATTAGGAATACTAGAATTTCACCTCCCTTCTTACTGAGAATTGACCCTAAATTGTGCAAGAGCATACAAAGCATTACTTGCATGCTTGAAGCAAATGAGAATCTCGTCTTCAATGATCCTTGTGGATCCCTTCCAACTCAGGATACTATATTATATTATATTATATTACCTCTTAAGTTTTGAAGTGGGAGCCAGAAAGTACTTAGGGTGTTTTGATTAGGGGTTTGTTGTATTTTGTTTTAAAAACATTTTTCCTTATGCAATGCTCTGGAAAAAGAAGTAGAAATTGCACAGCTCTTACTATAAGGATGTTCTCAACTCTGCCAAATTACAAGGGCAGAAATAAAGTAATCCCTCGAACCACAGCAGGAGAGCAGAAGAAAAAAAAATCCCCAAACTTCCTAATTCAGATGTAAAGTCACTGTGTTTGTTTTTTCTACTGTCTTTACTCACATAAAGTCTTCACCATTTCTTATATTATATGTAAACTCTGCCATCTGGTAAGAAAGCAATTAAACAAACAAAATTCCCATTAAACAAAGTGACCAAATAGAAAGAGCTGATTACGTAACTATCATAATTTCTTTAGATTAATAGGTAATGCCACAGTACCTCATGTTTTAATAATTCCACTGCTGCTCAGTCCCCCTGTGAATTAACGTACATTGTCACACAGTAAAAACATACAGCAAATGTTTGTGTTTTTCCCTTGATCAGATTCATGAAACAGTACCTGGCCACAACTGGAGTAAATAGTGAAGAACCTCTATGTGCTTTTTGAAGTCCAAGGCACTAGCAAGCTCTTCTGAGTCTGTGAAGACTCTGTTGTTATGGTTGGTTGTCTCCTGCCTCTGGCTCAATAGGACAGGGCCAAAACATACAGCTAAATTCTGGCACGTCATCTTATTTACTTCATGGTAAGAAGCCACCAGTTTCAGGTGATCCAAAAGCATCTTCAGGGTAGCCTAAAGAAACAAAATACTGCTCAGGAAACAAAACACAGAGCATCACATACCCAAGTGAACCATTAAGTCAGATAAACAGGCATACATATTCTGAGACATTTTATATCCAGTGTGAAAATGTTCCTTTATTTTCTGAAGCATGCAATTCACCTGAACCTGCTAACACTGCTCACCTTCTCAACATCCGGCAGGCAATCCAGAAGGGCTGCAGTGTGCTCAGAGTCACTTGGGTCATTCTCACAACCATTTGCTGTCATTTTCAAGGGACTTTTCACCATGGCATCCAACACTGCTTCATAGAGCTGCTTAGTTATCAGGGGAGAGGGCAGCTCTCGCAGATAATCCTTTAGGACACCTTCACAAGGAGACACAAGAACAGGTGCCTTTAACAAGCTGCACATTCACTTTCCAGCAATTTCTGAGAGCATTAAGGCATGTCAGCTTCACCCATCCCTTAAGAAAGTCCTCCATGTCAGTGACAAGCCTTGCACTCAGGAACAGGGGACAAAGGACAACAGCAAGAGAGAACAGCAAAGGGGGGCTGGGGCACAGGGGCTGCTGTGTGTGCAGGCGTGGGGACACCGGGCACAGGGTGAGTATCTCTCCAGGTCTCTTTCATTTTCAGGGTGAGGGAGAGGCAAGGAAAGGGTTCTTATCAGTCCATCTCCCATCCAAGCAAAGGAGCTCCTACAAACACCAAAGTCTTCAGTTTGATGACCCCTCGTCTTTTATATACACCCAGCAGTTAGTTTTCTTGTTTATTTTCAGCTATAAAAATATGAGCAAACATCCCAGTGCCAGTGGCACATGCAGTGAAGCACAGAGGACCTTCTCACCTACCAAAGCACAAACCAAACAGATGCCCTCATGACAGGGGAAACACCAACTCCCTGCTGCCTCTGGGTACCCTGCACCCCCCCTAGCACACCACTTGCTTCTGCTGGGACAAATATAATTCACATCCACAGGAGAGACTGGATAAAATACCCAGGCACTGAGCCTTCCCCGTGGCAGAGACATACTGCACTGATTCCGAAGATGGGGATATGCTGGAGGAGAGGCTGTTCCTAGGGAATGCAACAACCAGGCAAGGGCCTCACTAACCCCTATTCTTCCCACAGATGCAAACAAACCGAAAGGAACTGAGCGTTTTCATTCTTGTAAGCTGGCTTTGGAGGCTGGCTGATACTTCATTTTGAGAGGTGTTTCAGTGATTGTAAGAAGAATAATTAAAAACCCAAAATATTAAGACTTCTAACAGCAACCTGTGGAAAAGACATAACAGGATGTTATCCAGAAGCAAAGCATCCACTACAACCAATAAAGAAAACTGAAGGAAACAAGCCTGCTTCCCAGCAGCTTTTATTTTCCTTAAAAAGCATACCTACTATTTTAGCTAGGTCACAACTGAATTTAAATACTTTGTTAAGAAGAAATGGTGGATTAAAAAAAACCTGTTCAAAAGCAGGTACTGTAGTTAACAAAGCAGCCTGTCCTCCAAACAGGCAAAGTTGGAAAGGTAGAATATTTTTTAGCAGGCACTCCTCACAGCCTCGTAAAATCTCACATCACAGTAATCACCACCACACTGTGCTATTTAACAAAGCAAGATATTTATTATCTCAGCCTGTATAACCGAGCTGTAAAATGAACTGTACAGGAGTGGGCTTTGCTATGAGGTCGTTTCAGAAAAAATACAGGGAATGAAAGTTAACATTTTGCCCTTCACTGCCATGTTTCACATGCAGAATATAAGAGTTGGCTCCTACCTGTACAAACGTTTTCACTTAAAAAGAAAACCACACCTAGCAGTAGTGCAGCTGCTGAGGGTGCACTGAAGGAGCAGCGCTACCTGAAGCAACATCTCCCCCTGGAGCTGCCAGACCACCTTCCTCTGCAGCACAGGCATGGGGCAACCAGGCAAAACTTCTGTCTCTGCAGACCTCCACACAGCTCCCAAGAGCTCACTCCGTGCTTAAAATGGGAACATCCCATCAGGAACAGAAAGTATGTGAACAAACATCCACTTATTTTCCTGAAAAAGTATTTCCCCTTGGGGGTTTAATGGGGTTTTCTGTCTGTTTTAAAATGAATATGTCACTTTCAGGACTTCTCCACTTAAGTGGCTAGTTGTTGTTCAGTAACTTACTCATATTCCTCCCTCCCCAGCAAATACTATTTCTTCCCTGGATTTAAAGGCTCATGTTCCATATGTGGATTAGCTGGTTAATATATTTAAGAGACAAATGTGGCAGATGCTGGTGCCGTACAACACAGTTTGAGATGTCTTCCTTTTTTCATAAGGAAAACACCAGCGAGAGATGCTGACTTCTATCAAGATCTTTGTTTCGGCTTTGCTTTTTTTGGAGGGAGAGGCTGAAATTAAAATCAGCTTACATTAGGAAATGGCATGTTGTAATCAAATCAGCTTATACTGTTGAAACACAACTGTCTGTTAATAATTATTTATCAGGAATTCCTGTAATAGCATCCACAATCATAGGACTACCACCTGCCAAAGGACTTTCTCCTGTTCAGCCCTGAATAACAGGAGGGTTTGGGAGCCATGAATGCCCCTTGACCTTTCTAAATCCTTTTGCCATTCTCTCAGCTAAATTAGCCTTGTAAGAGGCTGCTGTTATTTTTTTCCACGAATCTACGCTTCCCACTGCTGCCAACCCACCAGCACATTCCTCTTGACACAACCACACACAACAAATTTAGACAGAGAGGAGGAATTGCCATCCACTTCATTAATTCCTCATTTTTCTGACCCACTGAACTGTTAACAGTATTGCATGCTTTATGCAGAGATATGAATTCACGTGGATGTGAACAGACACGATGTAACAACATGACTACTGGTCAGCTCCAAAAACTGGCTGCACGCTTCAGTTTGAGCCACGAGCACACTTAATTGTGTGTAAGCCTGTGCCAATCCCAGGAGCATTTCTCAGTCAAGATTTAGTCATTAAATGTCCATTCTTTAGTCTTTGGAGAGCTGTCAAAAAAGAAAAATTAATCTCTTTGGAAAGGAGTGCTACTCAAATTTCAAAAAGGACATAAGGCAGCACTTCTTTTCAAATCAGCCAAGATTTTTGCTGAGGATTCATATTTTATGGAACACATGTTTTGGCTGATAGCAGTATGAATCATGTGCATCAGCCTCAGCATTAAATAATCAGGGGAAACATTCCCCCTCAACCCAACTCCCTAAGCATATGCAGTAACTTTTGTGGACTCTTGTATTCCTAGCACAGTGGGTAAATCAGTTGTCAGCAGAAATTGCAGGTTCCCCTATGAATCCAGACCAGACAGATGGCCATAATTAGAGTGAGATGCATTTTGGTCAGTGGAAGCTATGGCTACAAACACTCCTTCCTTCCCTGCTCCCCCCCAACAGGACCCATACTAACACAGGCACTGCAGGCAATTGTACAGGACATCTGCAGGGCTACCAGGGGAAAAAATCAATTTTTTAAAATGCAGTTTCTTAAAACTATTTTTCCCTTGTAAGGAAAGCAGCATGTTAGCAAACTCTTGCAATAGAACGCATACAAAAGCATATCCAGTAGTCTTTCTGTAAGGCAGACACCAAACCTGTACTCTTTTCACTCTTGCAATACAAACTCTGGATGCAAAAAATTATCCCTCAGTATTACCACCTGCATGATCACCAGAAGTTCACCTTCAACAACGAGGCTCGCAGCAATGTATACAGAAAAGTGTACTTTAATCTTCCAATTTGACCACCACAGCACAAACCGTGATGGAAAGATCCATCAGACTGTGCTGCTGCCCTTCCAGGGCTTTGCATTAGCACTGAGCACTCCTGCAGTTCAGACTTCAGTTTCAGCCACTTCTAGTTGGTTCTGAATGTACTACGTACTCAGGAAAATCAAAATGCTTACGAAATGTTACAGATTTTTTTCCATATGGTCGAGTATTAAATTCCTATACCCCTTCCCCACAATACTCCTGAATCATTTCTACCAATACTGTCTTATTTTAATGATTATTTGTAGCATGGGAGTGCAATGCCATTTTTAGTATTTTAAAATTTAAAAAAACCGCCACAAACAAACAAAAACCACAAAAACAAACAAAAAAAACAAACAAAATTTTCCAGTACCACAAAGTTTGCATTATTTTACATACAATTTACAAATTACAGTTTGCCATTTGTCTGCTTACAAGTCAATATCAGACAGCTTTTGCTATTTGGTAGAATGCCATTCCCCCTTTTGAAGTGAATTACAGAAGTTGAGAAAATAGGACTTCAATAATTTCATGGAATAATCTGATCTTAAAAGTTCTCACCACTTTTTCTCATTAATTTATTTGCAAAGAGAAGAAAATTATACAGTTTAAAAGATCATTTATACTGTACCTTTACCATACACCTAGTTTATAAAGGCTGCATACTGTCAGTGAAACAGTGGTGGGTTAATGGTTGGACTTGATGATCTTAAAGGTCTTTTGCAACCTAAACAATTCTATGAATCTATAAATACAAGTTTCTGATGCTGAGAATGCTTGTGCTCAACACTGAATCCAACAGTTAAATCAGCCAAGGCAACTAAGGCGAACTGACTAGCTGCACACTCTGAACCAAAAGGTTTATGTAACTCAGTAAATGTCAACTAGTAATATCATCTAACACACTGTATATTATAAAATGTAATGAACAAATTTAATTCCCAATACAATGAAATCAAATAAACCACCAAACAGAGTATAACTGCCATACAGCTGGATATTGGGCTTTGGCACAGAAAATTTATATCCCAAGTACTGCTGTTACATTTTCTATCCCTTGATATACACTCAATGAATGCTTCTGACTAATTTGCTGGAGCAACTGGCTTACTCAGTGACGCCTGAAATTAGATCAACTTTAGCTTATATAACAAGTATCAATAGTTATAAAACTGTTCCACTTTTAAGCAAATCAAAAAAACTCAACAACTTACTTCAGTTCTGCAGTGCAACTCCTGTGAAGAGACACATGTAAGGAACTGACAAATGCAGACAGGCTTCCCAGGACCTTCTGCTCCTGCACTTCCAGCTCTTCTTACCTCTGCCTGGAGCTTGCTGCATAACAGCAAGTAAAGGGGCCACTCCAGGGAGCAGGAGAAAGCTGCTCCTTAATAAGGTTTTAAAAAAAGCAGGGATCAAATGCACTTTCCTGCAGTTCTAATTAGCCTGCACGAGATGGGAAATCTGTTTCCCTAACTCCTGTAATCTCCAATATAAAGGGGAGAACAATTGATCCAAGATGGCCCTCGGGTCACATGGTGTGGAGCCACCAGCACAGTGGAGGTGCCTGATCACAAGCAAGTTCTTCCAGATCTGCCCCAGTACAAACCAGAGGCAGAGGTTTAACCAGCTCTGACACCTTAGCTCCTTTCAGATTCCCACTTCCCTCTGCAACTGGTGGAGCAGTTATTGAAAGCAGTTCCTTCCACGTTCTCCTCCCTGCAAACCACTGCTGCTTCATTCATACTTACACCTGCCCACAGTTACTGCGCTCATTCCCCCCAGCTTTCAGCAGTACAAAGCAGGAGTTAAAAGCTTATTGAATTACAACAGAAAACGAGTTCACGTTTTAAAAGGTACATTGAGAACATGGCACAACTCTGTATTAGAAGAAAAGAAAGTAAATGTATTACCTGTTATGACATTAATATCTGGGTACTGGCTTTCACAAAGAGTAACAGCCTTGCTGTCCCTCTCAAAAGCCTCTCGAAGCTCCTTCTTAACCGCTGCTGAGCCACACAACCGGTACAGACCCACCACCTGAAAGCAAAACCAAGAGCCCCCACGTCAGTCCACTGCCTGCAGAGGGGACTAATAATGACATCGTGTGGTGTCTCATCCAGACAGCACAACAAAAGCAACTGTTTGGAAACGCATGACAGGGAAACCCAAACAGTGGAAACCGTCAACATACACAGTATGGGACACTTCACAAGAGATACTGTTAAGCAGTAAGTGAATAACGAGAATGTTTTCACAACAATGAACGTGCTGAGAAGTGGTTTACTGACGGAACATGAGCTTTAAATTAGAATTGTTTAATGCTTTGCTTTTATGCAAACTCAGGAAAGAGAGAAATACAGATGAAACCTGTATTCACTTCTTGCCCTGCTCATTCAGATCATCCTTATTTTTCCTAATTGTTTAATTATACAAGCTAGAATTGGAACTACAGTAGAAAGAAGTGAGAAGTGTTTAGAGCCTTACGTAGACAAAATTGCAGTATACCAAAATACAGTTATTAATCCTTAGCAGAAAAAAGTCATATAACTGACTCCTTACTAAAAATGAGAAATGTTATAAATCCATTAAAAAACCAACACAAAACCAAAATAAACCAAAACATTTTTCCTCAGTATTATGTAGTAAAAAAATAAAAATTTTATATCCATAACCAGTTTCAAGAAAATTATGAATACTCCATTATCACACCTATAAAATGTTGTTTTAAAGACGACAATATGCTGAATTCTACGTGTTTCAAATTATATTTAAAGTTTTCTGCAAAACAGGGGTTATTTAATATGCTTAAGGTGATAAGAATGAAACCCACACCACTCTTGATCTGAATGACTAGTTAAATCATGTACCTTCATGCATTCAGATTTTCCATTTTATAAGTATTTTTAATTTTCATCACTATTTATACAAAGCACTCCTATGATCTTAAGAAACTAACTCTTAAAAATAGTAATTTTATTTTAATTAACTTTTTAGGCAGCTGTATTGAGCAGTAAATAGCTAGTCCAAAAGTACCATGGGCTCAAGACAAAAAAAACCCAAAACCAAACCAAACCAAAAAAATCCCACCTGACTTAGTCTATACTGACTTAAGACCGTATGAATATAGCTCTGCAAGCAAGAGTATTTGGTCATATATTAATTCCTTTTAAAATAAATGGAAAGTTACCTAATGGAAGATGTACTCCCCCTTTCTCAAGACTGATTATGATCTAGTAGATGCCTAAAACAATTTCTTTCAAACTTTTAAAGTTTTCTAATGCCACAACTGAAATTCAGGTGGAGATAACACACCGTGACAACAGTCTGCAGTCTGTAGGAAAGTCAAAAATGTCAGAGAAGTGTGTGGTTAAAAGAAAAGTTAACAGTATATTTTGCATTTTGGTTCTCCCTGTGCAAATACAAAATGGATTTCATGCTCAAAAGCACCAGGTATGTTCAGATAACTCAGATCTCAATCGCTTCATTACCAGTGTTGCCTTGATTACCCAATATCATTTGCATGACTAGGTGCTAATAAGCCCAAAATAAAATGCTGAAACCATGGGACATATACATTGGAAAGAATAAAACTCCTCTTTTCCACTAATTAGCATAATGTTAGGAGAAGCATTCACAATAAGAATCATACAGTTATTATCATCAATGACTTTCAGCAAAAGAACCACACAGAAGTACCATTTATCTATACAGTTTATGACCTAGATCATAAACAGGAGAGTTAATCTCATCACACCTGGAAGTATATCCAACCTGTCAGCAATTTAAAATAGTAACAGTGGTAGGTGTGACTACTTCTCAATTTCACCTGAGTGAGAACAGGTGTAAGAGACACCAAGGGCTCACACATGCTCTGGAACAGCATGCAGGAGTCCTCCCAGCAGCTGTAAATTAATTGCCAAGGGGAACATCTGGCTTTAGGACTATGCATAGTCCTTCCTTCTTGTCTGGCATCCCTTAACTGGTGATTTGTTTCCATAGCTCGTTTCTCATACATATTTTTGGCCGTTAGGTTACACCAACCAATATAACTATACTGGGATGAAAAGACACTGAGCACTACTGCTTTACAGCAGTCTTAACTTTGAGAATAACCTGAAGGAGCAGTGGTGTGGTGAAATAACTAATTCAGACTCTCAGGGTCTCCTTCCTCATCTTAATGCTGTCTACAAAGTGATAGCAGAGATGGGTCTTTGGTTGGCCTCAGGCTGCACACAGGTAAGTAAAGTTTTGATGAAAGACCTGTTCCTCATCACTGTGTCACTGCACAGTGTCTCAGTTTTGGGTAGGAGGGAACAGTATACAGTATCATTTTTGCTTTTAGACATATGTTCCTATATTGATCCATGTCTCAGAAATCAAGTATTTTCAAGTTCTCAGCTCATCTCTGCTTTTGGAGGAAGAGTCTACCCACTAGGGCCTGCAGGTTCATTTCACTATCCCTAATCCTAAAGCGCTGCTGGGAGCAGCTCCTGTTGTCAAGCATACTTCTTCTCTACAGAGGCCAAGCTGGAAGCACTGATTGCACACAGTCCTGTTATTCTTCCCACATTGCAATGGCCAGTGTTCACCACACAGAAGCAGCAAAGGAAAAAAACCTGACATGTAAAGGTATTTTTAATTTCCCCATTTCCACTCACTGCTCACACTGTAACAACAGCTATCTAAACTAAGAAATATTGACAAAAGAGATTAAAATATGCACAGTACCTGACAGCCTCTCTTTTCAATCTCCAGAATGCATTTCTGCAACAGAAGTGGCACCATCAAGCCTGCATTTTCCTTCTCTACAACTTTTCGAGCATCTACCCCAAACATCACAGGCTCCCGATCTGCATCAGGGCCATCGAGAGAGTTCTCCCACTGCTCCATGAGCGACAGCTTGACATAAATAAGCCCCCTCGGTTCCAGTTTGACAGCCAGCTGATGTGTTTTTGTGACTCGAAAGAGAGTAGGAAGAGCCACGGTTCCATGACAACACACTCTATTCTTCCGTGGGGTGGGTTCCCAGCTGAACACCACCAGCTTTAAGTGCTGAGCATTTTCAACTTCTATATTGAATGTGTGGTCCATATCTAGAAATGTTGTCCTACATGTAAGCAGGGCAGTTCTTGCTTTGTTTACTGAGTCAACCTGTATTGCACAAAAGACATCTTTTGAGTCTATTCGTGGTGGTTTTAAGTCTTCAGCACCATAAAAGTGAATGCTCATGAGTCCAGAGATGTACTGAGAGCACTTGGGCTGATCAGAAAAGTTGTAGTGTCTGAAGGCATCAATATCTATTTCAGTTTTACCACTGTTACTTGGAAGGCTCTCCTTTCCTTTCCCACATTTGGTTTCATGCCTGTGTTTACCTGATTTTGTTATAAGTTCAGGAGAGTCACCATCACTGAGGTAACCACCTTTGTTGAAGGATTTGGAGCTCCTTGAGCTTTTCTTTTTGAAGGTGTGTTGTGATGACACACTGCTGTCGAGATGGTAACGACTTATCACGTTTCTGCTGGCAGCTGTGGCTGAGTTTCCAGAAGATGGCAAAGACACTGTATGGCTTGTATCCCGGCAGCTACCTTTCGGCAGGGAAGGAGGATTATCTGAACTACTATGGCTTGAAGTTCCCTTGACACTCAGCTTCCTGCTCAGCTCTGGCAGCTTTTTCATTTTCATGGAAAGCTTCCTCACAGTCCTGGGAGATTTAATTCTATCAGGGAAAGGCCAGTTGATTGATCCGCTTTTTTTCAGAGGACTAGGACTTGGAGGAGAAATCTCAGTGGAGGGTATGTCAGCCTTGGGTGCAAGAGCAGCTCCAGAACCTTTAGAAGAAAAGAGAAGGAATAATAATTTTCAAACTGCTCAGTAACTGCACTTCTTGACAATCAAAAAATAAATCTTGAACTAGGGAAGAACATCTGTCATAACTTGATAAGCACAATTCATTCAGACAACCATCACTCATTCAGTCAGATGTTCACAAGTATTCAGAAAGCTGTGCTCTACTGACTCGTTCAGCCAAATTTGGCAATCCATCATTAAAAGCCAGATTTGTTCTGCTTTATGGAGCTAAAAGGGCCAGAAACTACATATAAACAAATGAGCAATCTCACCCACTGCATGCAGCTCGATCCGTTAGTGCTGCATCCCGATGCCAGCACACACGGCTGCATTCCTGGGGCACAGGAGCAACAAAACCAGACTTAAATGGGAAAACACCAGAAAATGGCAAAGGCACTCTTGTCTACAAAGCAGTTAGCTAGACAGTCAACACATCGGCATTGCCACTCCTTTTAGGCCTAGAGGAAAGACATTTGCCTCCAGTAAAGAATATTGCTCTTGTACATGTCCCTCTATTACCTCAAAGAGCCCTAAATCTCTCCTGTGTAGATGCAGGCAATTTTACACCTTATCTTCCATTTCTCTCAGCTCCTTCTTTCTGCTGTAGGACAGAAGAGGAAGAACACAACTAGGATTTATTCCTTCCAAAAGCTGCATCCTGCACTGCCTCTATTTCACTGCCTGCCAGCAATCTTCCATCTCTCCTGGCACTACCATCCCACAACAGGGCTTAATATTAGGCAGTTCCCAAGAGATGTTCTCCAGGGAAATCACCCAACTTTTAAGGTACCAAAAAAAACCACCCCAAAGAACAAAAAAAAAAAAACCAAACAAAAAATTAAAAAAAAAAGACAACGAGAAAAAAAGCAGCAGGCACTGATGCTAAAGAGGCCAGAAGAAAAAAAATACTCCCTCCATTTAGCAGTAAAAGACAGTTAATTAAGGAACACAATCAGACATAAGCCAGTACTGCACACAGACAGGAATCTGTGGTTCATCTCAGGCTCCAATACTCAAGGAAATGCAAATACCAAGTTTTGCTCAAGCCATTCTCACTTTCACCAGCATGAGGCAGTAATGAATGTAGGAAAGGCAATCAATTTACCCGAGTTAAGGAAGTACGCAAGAGGGAAACTGAGGCCAGAATGATAGATATGAATAAAATTACGTGAGTACTTTCACTTAGTCACTTCTCTATCCCTTGAGAAATCAAGAGTGGCTCTTGCTAGCAATAGCCATCCCACTCCCTTATCACTTTTCAAATCTTACAGCTCCCAACAGGACTTGCCTGTGCAGGCTGAGTGCTCTAGAGCCCCTCAGCATACTAATCCCGCGTGATGCAATTAGCAGCTCAGAGAGACTCAAACACCTTTATTCATCCATCATCCCCCCTTGCTAGCCAGGGAAAGGGAAACTAGTTCTAACCCCAACAGAAGGGGGTGGTTTAAATAACTTTTGCAGATAGTTGCTTAAAAGCATATCTTTATAAAAGAAAGTTTCAGTTATGAAGAATAATGCATAGAATCTGTTTTCCAGAGGAACAGAGGAAAATTCACTTAGTCCTGCATCTCATGGAAGTAGTTCTGTTGCAGGGTAAGGGCTATTTCTAGCACGCCTGCTGTGGTTTTCTGGCAAGCAGTGAGTTAGAAATGTGGTGTTTGATAAAAGCACACAAAGCCATCCCTTGTACTGCAAATCACCACATGGTCCCACTGGTGGGTTGGCCTGGAGTGCTCTGCAGCAATCAGTGCCACGCTGCAGACTCTAACATTAATCTTCCCTTTCTGTCAAAAGCCTCTGGCACAGGCTTGGAAAAGCAGGCCAGCAAATTAAACTTCCCCCCAGCTCATTAAAACCGAAGAGTCAACCTAACACTACAACTTTTATGTGTCCAACTTCTGCTGCGTTCAGCACCAAATAGTTAAAGTGAACTATGTGGCTGGAAGAAACTTAACAGTCGAGTATTATGCGGGATGGTATTCCCATCAGCACTGAGCCACATGTTGTTCCACTAAAGCCAGCAATGTGCTGAGGTATGCATGCAATTTTAAGAGAGTGTACATGACAACTCTGAACAAGCTGCAGAAGGAGTTGTAGCACAGTCCAGTAACAGTTCACTTCACAGCCTACCCATCCGACACAGGTTTCTCACAAGGGTGACAGAGGAACTGATCTGCACCTCTTTCCTTGACCAGGTTACAAGACTTTGATGCAAACAGGCTCCTCGCTGTCCCTCTCCCCACTTGCTCTGCCAATGCACATCGCATCTCAGCAGTTAGACAATAAAAGTATCCTTACAAAAGGGTGGTAGGAGATGAAACATAAGAGGCAAGTGTTGCACCAGGGCAGTGTGGGAATGGTTTTATATATGCAGCTGACTATCTATATGTGTGTGTATATAATTTATCTTTTACTTATCTTGAACACTCAATTCCTGGAACAACCTTGCCAGGGATGTGGTAGAGTCCCCACCACTGCAGATTCTCATGATGCAACTGCACAGGCTGCTAGGTAGTCTCATCTAGGCTCCCAGATAGTCTCACCTAGGCTCCCCCTCCCACCGAAGGGTGGGCCAGATGATTGTCTCATGCCCTCTCCAACCTGGGCTGTTCTATCAGATACTGTCTTTACTGCATTTACCTTATGCCTTCTGAATGCTTTAGCAGTATGAATAACAGGGAAAAAAAGAAAGCTTTTGGAGGACAACACAATCTGAGTCAAAATGACTTGACACCCTAAGCAATTGCTTCCATCAGCTGTGTGTTCAGCTCGAGCAGTAACGCCACCTTTCACTTTGCTCAGCACTACGGCTGCGTGAAGGCAAAGCCTTTCCATGACCAGAGAGACACGAAGAGCCCACAGGGCTTCACAAACCCAGGCCCCCTTCTCCCACCCCATCCAGCCAGGTGTCCACAGGACAATCACTACTGTCCCCTCAGCCAAGCAGGCTGGCACTGACAGACCATACCCCTACACAACACTGCCCCAAGGGAAGAGAGGATCAGACTCTCTAAAGCAGTTACAACACAGCCCCTGCCAGACATGTGCAGTGATTTAGCACAGTAAAAATGCCTGTCTGACCCTGCTTAATGCTGTTTACATGTGCTTGGGCACATATATCACTGTCACACCAACTGCCAGCAACACATGCTGTTTTACAGTCACATTTGACTACCCTATTATACATGCCACATTCCTCATTGCCTAAAGTTGGGTTTCTGAGTCATTTTAATATTCCTCAAAAAACATGTAATTTATTTTTGGGACAATAAGTTGAGGTGAATGAATAAGTCAGAAAGCTATCGGTTGTTCATTACAGCAAGCTACTGAAGTATCAAACAGCCACTCTCATAACTAATGGAAATGCTGAGTTCCCACCAAAATAAACCTGAGTGGTAGTTTAATTTTTCCTACCATTCTCCAGACATAATAAGTACACTACATCTAACACTGAAAGCATCTCTAGAATAATGGCATTAGCATTGAAGATCAAAGCCATTTCATTTTGAAAAGTGAAAAAAAAAATACAGTTTACACTAAGTGGTTATAACTTTCAAAACTAAAGTGTCTCTTCTGCCTACACTTTTCATGTGTTTTTTTTTTTTCTAAAATCACTCTAAAGACTAAGTGGGAAAATATATTAAAAGTGAAAAAGCAGCCAACCTAAACAGAAAAGCCCAAATATCTCAAAATTGTTCTCAGAGCAAACAATGGGAGAGTGAAAAAGGGCTATTGTTTTTCTGTGGTAGATTCCACATGAAATACTGATCTGGATCCTCAACTGACACAAACAGACAGCTCTACTTATGTCAAAGGCTGTTAACTTCCTCAGGTGCAGGCATATTTCTAGACCTGTTCTGATATAAAACTTCAGAGCAGAACCGTAAATGGCACTGAGAGAAGAATTCATGCTATATCAAATTCAAGCAACTTCAGTTAAGATACAAGGAAAGCGTAACCTCCATCTACTTCAGCAACTGTGCAAAAGAAAATAAAAAAAACTAAAAAGAACTTTTAAAAACTGAGATAGAAAGCAATTATTTCTATGAAACATCTTAACTATTTATATACAAATGGAAGAATCTCTGGTTTTAACCTGTAAAAAAAAAGTTTTACCCCTATATAAATTAAATTATTTGACCAATGCAGTCTCTGAATTCTATCTCACATGATGCTTTAGAGTCAAGGAATGCAGAAATTATTAAAAAAATAAAATATCTAAGAACTCTGTAAAGGTAGTTTGTTTTCTTCAAATACTATACACACTGACATTAATTAGGCTGTGATGAACTCATCAAGCCCAGGATCACTTTTATGGGAGCAAAAGATATAAAATAAATTGCTTTAAATATTGTATTAATCAAAATGGGAAGTGATTACAGCCTATCATGCACTCCAAGAGGTGAAGGCCTGACCATGGCCTGCTCTCCATCACAGTGGCGATCCCTGGAGCATCCTTCACAGGTGTACCTCAGTATAGAGGGAAACAAACACTTTAGATCTGTGTCCAGACTTAAAGAGTTCAGTATCTACAAAGAGGCATGAGTTTGTTGCAGATATTTTAAACACTAATGATCCTGCAATGCTCATAAGCCACAGTCGGCTCTACTCTGACGCTGGAGCCACACCAAGACACTCGCAGCAGCACTGCAGCTGATGCCAAGCACTGTCTGTTCCGGCTGCTCTCACAAAGGTTTCCTCTCCTCACTGCGTCTTTCATGGCATGAAAAGCAGCTTTGCCCCTACTTCCCCTGTCAGAGGATAAAAGCAGTTACCCAGGAAAAGTCAGAAAATGAAAAAGCAGTAACTATTTTAACTGTTTCCACTCCACAGCTGCTACATCCTTTGGCCTCTTTCACCAGCAGGTCTTTATAGTATTGTCGGCCCATGGATCAAAGACAAATGCATAAATAAGCCCTTGACCCTCAAAAGCATGTGCACAAACTCCCCAAAAGCCCACCAAAAATCTGGCTTCATCCCTGTAGGAGGAAGAGGGAGCAGACGGACCTTTCTGCCCCACACCTAACCATTTTGATATCTCAAACACCATGCAAATATTTCAAATGAATGCTTTTCTGCCTCATGAGACCAAAGCTCCTTGTACTTGAAAAACAGTTAAATCACAAAGCATCTTCCATCTGGAAAAAAATTAAAATTAAGTGTTTGCAATACATGGAAGGAAACTTGTAGATAGTATTTGCTGTCCAGTATACTATACACATATTGCTGGAAGCTTGCTTGCAACATGCAAGCATGCAAAATATTTGCCTGCACTGGCCCCAAAAGATGTACTTGGAAACCAGGATAGTGGTCACAGTCTAAGTGGAGAAAAAGCACTGTAGTTTTAACACTATTTAAGTCAAGCTCCAGTTGGCACATATCAGGGTTAAATGGGAATATGGTATAAATCTTCACTTGCCATAACACTGAATAAAAATTGTTGATAGAGATCCTTACCAGGATTTTCCATCCAGACTGCTACACAAGTAGATTTTCAGCAGCAAACGCACAGTCCAGATCCTGGTAGCCCACAATACACAAATCCTACCAGGATGTCTCCGATATACATATACATGAAATGATTCCACTGATTAGGTGGACACTAATCCCAACAGTAATCCTCCCCAAAAGCAAAAATAGTACAAATTCTTCAGAAGGCACTATTCAGAGCTCCATAATGTAAACCTATCACAGGAGCCAACATTACAAAGGGATGTTTTTATTCAATGGTTTGCAGGTGATACACACAACAATAAAAACATACACTTACAGTTAAATCCTAAAGAATTGTAAACAAAATTTACTTTAGCATTTTACAATGCAAAAAACCTAGATACAGAAATTCTCATACTGCATTTATAATAAAAATATTCCTGTTTTCCAGTCATAACCATTTTGCCTGTGCAGGGAGACACATACTTAAAAACAGCCTCCAGAGTTCTTTCCACTTAAAGTCGTCTCCCACAGACCCAAGAGCACAAGCTGGTGCTATGTTTCTACATTACTAATTTGAAGCCAAATTATCTTCTTACTCTTACCTTTTGGCTGTTATAAATAAAATACAAGAATTTCTTTCCCAAGCTCTGCTGGAACGGCAACTTATTCCTAATCAGTTTCTTTTTAAAAGCCAACAAAGCCAGAATTATTCACTAAGGAATTACCTGGCAAATCCTGTTAACATAAATGGCATTTTCCATTACCATTTCCTCTCTACAAAATTGGAAATCCAAATAAGGCAGCAATGTTTAAGGTTTTAAAGGTAAAATTGATTCCATTGTCCAAATAGAACAGCAAACAATAAAATGAACAAATATATTTATTTTGCTGGGTTTTGTACTGCCCCACTTTTTTCTGTCTCTACTTTCCAAAATCTAATATTTAGGCTCTAATGCTAACCAGTATTGACACATATAAAATCGTAGCAATAAGAATGGTAAACAGACTTTTCCCTGAAGCAGTAATTGCTTATTTGTCAGGAGTTACTGCTTAATGTACCCAGCTCTCTATGAATACAGACATCCATTTCATACCAGTTGTATAATTCAAACAAGGTCCTAACACAAATAAAGTTAAATTGGCCATGTTGCCCTTCATGGAGTAATTTTGTATAGACGAGCTGTCATTTTAAATTTATCTGAAAATAACTGTAGATACCTTAAGTGGATTAAAAAGAAGAACTAAGCCCCTTCTCCATAATAAAGCCAATTACTGAGCAGCAGGGATCTACTTCATCAGCAATTAATCTATTCAATGTGATCACCATCCAATACATGCAAAAGGAGAGCTGCATTTGAAGTACCTTAATTAACTCAATGCATAACAAACAAATCAGGTGAAATTCATAACTTCTCTCCTGGTTTCGTGAGTCACCTGAAATGGGCAACTTTGCTTTCATAAATAAATGCTTCTTCGGTATGAAAACAACTTTGGCATTTTTCTTCTTACAGAAAGAGTTTTATTTCTTAAAAAAATAGTCACCCATGTGACTATCACCTAAATGGGAGGCAAACAGTTTGTAGGACACATGGCCTTCCTAAATTAACCATGTTTACTGACTTCTACAAAGCATCTAGAGCCCCAACAAAGACAAAAAATCTACCAAAGAACATGATATTTCATGTCTGGTAAGCAAATAAAACAGGTCTAAGTATTTAATGCAGCTTACAAAGTGAGCTATTTCTAAATAAATGCCCAAGAACTTTAACACACTTCGCAACTACAAATATGCTTGTATCTGCAGCATTTCCACAAAACAAACAAATTGTAAGCCCCCAAAAGACCAAGTGTTTTTTGATTCCTCTGTTTACAGTGGTTGCTCTGGTGCCTTTGAAAACAAACCCTATTCCCAGAAGTCATCTCTGCACCAGGAATCCAGTCACTGCAGCTCCCGACACACAGGGACACAGGGCCAGAGGCTGCCAGGATGGCAAGGCTGGATGGAGACAACCCAAATGCAGGGCTCCTCTGGGGGGTGATGCACACTCCTATGCCAATGTTTCAGGCCCTCGCCGATGATCAATGAGCCAGGCAGAAATTACAGGCTCTTAAATGTGAGTGCTAAGAAAGTGTGAACTTTCTCCAAAGAGGGGACCTGGAATTCCCTGTCTCCTGAACTTTAAGCTGTTTCTAACTTTTAGCAGGATACTAGAGTTAAGGTCAAGATAATACAAGGCACGTAAGTAATTAAAAATAATACCTTTTTGGAAAGGATTGGGAGTTTTTTTTCTGCTTACTTTTGTTTGGTGTGGTTTTATATTTGTTTGAGGTTTTTTAATAGACTGGGAAAAATCTTTAATAAGATGCTGAATTCATACACTAATGGAATTATGGAAATGAGACTATCAAACACTCAGCCAAAGATAACAAGGAACAAAGAGGCTGGCTTCTGAAAGTGAAAACCACTCTTCTTCAGTCTATTAGATTAGCCTGAGACAGTCAACAAGACAGTAATTACAGAAAGCGATGTGATGAATAGCATTTATATGGTCTTCCAAAAAGTCTTTATTAAAAAGTCCCAGACAGCAAGTTAAAGAAACTTGTGCAGACATTAAGTAGCTTTGAGGCTGGAATCAAAGGCCAGGGCTGGACACCAGCTGACAGAGGAAACCCAGTGTGTCCTCACATTACCAGGCTTCATCGAGCTTGCTTTGTAAAACCTTTGTCTTCAGTGAGGTGGGGGTCAAAGAGTACAGAGGCCAACAACACTTGGCCATGCCATGAACAAACTGACTGAAAAACGACCATGCAGCTCTACACTTCACAGGTATCAGCCTCACAACCCGAGTCATTTTCAATGAACCTGACATGCATTTCCACGTGAAATTTGCTTGATAATGTAAAAGGAAGAGAAAGAGAAGAGACATAACAAGGGTTTATTATTCCTCTAAAAGACAATAAAGGTCATAACACATGTTCCTGAACACTCTTACCTGTTGAAGGGCACTTAAAGGCAGGATTGTCCTCTGCTGCTGGCATACTGGGAGCCTTGCAGGTAAACTTTTGATGGTGCTGCTGCACATGGTCCATGGGATGTGCGGCACTGGCCTGACTCCCTTCACCAGGCTGCACTGTCCAACTGTTCCCTGTGCTCTCCATGGAGCGTGTGGGACCCTCATGGGGACTCGTGGCCATCCCAGAGTCACCTCCAGGTTGGGGTTTGTACCGAACTGATGTGGAGCCCACAGCAACAAGGCTATTCACAGCAGAAGGGTGGATGCCCAGCAAGTCGGGCTCATCATCTTCAGGGATGGGGTTGTACCATATTTCTCCCTCGTCATCCGCGTCGTTGTCCTCAGCGGAGCGCAAGGCAGCGCTCCTCGCCGTGGAGGGGCTCGCGGCGCTCGGCACGGCACAGCCTCGCACGGGGCGCTCCCGCCCCACTGGTGATGTGGAAGGAGCCCATGGCACTGCCGGTTCAGGCAGTGGGATGGGGGATTTGGGTACCGGGATAACAGCCCCAGGCACTTCCTTACAGGCATTTTCTTCTTCCAGAGGAGGGGGAGGCCGCCGGTGTGCGCTCTGCTGCAGCCAGCTGCGTTTCTTAGAAACGGTAATGCTGTTCACCTGCGGCCTGTGTTCCGGGACCTCGCTGGCCTGGGGGCACTTGGGCTCCTTCCTGCTTCTCGAGGCTATGTAAACATTTTCTATTAAATCTGTTCCCAGAAAGACAGACAAAAAGAGAGAGAAAGACAAATGTTTAGAATATTGTTTTGCTTTTGACAGACAAACACATTTGTTGCCATAAAACACTTGCATTAGACCTCATCTGAAAGGACAAAAGATAAGTTGATATGATCATAAAATTAGATTTCAGCCTGTCAAAGCAGAATGTGCACATAACTAATAAAGAGCCAGGCTTGTTTAGCTGTGTTTTTAACACCATGTAATTTAGATAAATGGCAGTGAGATAGCTCTGCTGAAAGGTCATGCATACTTCCACAGAAATGGCTGCTTTTTCTGCCAAGTTCAGGTGCAGTTGGTTTGAAAAGACACTACACAGTATTTCTCCAGTTAAGTTACGCCAACGAAGAAATAATCCCTACCTTTGGTGTAATGTACTGCTTAAATGTCTACAAAAGCCCCACACAGATTCACTTCTAGATTTCTATATAAATAAAGGCAAAGATATTTCTTGCACAAAATCCTGCGGAAAGGGCTGTCCTCACCAGCTTTATCCAACAATTAAGACAGAAGTATCCCCTGATTTAGGGGGAAATAAAACAAAACACACCATCATGAAAAGAAGGAAAGACAAAGAAGAAATTTAGAAAAGTTTTTACACAACCAAAATGTCATAAAACTGCTAAACAAATTCCCAAAATTTGACTGTTCCCAAAACTTGACATAGTTTCTTTGAAGCAACAGCCAAACATTTAATTGTGCACTGAAAGAGCCCCTCACACTTGAGCCCCCTGTCAGATCCAAGCTCCGCTCAGCAGCAGTGCCGTACCCTGGCAGGCTGCAGGGCACCACAGCCGCACATCCCAGCCACGGAGCCGGGAACGCTGCACTAGGACTGGAAGGAAAACTGCAAATATACCCAAATTAAAAACAGTAGGACAATCAAGACAGGGTATCCTCAGCCACTAAGGCTGAATGGAGATAACTGGGCTCTCATAAAACAGACAATTTGTTTTCACGTGAAGCCCTCTGCAATTGGAAATTCCAGATGGGAGCAGCTATTCGTTACTGCTTGAACATTATTCCAAGCAAAGAATTATTTACACACCAATAATGGATGCTGCTAAAACATGGACACCTCTCTGGAGGACTCAAGGAGCAGCTCTGTAAATCCAGCCAAGTTCACTGATTGAGAGGAAGACATGAAAAAGACTGTCATTTGAACACCTTCCCTTTGACCCTCTTTCTAGGTTTGTACTTTAATGGCAGAAGAGATCCTTGATAAGATCTGATACACCACCATTTTATTTGATGAAAGATTCATCATCTGGCGATTTTTCAAAAGAGTAAGGTTTGCTTGTTTAGCTAAAATGCAATATAATCACTCTTTGTGGTTTGAAGAATTAACTTGTTTCAAAGAATTAACAAAATTAACCATGAATATTTTGAAGCCTTTGCTTCAAAGTGCACACCTCAACTGAAGTGTTTTGCTACACTGGGGCCTAAGTTGGTCAGTTAACAGAATCTGAGGAAGACATGAACGCAGATCTCTGTCAAAGTTTCAGTGGTTTGCCAGCAACCATATTCCTTCCCCCACCCACAGCCTGGAAATGTAAGCATACCATTGTAAAAGCTCCCCCTTACACACTTTCACTACTGTTTCAATAAAAACTAACCAAAAGGATAGGAAACTAATCTGCACTGGGCATAGGGCTATTCCTATGTTTCAAAGAAGTCTGTTTGGATTGAGGACTTCTCAGGCAGGCATCCTCCTGATAGTGACAACTATCCCAAAGTCCTTGCTTTCGTCCAAGCAGTGGTCCCTGATCTGGTGACAAAGAGATGGGAGTATCCGAGAGCTGTATTTCCACAAACAAAAATATCTGCTACTTCCTGCTTTGCTGTAGAAATGTGGGCCCTTCCGCACCGGTTGAGACAGCCCACAATTCCCCAATGGGCTCCTGAGAAGTGCAGTGTGCCTAAAAGTACACATAAGTAACACATCTGGCATCAGCCTCAGGCTGCCCTTTGGTCCCAGAAGCAGCAAACTCAACTTTGTTTTCAACATCCATCCGGGTACCTCGATAACAAGCCATCTGCAAGAGCTTACTGCAGAAACATCAATAACCACGGACCTCAGCCCACTCCAGCAGCGCTGCTGCTTGCAGAGACACGCCACCTACCACACTACTCAAGTCGACCCCGTCTCTGAATTAGCCAAAATGCTGCCAGAGGTCACTGGTTGTAAATGCTCACTGAAACTCATCCAAATGATACACTTAAACATACATCTCCCAACTGCAGTTTCTGCTTTTGCTAACAATATTTGCAAGCACTGCTTCCCCTTTATTCGAACTTGGCCCTGATCCTGAAAGCCCTTATGCCTGTGTTTATTTTAGTAACAAACTGCTTCACTTGCAAGTATCTGCACAACCAGTGGTTTGATATCACAAAGCAAGTTTTCAATGTTGTGAGCTGTTATAGAAATGAGTTGATTTTACATAAACACAGTTTTGAGAGACATACTGGTCAGGCACGTACTTTTTGTGCTAGAGCAATGTTTCATTCAGAAGAATGCTGCCTACTAACTATGAGTATTTTAATATATATATTTAATATTATATTTGATACAGTTAAGACCAAGCCTCCACACAAATACAGAACATGACAATGGTTCCTCCTCAAAAGGCTTCAATACAGTGTTTAAGAAGAAAAAAAAAAAAGTCAGGTGTTCTCTTCACATTCCACTCTATCTACAAAAAACTAAATAAATCAGTATTTCAAGGTAAGCCATGACAGTAAGAACACCTGTATGCTCAGAAATCAAAGCTTCAATGTTTTAGCTCAACTGAGGTAAAAACTGACATTCTGCCGACTCCGTGGTTACGGAATACACCTCACCGCGATACCATGCTCTGCTCTGCAGACTATGGAAGCGGGGAACAGCTTTTTCCAGCCTCTCCATATATGGATCAAACAATCCACAGTTCTCCTGACTGATACTTAAAACACGTTCTCTTTTACCAAGTTTCCTAGCAAAAGCGTAAAATATAACTACTACGTATTCAAACTGAAAACCAGTCTGTAAGACTTCCATCGCATCTTTAAAAAACGAACAAACCAACCAACCAACCCCAGGAGCAAACAGCAGCCAAGCAGTGACAGGCAGCTGTAGGACACGAGAACGAGCTGGGACGCGCACGCAGCGCTGGTCTAAACTCCAGAATCTCTCGCTTTAACGAGGAATTCCCACTCCCCGCCAGAAGCGCAGGCACCCACGGGACGGTACCGATTCGACACCGGAGTTCCAGCCCGGCCCCCGCGCTCCGGGCAGCGGGCTCGGCGCATCCCGGCTCCTGCGGGGCTCCTCGACCGTCCGCGCCCAGCAGGTGGAGGAGCGGCCGCGGGCGGGCGGGAGCCGGAGCCGGGCATGCAGAGCCCCGCGGCCGCGCCAGGCGCACACTTACCATGCGGGGCGCAGACCCCGCCGTGGCGGTGCCCGGCGCCCGCCGCCGCGCCTCGCTGGGACCTCCTGCCCCGCAGCTTGGAGAGCGTCCTGCGGAGCGGGTCGGCCATGCCTGGCGCTGGCGCTGCCGTCCCGCCGCCCTCAGCGGGCGCTGCCCCCCGGCCCGCCCGCGCTTCCCCCCTGGCGGGGCGGCCCCGGCGGCAGCCCCGGCGCGCGCGGCCCCAG
>JAWWLV010000005.1:14377206-14426969 GCA_035041135.1 Platyrinchus mystaceus
GGCCCCGGCGGCAGCCCCGGCGCGCGCTGCCCCATGGCGCCGCGGCCCCGCGCGCCCGGCCCCGGCTCCGCCGCGCACATACTTGGCATAGCTGAGCGGGGTGAGAGGGCGCCCGCACTGCGCATGCCCGCCCGCCCCGCCCGCCCCGCGCGGGGGTCGCCCCGGCCCCCGAGGGAAGCGGTGCCGCCGTGCGGGGCCGGGACGGGCCGTGCCCGCCCCAGGGGCCTGGGGGCAGCGCACCCCCTGTGCTCCAGCACGGACTCCCCGTCAGCACCCTGTGCCTCCCTTCAGCCCCCAGTACCATCTCCTCCGGCAGCCATGTGCACAGCGTTTCTTGACAAAGACCAAAGTAGTCACAGCATGTTTTACATACTTCTTTTCCCTTGATGTTCCTCCCCCCCCACACACACCGCCCCCAAAGAAACAAGTCTGTAGGCTGCAAACTTATATCTTCCCGCTGGGCTCAGGCTGTACATGTGGCAGCTCTCGCTTCCCGGCGGGTTTTCTGCGGCTCCCTCAGGCCTGGCATGTGGGGAGCAGCAGCTCCTCAGCTGAGCGATGCCAGCGAACCGGGATGGAGTTGGCCTCGGTGTTAGTAGCCCTTACTATCCCAGCCAAAATGCCACACAGGTGGAAGACAAACAGCATTAGGACAGAGTGAATAATGCACTCAGGCTGCTGAAGTGGGCAAAAATTCAGTTTTGGTGTACGAGCTGCTCAGCCACATCCTGCATTAGTTCCATTAGCAAGCGCACAGCCCTTCAAAACCAAGCTTAGGAAATTATATAACATTGATTTTTTTTTACCAAGATAAAGTACTGAGACAGTTCTGTTCATTAACTTCTACCTGGCTTTATGTCTCCTGCATTTAATTTCATAATAAACAGCTTCAGGACTGTATTTTGCAGCTTTTATGTGACATACCTTACAAACCATCAGCAATGCATCTGTCTTGTGGTGGGTGAGAGCAGAGGACCCATTGCCATCTCCTACCTGTTGATCGTAGGTTGGCTGTCACCTCCCTGCAGAAGGTAGCCGGGAGCAGGCAGGCATTCCATGCATCCTGCACAGCACTGCCTCAAATACTGGACCAAAGGAAGCGCTCATTCAGTTCCAGAGAAAGCAACTGCAGCACATGAACATTGCACATACTCACAGATTTCCTCTTACCAAATTTTGAGAGGGGAGTTTAATAATTTGTTCATCTGAAATTAGGTCTTCCTGAAGAACAAAATCAGATTAAGATTTTGAATCTTTATATGTAAGACACCAGTACTAACCCATACATAATACCTGTATTTCTACAATGTAAAAACAACTCATTACAGAGTAGTTATGACTTCTCTTCATCTAAAATAAATCTCACAATATCATATGTTACAGTGCAACAACTTGAAATGCCATTTGGCCATCCCGTCTTTTGAAATCATTTGCATTGCTTTAAATACACATATTGTGAAATACCTGTGTAAAGTTTCACAGCAAAATGTAAAACCATTCCGGAATGCCTTTGGTGGGGAAAAATCCCAGAAGAGATGGTGGTGGCTGAGAGGGTCCCAATACTCTCTGCTGTACAGAGGAGAAGCTGCGAGTCCCAAGAGGCCTGGCCTCTAACCCTGCTGGGGGGTCAGATCCTGCCCCCTTGGCCAGCTGCATTGCAGCATCCGTGGACTGGGTTTGGAACTGCATCTCGGGCAAAGTAGCATGCAAGAAATGCATAAAAACCAAAACTATCAGTGCTTTTCTGACAGCACACTCGCTGTGCACAATTAATCCATGCACATTTATCTCCAGCAGATTATTCACAATTACATTTTCTTCATTACCCATGGGCCCGAGTAAAGAAAAAGCCCAGAGCCATCTCCTCTAACCTGATCTTACCTGTTGAGATAGTTAAGCTTTCATTTTCAACAAACCCCTTTGATTTCCGGGCTGGAATCAGTAGGTAAAACTAAGCCTTTTACTATACCTCCCAGAACTGACCTGTAAGCATACAGTCAAAGAAGAAAAGTATAAACAAATGTTATGGGGGTTTTTTGTTGTTGTGCATCTCGTAATCAGATGCTAAAACAGGTTGCCCAGAAAAGCTGTGGGAATTCTATCCTGGAGACACTGGAAACTTGTCTGGCCTGGCCAAGCTCATTTACGGAGCTCCTGCTCCGTATTGGGGCTGACCAGAGTCTCCAGAGGTCCCATCCAACCTAAATTACTCTCCCAGCTCTCAAGTTTTCTCTACTGGACCTGCAATGCTCCCTAGCTGAGACATAGCTTGGATAGAAGGAACGAAGTCCAGCCGAGCAGAACACCAGCAACAAAATTCCGTTAAAATTCTGCATGGGCACCAAAGCTTGACTGCACTGACCTTACTGATGCTATCAGGGGGTTAGCTGTGCCATGAGCACTTGGATGCCTGAAGCAAATGACATGCATTTGAAGTCTGGAAGAGGAAACCTGCCCCATTTAAAAACACCAAAAAGATTCAAACCAGCTAGCAGCTCAATTCTGGGGATTTTCTGCAAGAGAAAGTTGTTGCAACCATTTAAAACTGAGCAAACCAGTCTACACCTACCCTGATTCTTATCTTCAGACCTGCAGATTTTCCACCTATTTTAATGGGAAAACAGATTCCTTCTGTCTACACGTGCCTTAGATTATCTGAATTATTTTCCTAAGGAATATTAACTTGCTTCACTTAAAGAAACTGTATGTAACTTTTAGCAAGTTCCTCTAATTTAGGAGGCATTTTTGAAAATTTTTGTTGCTTGGATATTTCCTTTTAGCAATTAAAACAGTATTAGTAGAAAGTAGGTACTGGTCAGAGTAAGGACTAAATCCTGCAAAGATCTGGAGTACTGGCATTTGGTGTGCAGTACTTACTGCCTTCTCCCATGAGTATTAGCTATGGAAACAAAAGAAAGTTCAACATCATTGTGTTTTCCGTGCTGCTTCACACAGTATTTCCTTCATGTTCTGTATGGTTTTAAATGTTAGTTTAAGCATTTAGATTATTCCTCTATGCAATAGGCACACAGGAAATAGCTTGGTGAAAAGCTGCCAATAGCTGAGTCTATAAACACAGTTTGATCTGTATCTTAGAAAATTGTTTCCATTCCAAACTGTGGTTACAAAGCACTTTTTCTTGTTGGCAGCTGGATTTTTTTTAAATCCCTATGCATCCTGTATTTGCCCAACAGAGTTGGCATTGATCACATAAAAAAACCCCTGCAGATAAAGTAACATTAAGGATCTGGCTGGAACTAACTTGAGCCAGTGGAGTAAGAGTCAAAGCTGAGCTTTTGTTTTCAGCTTAGCCTGTTTTGTTCAGGAGCTGTAAAGCAGACAGTGCTGAATGTGAGTCCTTTCACTTGGCCTTCTATAAAAAGTGAAAGCTACTTCAAGAGAATGGAACTAGAGTTTGCATCAACTTGAAGAGGCTTCTAATTAGGAGACTGGCAAATATTTAGGACCGGTTTAACAGTGTAACTTTTAACAAAGAGAAAGCGGCATTCTTCTGAAGGTATAAGGAGAAATGGTTTTAAACGTTTTTTTCATTAACAGATTGAGATTTCACCAATTACTTAATTTTTGCTGAGTTGATAATGTGAGAACTTTAAATAACTGAACAAGCAAAAAATCAAACTTAAGTTTGAAAAAAAAAAGCATTGATGGGAAGGATATCCCTGGTGAAGATGCTGATTGATAGGTGGCAATGTTTGGGCACTGATTCAGTTGAATAATGAAATTACGCAGATAAATATTTCATAATAAAAGACTGAAAAATAACCTTTCCAGCCTTGCTGACAGGATCAGAGATCAGCTCTGCCTCAGTAGGTGGGATGAAGAAGTTGTGCTTTCCTAAGTACACAGGCTTTCATTTCTGTACACACTCGGGGATTGGTTTTGAACTGCTCCAGTCTGCCTTCGGAAAATTCCATCCCTTATAGCCTACAAGATCTCCTCCGATTTATCGGAATAATAGTTTCTTATTAATTTAGGATGTACCCGTGGAAAGATGGACTTTATTTTACTTCAGTGGGATTCATTTGTGTGAGTAAAACTAAAAGTGTCTGGAAATGTGAATGAGTCTCCTTTTCATTAAAGCTTAACAAATCAGTATCTTTCTTCCCTCAAGACCTGTCGCAGACAGAGGGATAAAGTGACAACTATATGACTAAAGTGGAGCTGATGACAGCTGGGAACTGGAAGCATTTGAATGCCCCAATAAAATCTATGAGCACTCTTTTTATTGAAAGCGTCTGCCTTCCTGACATCAAAATGGACTGAAATAAGAGTCTCGTGAAACTCTATCAGGCAGCTAATAGCTGTGTGTCTTATCTCCAGTCTGCCAAATGACTGATTTCTCTCAGATGCAGACACCACTACAGTCATCCACAGCTTTGTTACCCCCAGACCCTATTTTGGACTGGCCAGCCGAGGCACCCCAGAGGCCCAGAATACAGCTGCTTATCTTAGGAAGACAAACAAGTGAGAGAATAAAACATTTATATTCTAAACCTGAGGAGGTTGCTAGACAACAGGCTGGACAAAGCTGAAGGTGTTCATTACCAAAATGTGTCCACCATCTGCTCCCTGGTCACTGGAAATATGTGCAGTTGGAATTGCCCTTTTTAAAAGCAGATTCTAAAGACTCCAAGAACAGTTAAGTGTTTGGCTCAGACCACTGAGTCCCTTTTAGAGAGCATCCTTGCCAGAAACCTTCTTAAATCAAAACTCTTTTAAGAGGCATCGCTATCAAGGTCCAGTGCACTGCACCTGCATTGCTTTTGCTTGGCCTCCTCCAACAAAATGTGGTGCCTTCTCATGTGCTCTGAGAAGCCACTGCCACTATCAGTTCTTCCAGCGGCACGGGCCACCTGGGCTCTGGAAATGTGACTTGTAGCATCAGGATGCTTACCTTGCCATTAGGTGAAGTACTGAGCCCAGAGACATCGTCTACCTGTTCTGTTAAACTGTAATTAAAATTAAACAGGAAAGGATTTTAAGAGCCATGTAAGGCTAACCCAGATTCAAATGAGCAGCGTGATGGAAATTCTGCCATTCATAGCTATCAGCTAACTTAAGCAGGAGGAGTGTTCACGGCTCTGCCTTCTGTGCTTTGCTCAAATAGAAATAAGACAGTAATTCATGCTCTTTTTAGTATCTTACACTTATTTTTTAAAGTTAGTATTTGACTTTTTAGAGAATGCAAGCTAACATCTCTATGAGCTTTTCAAAACATATCATTGAACCACAGGGCTGTCATTACCACGTCTGACTGCAATCTTACAGCATGCCAGTGCTATGGTAGGATGTCAGTCTCACTGAAGATATACTAAAAATACCAAAGTATTCTGGATATAAAGAAGCCAAATCATTACCCACACAGTAAAAATAGTCACGATCATGACCATCATCACCATTAACTTCTCCTAACATGGAGACAAAACCAGCAGATTGGTGGCACTCAACCTTGGTTGAAGTAAAAGAAAACACCAACAAATAATGTAGTATATTTGGTCAAAAGAAAAACAGATTCAAACTTTTGCTCAAAACATCATGAGATTCTCTGTAAAGGAAATGAAATCACTACATAAGCATTTCTCTGTCTATTTTGTTCCACATCTTTAGGCCAGGACTGCTCCAGTAGGACAGGGAAGAAGCAGAGCTCTCATCCATGTCCACCTCTGGTCTGTTGCAAAGTACATCTATCATAAATCCCATTATGCACAGGGCCCTAAAACATGCTGCATATGCAAAATGTATTTATTAAAAATCCTGCAAAACTTACAACACTCTAAGGATATCTTGAATGACTTCCAATTACCTACTATCAGCCAACAAAATGCCAGAATAGGGGAACACATTAGATGAGCATCTTAGGGGAATCCACTTTCTTAAAGTTCCTTTCTTCCACTTCTACCATTAAAACCAGCAAATTTTTTAATCATCAATCTCAAAATTCCCAGTTTCAAGTCAGAGTCAAGTATAGAGGACTTCTAAGTGTCGTAACAGGAAAGGCAGTATTTAAAAAGAGAAGTGGAAAGGTCCTTAAATTGGAAGACTGATCCTTTTAAAGAACTTTATATAGAGTGTGCTGTGCTCAAAGTAGTTAAGATAATCACAAGGCTGCCTTAAAGATGTGTTCTCATAATCTTAAATTTTAAGCAACAGATGTTTCTGTAGGAAAAATCTGCCAATGATTTTCACAAGTTGAAAGGACCTGGTCTATTTTTCTCTTTTATGTAAGCTAAATAATTTTATGACTCAAAAAATTTATATGTGTGCATATATGATCACTTCATTATAGTTATCCTGTATGTTACAAAGCCAGATAAACTGAGGGGAAGAAAACCCAGAGACACGCAGGATATCACCTCAGGTTGCTGAGAGATTTGTGGAATTTCACATATTCTTTCTCTTCATTGTGTGTACATCAAATGGAGCAATCAGAGAAGTTAATGGTAAGGAATCATAGAGGTTTTTTCCATGTCCTGGAGTTCACCTCTCAGTAAAACTGTGTGTCATCAGAGAAAAAAGTTTTCCTGCTTTGGACAGCCAGTATGGAATACATGTTTTGACCTGATGAGCTTTCTTGACTTGTAAAGAGCAGTGCAGCAAGGAGATTAATACTTGATCCTGCTGGCTGCAGCGGGGAAAGTACCTCATTTGCAAACTTGCCAGAGTTGCTGCCTACCATCTGCTGACAGTTTGCTCCCAGCACTCACTCACTGTCATAACAAGGAATGACAAAAGGACAGCAGCTGATGTGAAGGTGGCATGGTCAAGCTTCTTTTAATTATTAATGTCCATCATAGCATTCAGTCACCCCTGGGAGACAGAACAGAATCCAAGAAAATGGAGGTGAAAAGATAGATTTAGATTCTCATTTGTGCTCCCTTAACCACACATCTCCTCCATTTGCTCATATTCAAATCAATCTTGGTTTAAATATCTCAAGTTATATGGTCCTACTATTATCCCAACAGCCTCACCAGTCGTGGTCAGGAAGAATTTCCAAATATTTAACCCAAATATTAGTCATCTATTCTATCTTATCATGTCTCCTCTGATGTATGGGTGTAATGTCCTGCTGCACAAACTATGGCACATAGTCCTTGGTGGCAACTCTTCCTGCCCAGCCTAACAGACGGCCCAGCTGGTGGCAGAGGTGACACCAAGCACTGGCACAGGGACCATCAGCCAGTCCTTCAGGGGCTCCTCTGAGCTTCCAGGAATATTACCTGGACAATAGAATATGTATTTAAATGCATTTTAATATTTAAAAAAATTGAAAATCGATTTACTTTCCAATTCAAAATATTTTCTGCATGGGAGTGGAAAGTCAAAGTGTCTCAGCTGATTTCAAGTAGATAGGAAAGGCTACAAAGGCTTCTGTGCTTTCTCTAGTAGGCACTCACAGTAAGGGCACTCTTCAGGTGAGATCTGTTATAGAAGTGTGAGCTATTGAAAATATTCAAAATATTTACATTCTTTAGTGGATAGAAGCACTACTTTATCCTAATCTCTTCTCTAATTATTTGAGTGTCCAGCCATGTCACAGTATAATCTGTGTAATGTCCACAACAAAGACCCATAGCATTTTAATACAACAAATTTCACATAGATGTTACAGTGGTGAGAATTCTGAAAGACTATATATATTTAATAGATTAAATCAATTTCTCAATGTGTATTTTTCCTTGTTTAACCCCTCAACCTTCCTTCTTATTGCTAAAATTTGTTTCCTAAATGCCATATGCTTCTCCAGAATAACAAGACTCAACGGCATCTAAAACACCAATTATTTAAAGTTAAACTTTTCAGTTTTTTTACATTGAACTGTGAGATCTAAAATGACTGATTTTTTAAAAATCTCTTTTTGGATGAGTTTAATTTTTTGTGTTTCCAAACACCAGTTTCTGCTCTGAAACATCACGTGCAAGATCATTTTCAGTGTTCTTCCACTTTTGTCTGGCAAATTCCCCTGTTGTCTATATATGAAAGAAACACAGCTAAACCGGATATACTGAGTGTAAAAACAGAATTTGCATGGGAGGGACAAGGGCAGGGGAAAGTCTGAAACTAAAATTACTCCAAGTGGCTTTTTCAAACTGTGTTTCCAAGGTGACAAAAACCCCTTTATTGCAAGGTTGCTCATTTATCTTGTACAGTTGCCAGAATTTTGATCTAATTTTTAGTTCTGAAGAACTAAAATTATCCCACCCCTTCTCAAAACCCAACCAAACACAACAAAACAGGTTTTAACTGTTTAGTGGCTTCTATCCTTACCATCAATAAAGGAAAATCAGGTCAAATTGTAAATGTGCCAATTTTAGCACCCCTTTGGAAGATGTATCCCCAAACAGCACATTCTGATCATGCATATAGTTCATCAGTTATCACAGATTAAATTATGTGCTGAGACACCCTTACCAGTTTGCAGATTTTTTGAGCTGGCACTTTGCACAAGGTGACAGACAGGGCCCTACCTGTTTTCCTTTCTAAACAACATATGGGCTCAATGAAGACCCTTAGGTATTTACCTGCTTTACCTGAAGAACCAGAGAGAATGATGACCCCCTAGTTTTACCTCCTGTCTTCCCCTTATCACTTCCTTACCCTCACTTACTCTGTCATAGCTGAGCTTACTCCAGGGGTTTCGGACAAGTGCCATGGCACAGCTTCACAGAAGATTAACTTCCTGAAGCGAGACTTTACCATTTCTAGACCTCACATCCACTGCGGTCCTCACACACCTCTTCCCTGGGCCTTGGAAGGGCTTCGCCAGTAACGCTCCCAGGGCCCTGAGCTTTGCCAGGCCCAGGGGCAGACTTTTTGTCTGTCAGTTACCTAAAACAGTCTTAGCAGTCAGCAACCTCTAAAATAGACAGGTTTACTGCTCATTCCGATGGAAACCCATTCCTTCAGGATTCAGTGTGCACAAGGAGGCAACATGCAGGGCGGGTTCTGCTGACTGCACTTACCTCCTCTGCCCACCCAGTGAAAACCAGCTTGTGACTCACAAAGGCATCCTGGTCTCCAGTGGTGTTTCTGGTTCCACACATCATTTGAGAAGGACAACAGTTGTTACAGATGGATGTTAGGAAAGACTGCTTCCCAAGGAGGCATTTCCTTTGCTGCTGACTGGCATGAGCTCTGTTACTTCCCATGCTCAGTGCCGTGGCTGCCGTTGCCTTAGAGATCAAAACCAACTGAAGAAGAATCTGCTCTTCCCAAGCACCAGGGTCTCCTAAGGAACTGGCTGATGCTCATCTTTCACCATTAAGAGGTCCTCCTGTTGTAGTCATTGGACACTACTGCCAGGCAAGAGAGCCGGTATGAGAGTGAACATCAATTGCTTGTGCAGGGGCAAAAGCAGCAGCAACTGCAGGTCTGACCCTGGAGTGGTGCTTGTGCCCTGCGGGAAGAGGGACAACACATGGTGAGCAGGACACCAGCGCACAATTGCTCCATCAGACTGACTCTCTTCTCAGGTAACATGTAAGACACCAGCTCCCTCTGCTCCTCTAACTCGGGGTACTTCCCAGAAATCCAAACTCAAACTACTTGTTCACTGTGCCAAGTTCTGCCAGCACTTAGTGTGTCGTGTAAAGGAACCCCATTAGAAACTGTACCCAAAACATCAAAGAAACAATGAATTATGTAGTTTAATATGTCTGATTCAGCAAGCACTGTGGAGTCAATTGTCTCCCTCAAAGCAAACTGCACATGGCAGTGGTGTTTCTGTCTGAAAAGCACATCCATCTCCCCCTGCCTGTCCACAGGAGATACAGGAAGAAATGCTCCAAAGGCTTTTAGGCCAGTCAGCAGGGGCAAGCCCCACTTTACTAATGCACCTATGACGCTGCAAATCTGCACATCTCAGCCCCTGTTGCACTGGCTTGTGCTCTCCCTGGCAGTTTGCATACAAAATGTATATTCCTTAAACACATTCACAAATGCTAACCTGAAGCAGAATTTTTCTTTACCTGTCAGCAGAGAACATCTGGAAATGATCAATCTCTCTCTCCACCTTGCCCAAATGTCTTCAGGGAAAAATTAATCTTTTAAGACATCTATATTAAAATGAAAAAATGCTTCTGTAAGCTTGCTAAATTCAGTTAAGTTTTCCTGAGAAGAAAGCACAGGAGAGGAAAGGAATCTATTCTTTCTATGAGTAAAAAGATACAAATCCCTTTCCTTACTCTGCTGTTAGGTGCACAGCAAGACCTCCATTGAGAAACAGAGGACCCCAGCACTGTAAATTCACATGTGCAATTAGGTCATATACAGCAGACTTTCCACTGCCTGTAGTGGGATTCATGTCTAGCAGAACTTCATACACATGTGTAGCTTCATGCACGAATGGATGCAGCATCTCCAAGGAGAAATGTTACCAGTCTGGGAACTGATAAGAAATGATCAGTGCTGCAATCTACTCTCACTCTCATTCTCCACCATCCTTTGTACTTAATATAAGAACCAGTGAATCAATTAATAGGAAAAAAACAGTCAAAGCTGAGAAAAAAGCTGACTTTTGAAGGCAATAGTGGTGTGCTACCAAGAGCAGAAACACTGAATCCAGTGTGTTTTTCCCAGCAAGGTGTATTTTGGGGGAGAGTCTGGGGTGCTATGCATGCAGGGCCCCTCGCTCAGGCAGGGTGTGCCTGCACAAGTATTTTGGCTTGGATCAGGAGGCAGCTTTTGAAGTGACTCTCCCTATCAGCCTGGCAGACTCTGCTTTGGTTTTCAGAGTGCACCAGCTGGATTCCTTTCAGATGAAACTCAAACCAGAAGATGCACTCCAGGAGTGCATTTAATGCACTTGGACTGCTGCTGGGCATTGCTCCTGTGGGAGCAAAGCCGAGCTGGCCCACAGCATGGACTAGTTTGCCTTACAGGCACTCTCCTATTGTGCCAAATGACTTACGAACACAAATGTAGCCAGAGATTAAAGACCATCCTTCAGCATGATATCAGAAATAGAACCGATCACATATAGCTTCCCAAAAACCCTAGAGCATTAACCAGGGAGTCAGTAAACCTGCTTATTCCTATGAAAATGGAAGATCCACTAATTTAGCAAACAAAAGCCATATACAGTATAATTGAGAAAAACAAACAAATGCTCAAGATGGACTGACCACCTAAAATGGATTATTTCCTCCCAAGTGCCAGGAAAACAAATTCCCCCAACACTAGTATTGCTGGTTCTTAATGCTCAAGTGTGTATGCACAATCTGGGATATACAGTTCTGATCGAAAATCCCGTACAGTTTCCCAGGAATTAGTGCTATTATTAAACGTGATAGTTTTTCAGGTTAATTTCTGCAGAATGCTATTAAAATCTAAGAGACTTTTGCAGCATGAGAGGGAAAAGCAAAAATCAGGGTCTACCAAATATTCCCAGTATAAAATGACTGATTCATTTAAGCCCCTTCACATTATTTACTAAACTCTGCATTTCAGAGCAATCAATGAAGACAATTGTGTAACCCCCAGCATTACTGTTCTGCTGCAGCCAAAGCAGCATCAAGTGAAGTTTTCACCTACCATGGGGCATATCCAGCCCCTGGAAACATTTGTCCTTTAAGCAAATCACAGTAAGTATTTTCACAGTGAATACAACCATTATCTTTTAGCTTCACAAGTTGCCAAAATCCTTTGAAAAATTAAATGAGGTCTTTCAATTAAAAGCCTAAACACATACAGATCAGTTCCATCTCTAGGACCCCCATTGCTTCTCTCAAGTATAATGGTAGTTTCTTTTCATTCCTTCTGAATAGTCATGAGAAAAAGGTTGGCTTTAAGGGCTAATTTAACTTCTGAGTGAACTTCAGGGTCTGACTGTTAAATCCTATCCAGACTTACCCCAGTACAGCAGCAACACAATCCTCAGTAGAAGTCTGGCCAAGGAAACTTGGACGCAGTGCACTGGAGCAGGTTTTGTGACCAGACAAAGTGCTCTCAGAAATTACATCTTTTGCCATAATTCTGTCATTTACCTTAGAATTAGTTTGGTTTTTTTAAATGACATTAAAGTTGGGGGTTTTTTTCCCTTGGCTATGCCAAAACAAAAGAACCAAGGCAAAACCTGAGGTACATCACATTTTATAACTGCGAATACATCATCCTGAGCCATGTACACCTATGCTGACACACAAGCAGAGTCCTTGCTCTGTATGAACACAAAACTACAAACCATAGAACTGCTTGAGAGGGTTATACATTTCCACAAAATGGAGAAGAAAGTTATAAGCTCTCTTGTTCAACTGCATGTTTTTGCTGATTTCTACTGATTCACTAGTGCACTAAGTTCCCAGCACTGGCAGAAGGGCTAGTGGTGCTGGTTGCATCCCTGTCTTCCCTTCCAGCACTGTTTTTAAGCCAAGAGGTCTGACAGGAATGGTGCGGGCCCAGCTGGCCTGGGGCAGCCAATGGGCTGGGTCACCTTGGGGAAGGCACATTCCTGCCTTATTTTTGTAACCTTCTAAGAAAGAAGGTTAGGAGCCCATGGTAAAATTAGATAAATGCAACTTTTCAAAGCCAATGCTTCCTTTCTTATTTTACAGAAGGGTTTTTCTTGAGTATTCTTAAATTTAAACCCACTATAACTTTTTCAAGCTGATAAAACCCTTTTCCTTGGGCTTTCCTCTACTAAGTTAGAAACTTTGAAACTCAGTAATTGTCTGAAATATTACCATGACATTTAACCACTCCTTATTTTCATATTGATTTTCACTGCTTTGTTGAAGACAAACCCATTTGACTAAAATTGTGTGCCAAATAATTTTTTTCATTATGATCCATCAATGTAAGAATTATTTTTTTAAAGAGGAAGGATTATGGTTACTCCCTACAGAGCATTCAAAAATGAATGCTCATGTGAAATTTAGAGTGTTTAAAAGCTGTTTAAAATGCCTTTGTCTAAAGCAAGATATCAATAAGGCAAACAAAACAGATATGTACTGTTTCAAGAGACAATCAAGTATTAGAAAGAAAACTAGAAGCAAATTGGGGTCTATGGTATAGAGCAGAGCTGCAGATTCAACAGGCACTGTGCCTGTGGGTAACAAAAGCGCTCTCTGCTGGAGCAGCACGGCTGGAAAACCAGCACAGGGGATGGCAAGAGCCAAATTATTGATCACAGGGCCTGTTTGCCAAGAGGTCTGGTGGGTGATTCTGCCAATCGGACAGTGCATCTTCCTGCCAGCTATTTGATACTTTTCTAACTCAACAGCTGTCGCAAGAAGGATGAGAATAGGCAGGGAAATAGGGGATTCCCAGCCAGGGCAGGGGATGATACACACCTGGGATCCTCACAAGGTCAGACTAGAGTTCATTTGTCACTGGCTCTGAAGCATTCAAGGAGCCCCAACTTTAGACACATACAGTCTGTATCAGGCAAGTCTCCCTGTTTCAGCAGCACTGAAATTGCTTCATGACATGGATTCCCCTTACTCTCATATTACCAGCTTGAGGTGTCAGTTGTGCTTCTGTGGGGAAATAATGCAATTAATCTATTAATATTAATGTAATAATTCTATAGCATATAACTCTGTGTTGTCTTATATGAGTCTATGTGTTGCCTTATATAGATACTTTGAAAAAAATACGTTTGCAAAGTGTAGGCAGTAATTCATTACTATGTCAAAGATCATGGCAACAGGGCTTATTTAAACTGTCAGAGAGATACAGCTTATTTACAAGTATCCAAGAGGCACTCACAAAGATTCCTGTGAGAACTAGACACTAATGATAAGCAAACCTTACATCTTGTACGCAACACAGTATTAAAGTATTAACTATTAAAACAGTATGTTTTAAACAAGCCCTTGTCAACCTTCTAACTACATGAAATAATAAAACCTTTTGAAACATTTCAGACAATATATAAGCTCTTAATCTCACAAAATACAATTTTACCAGTCCTAAGAAAGAGATTACAGCAGAAAGTGACACTTCCTCTAGACCGGAAGCCTAACAGAGAAACTTTTTTTTTTTTGGTAAAACCCTTCCTTAGGTCTTTATTAAGTAGTTGTGATCCCTTCTACAAAATCAGTTAGTCTCTCACATTACCTGGTGTGGTTCCTTAAAATATCTCTTACCACATTGTGTCAGAGGTTACTTTTTTAACAAAACTGGACCATGTTCTGCTCCCCACAGAAAGACTCCCCAGTGACTTTTGCTGGGACCCCGCTGCTGGCAGGGGTGTTGTTTGTTTGATGGGTTTGTTTGAGGAGAGTGTGTTAATCCTCTCCTGAGAAGTTCTGTGGTTTAACTCCCCATTACATTTTCCTGGGGCTACCCTGTGTTAATCCTGTATTTGTTTTCATATCAGTCCATCTGCAGCAAGAAACATGTGGTAGGAGAAGTTATGGTAAGGAATGTTACAGTAAGGAATGGGACATCAGTGTTCGATCCAAAGAGTCAGTTCACCTTGTTAGAAGACAACAAAACAGACTTCTGGTGTAGCTGCTCACAGCTACAGCAAATCAAATATGAGATTTATCTTTTGAGCTACCAAGACTGTAACATTCTTAAGATGAAGACCACTTTGTCTTTTAAATGAAGAGCCCTGATAAAATTATTTGATAAGAACCAAAAATGTTTATCTCCATTCATTGAATTCATTACATTCTTCCATCAGTCCAGCTCCACAGGTCCTGGCATCCCTGAAAATTCCTGCTTTCTTCATAAGTGCCCTGAAGAAAATAGTTCAAAGGAACCAGCAGCACAAATCCATTCCAATCTCTGGCGCGACTCTGCCTTCCAGGTCCAACGGGTCTTTGCACATTTCTAACAGTGACACAAATTCTGTGGACTCCTCTGAAGATGATGTTGTTCATTTTGGTCTGTGATAGTCTCAGCATAAAGAACTAGCTCAATGGAATCTCTATCCCTCCAGTATTCCCACTATTTCTTGGTTCCTAATTATATGACTTATAAACTTTCAGAAAGCAGTCCACTGCTACCAGCAAGTTTGTCTCAGGAACAGAACTATTCCCTGAGATTCCAGTATCCCACAGGAAGCCTTCTGTGCAATGAAAACACTGTATTTCTTTTCAGCAGTTTTCTGTATTTTGCCAACGTTTTGCTCTACAGAAATCCTGCTTTTGTTTCAGTGTTGACACTTTGAGACAGCTGCAGACTGCCCAGCTAATTGCTGCCTCTTGCTACATCATTTGTTAAACTTCACCTCAGTCAAGGCATCCAGAAAACCCCTTTGGCAGTAATGGAATCAAGTTTCTTAGCAAGGTGCCTCCATTTGCTCAAGGGTTTTCCAAACACATCTTATGCTAGTGTTTTAGAGAGTGTAGCAAGCGTGGGTAGAGCCCTTCTCAAATCTTCGTTCGCGAAGCCTCGCCATGAGAGAGTGTTTTCCCCTGTAACATTTGCCTTCCTGAGAATTACAGAGAAGAGTCGGCATCTCCTCCCCAGCATGCCTGGACAGCCATTTCCACTCAGTTGCTGTAGAGCAACTCACCTGTCAACAAGCTCACTTCCGTAGGGCACCGGTACCACCATGCTTTGCCCAGGCCTGATGGTTGCTGTGCTTTTTCCACCTATTTAGAAACCAACCTTTCAGATTTTCCCAGTCTAACAAGTAATTGCAGGTGTCCTTAAACAACACTTCTCAAAAGGGAAATGCTACACCGCTGTAGCCATTGCCAGGGGTCCCTTTCAACTGGTACAACCATTTATCCTTCAAGAACACACACTTCAGCTGTGATCATCTTCCGTGCTTTTAAGACACAAACCATTTGTAAATGAATCAGCGTTTCACCAGGGTCAGTATGCATCAGGAACAGGAACAGCAGTGTAACAGGGATGCCTTGCCACAACCTCCCTGTTAGCATTCCTGGAAGGAAGCACTGCCTGCCACAAAAGCCATTATCCTCAACAGATGTACTTCTATACTGCTGTGAATTCTTCTTTGCCAGATCATCCTGCCTTTCTTGGAAAGCCAAGTAACACAGCTGCTATTGTGCCAGCATCTGGAAGCAAAACAGTGTGCTCCCTGCAAATTAATTGCCTTCCAGACACCATTTTTTCCAATTTTGACAAATATTTAAGAGAATTTCCTCAAATCAAACCCATATGCATTTTTTACTGTCTTTTTTCCTGTTACACATAATGATCATAATCAGATTTGATTAATCATAAAAACAGTAGAATGATGAGTTAATAGAGGACTAATTTTCAGAGGCAATCTTCCCCACTTGTCAGTGGGAGTGTATGTTCACTCTCACTGTCTTCTCTTGAAAGACAATCCAGGATAAACTGTTCTATAGTTAGAGATTTTTTGAACACCTGCGCTATCAGTCTAAGTTTAATTGCTGTTCACTCACACGTTTCACAGATCCTGATGCACAGAGTAGACAAACTTTCATTGTTAGATGCCCAAACCTGAAGAAAACCTAACAGTCTATTTCCTGAAATCTTTTGAGTTGCATCAGAAGCTGCAGCACAACAATTACTCTCATCATCTTCTGAAGATGATGCACTGAAGCATCTCTACCAAACCCAACTTCCAGCTGCAGAACCAATCCATGCAGATAACTAAGCTGCAGACAGGCTCTCACAGCTTTGTTTCAGATGTCTCACTACAGAAGAAGCAGCATAGTTTTTTTATGCCATTTCTCCTGAACAGGGAAGCTGCCATGGTCACTGATTACAATGAAGAATTCATCAACCTGTAAATAATGCAATTAATCATCCTTGTCCCAGATTAGCCACACTGGTTTTCTCACTGGAAATTGAGTACTGAATGGTGTTAACTTAAGACAACTGGATACTTTGTATATCATATGATCTGAAAACAAAAGGAGTGATTGGCATAGTAACCTCCTGAAGCTGCCCTGTAGAATACCAGAGCAAACAGTACAAAAGCTTCCTTGGTCATAGCATTCATGGGAATGAATCCTATTTCCAGAGCTGGTGATATTAACCTTCAGCTGTAATGCTCTTCAAGGAGCACTTCTCTAGCAAACAGAGCTATTTTAACACTTGAGAACTGAACAGTCCATTAAATATTATGGATTATTTCATGTACAATCCTGCAAATTACAAGAAATGGTACCATTCATCCCACATAAACCTGGAATAAATTCTGTACCTACAGGATAGCAGAGGCAGACTTCTCAAAAAGTGTCTTGATA
Organism: Platyrinchus mystaceus; assembly: GCA_035041135.1. Lineage (NCBI taxonomy): Eukaryota > Metazoa > Chordata > Aves > Passeriformes > Tyrannidae > Platyrinchus > Platyrinchus mystaceus. The sequence goes on from JAWWLV010000005.1 coordinate 14,394,369, forward strand.
GACATGCTATAATCTGCAGCTCAAAGCCTGGACACAAACTAACCCTCTGGGAAACTCAACAAACATCTGATTTTCATATCTGACCAGGAGCTTGCTGCTATTCCCTACCCTCAGCTCTCTGTGACAGCTACAGTATAAACGCATCCCTATTAAAAAAGGATAAACAAGATTAGAGTGAGCCTTTTCTTTCAGAGGCTTCCCATTCAGCACTTCAAGTAAAACATCCTTCATTTCTTTGTAAACAAATCTCACAGAAACCATTTGATCTCAGACGACCAGGACCTAGAGACCAGCTATCTGAGTAGCTTGTGGCACTCTGCATCCTGAAGTGGATGATGTAAGGCTTCAGTGCCTGCATGGAGACAGCTATTCCTGTAAGAGAACCGCTCTGATTTACATGGCAGTTTTTAGTGGAAGTTTCATACGCTACTACTACAATGAAGAAGAATTTACATTAGCATTCTAGACAAAGTGAAGTATAGGCATGTATCATTTATCACTATGTCTCAACAAGATGCAGACATCCAGAGTTCCTGAACTGTCCTGCTACACTGGCTGCCCATCTAGTAAAAGCTCCATTTCAGCAAGCAGTCGTATTTGACTGTGGCAAAGGGGTCTTTATCCCAGCTGGAACTTCGCAGGGTCATCACTAAGGGTGTGAGAGGCTTTTCCCCCTTCCAACCCAGAGGCCAGCCCTGCCCTGCTCTCTCAGGAGCAGGTCCCTGCTCTAGCCCAGCATCGCAACTGCGGATGGAATATTTTGAGAAACCCTACTCAGAGCTGGCACTCCATAAGCTTTGTCATGACATCATCCCTCATCCTGGAGCTTGCTAGGACAGTGTCCAATATATGGGGAACCCTCAGCTGTGTACAAGTACCATTTTTTGAATTGTTTCCAGACTAACAGCACAGAAGGGGTGGAATATATCATGGATTTGGACCGACAGCCTGTGAAACTGGTAAGGAGCAGTTGCGGACTCTGCAGGCAGACAAGGATCCAGGGAATGCATTAGCACACTGCGAAGGCTAGAACTGCATAACTTGTTGATAATTTCACATATTCACTAAAAATGAATACATTTTTCTATATATTGAGGTTCAAAAGATTTTTTGAAAATCACTTAAAAATATTAACATCATATTAGCACATAAATCTGTTCTGCCAAAATAAAGCTAGTCCAAGACAGAGGAAAAAACAAAAATGTTTACATTAAAAATTTAATTACATAAACTTCTATTAGTAGGCCCTAATCTCACTGCAGACTTCCTAAGGCACAGAATCTTTATATGAAAAGAAACCTAGAGCAACCCATCCTTCAATCCAGTGCCAGCTGGTACCTTTTCATACACAGACCCAAAACTCCATGCAGCAAGATGTCACAAATGCAACATATACTGACTAGCACTTTTAGAATATTACCAACCGCTTGTACTGAAATAAATAAAATTTGGCAGTAAAAACTATCATAGCTTTGTCTTAATTTTCATCCACATAAATACCTAGATTCTATTTTCTATTTCAAGAAGAGTACATTAAATGCTTCAATTCTTCCTGCATCAGTTAGTCTCATGATTCACTGATGCAGATCCCACAACGTCAAAAATAATTATAAAATATTAAACTCCATTATTAGGTCCAACTTTTTTTCAGATCGTAGCTGTATATTTATTTAAACAAAAAACCCCTGAGGAATCTGTTGAGTCATACATCACTGAGTGGCATATAGTACAGAATTCATCCCTCCTATTCACCAGGCATGCAATGCAATATTTATACCGCAGATGTTTTCAAATGTGGCTTTATTCCAGTGATCTATTTGCAGTCTATACATACATTTAAAAACAACAATATGCGAACATATCACAGAACAGTACCTAAAAAAATCTTTAATATATATTCCTTTATAAAAGGTTTTGACACAATGGAAAAATCAGTTCAGAAAAACTCATGTTACCAGGTTTCTTGATAAACAAAATATTATGAAGTCCTGTAACCTGCATGAACACAAGTATCCATCACAATGGATCCCTCTTTTAAATTCTCCTTTTAAATAAACAGGTTTAAATTTTGTTCAGTAAATAAGTTTCTACCACAACACTGTCCATTTAATTTTGTGCTTTCCAAAAGGCAAGCATACTACAGAAATAAAATTCCCTACCCGACAGGAGAGAGAAATTCAGTAAACATGTATTTGTTTCCCATTTCAGCAGAGGAATCCAAGTTCACTGACATTTTTATTATGTCTAAATCCATCATACCCTGCTTATACCTTCTTCTTCTTCTTCTTCGCCTGCTCTCCAGAGTCTACTTTACGTTTCTTAGCAGAAGCTGGTTCATCATCTTTTTCACCATCTTTAAATAAAAGACAGAATTAATCAAAGTCAGAAAAGCCAGTATTTTGTCTTAAACACCATCCTCATCTCAGAACAACTGACTCAACCACACTGGAGAGGCTTGGAAGAAAGACACAATAGTATTAACTTATGATACCCTCATTTTTGGAATACAGACAGTATGTGGACAGAACAGGAATGGTTATTTGTTCTTACTGCCATTGACCACTGAGGATAACTTAAGAGGAGTCTTTATGCTATTGTACAGTATCTGTTCTAAAAAACTTATTATTTGAACAGATAATAAGAAAAGCTAGAAAAGGACATTTTATAAGCAGGAAATAATGTCAATTAACCATTTTTCTTCTTACTTGAGATGAAGACTAAGAGAAATGCATGATGGGAGGGATGAACATACGGAATACATGGAGCAAGACATAACAACTGCCACTGGGAAAGAATGTCCAGAACCAAAAAAAGAGCAAGACAACAAAAAACACATTCCTTTGGAAAAGGTTTGCTGAGAACTTTACTGGTGAACCAAAACATTATTGTGTGTTCTGAAAGCCCAGAATTTCTTTTTCTGGTTTTGTTCTCTTGTTTTTTGCTGGCTATTCTCTTTCTCCAGCAATTAAAAAAAAATTCCTCCCACCTGTCAAATATTTCTTTACTTCCCAGATTAGCATTGCAGCTTGTACCATGATTAAAAGTGAAGGGTATAGTAAATAGTTTTGTCACTCATCTGTCACATGGACATACTATTTAATTCCCTTCTCGGTCCCCAAGTTTTGCAAACACTGTAAAAATAATCTGATCTACATCTATACTCAAGGTCAACACAGCAGCACCTGAAGAAGCTCTCATACCACCGTTTTAGCAGCAACATGACTGAACCTGTTGCATTCACAGAACTAGAGCTCTATAGTCTTTAATCCTTCCCCGCTAATGGCAATGGGACAGGAGCAGAGGGACTGCTGGGGGGTCTATATTGATTCTAGAAAAGCCGAAACACCGGCAGGGCAGTCCAACCATCCCTGCAGCCAGAGCGCTCTGCCCTCGGGCAGCAGGGGATGGAGGATTGGCCTGTGGAGCTTCCTCCGGGCTCAGGGCAGGGAGGGCTCCGCTCATCGACCACTCAGGGACCCGCCCGCCCAGCCCGGCTCTCGAAACACACCCAGCCTGCGCAGGGCACAGCCGCCCCACCGCCAGGGCCTCACCCGATTCCAGGAGCTCCTGCTCCTCGTCCGGCAGGAACTTGGCCTTGCCGGCCGGCCGGGGCGCATCGTCGCCGTTGTCCTCGTAGATGTTGGACCACTTGATGGCCATGTCGAGGGCGGGCGCCGGCGGCGGCGGCTTCTCGGGCGGGCTGTAGGTGTCCGGCGGGGGCACGGCGTTGCTCCTCCACACCTTGAACTCCCTGGGGGGCTGCGGGAGAGACCAGAGCGCCCGTCACACCGCGCCGGAGGGCCAGGGACGGCCCCGCCGGCGCCTCGGCGCCCTCCGCGGCCCCCGCACCTCCTCGGGCGCCCGCAGGACGCGGCTCTCCCAGTCGATCTCCTTGTTGAGCGGGTTATAGAGGAAGGCGGGCGGCTGCGACACCCGGCGGAAGAGCTCGTCGGGCGGCGGTAGCCGCGGCCGCCCCGGGCTGCCCCCCGCGGCCGCGCCGCCCCCCGCGGGGCGCTCGTCGGTCTGGGGCTCGTCGGTCTCCGAGTCGGAGCTGGAGCTGCCGTAGGCCGCGAAATACCCCAGCGGATCCTCCCCCTGCGCCGCCATGGCGGGGCCGCGCCTCGCACCGCCCGCGGAAACCGCGCCCGCGCCGAGGGTTCCGGCCCCGCCACGGCCGGAGCGGCCCCGCGGGGAACCGCGGCGGGCACCGGGAGCGGGGATCCAGCGGGAGGAGGGATCCAGCGGGAGCGGGGATCCAGCGGGAGCGGGGATCCAGCGGGAGGAGCGAGGAGCTGACCCGCCAGGCCGGGCAGGGCTCACGCTACAGCGCGGGGTGCGTCGCCCCGAGGGACCCGAAACAGACAGGGGAAATCAGACACGAAACCGAGCCACCTCCATTTCTACCTGCAGGCCTAGAGGGAAAACAGGTTTTTCTTTAATGTCCGGCCACTGGCTAACCCAGGGCAGACACAGCGCTGACCAGCGCTGTCTAGCCAGTAGGGTATCTTTACCACAACAGATTTTTCAAATTTGCTGGAAAAGGTTTCTACTAGACCTACCATGTCGTTCACACACACACACACACACACACACACACACACATATATATATGTAGCTATATTTATCTGTTACTGCATCAGCTAAAATACTTACTGGCATCGTTCAAATGGCACAATACTGTATAGGGGTAGTTTAGGTTGGATATCAGTAAAAAGGTTTTCACTCCGAGTGTGGTTGGGCACAGAAGAGGCTCCCCAGGGAAGTGGTCATAGCACCAAGCCTGTCTGAGTTCAAGAGATATTTGGACAACACTATCAGGCACGTGGTGCGATTCTTGCAGTGTCCTGCACAGGACCAAGATTCGGCTTGATGATCCTGTTGAGTCCTTTCCAACTCAGTGTATTCTATGATTCTGTGTTCAGAATACTTATACTACCACAGAAGCTGGATAAGGTCTGAGCAAGAGATTTTGGTTATAATATGATCAATTCCTTTAAAGATACTGAAACTGTATCCAGCTGACCTTTCATAATTAGTGCCATGATCATTATTTTGACAGAAGCCCTACTCACAAAATACAATGAAAACAACCACTGAAGTGAGACTCCACAGTCCCTGCAACATTTGCAATTCCTTTTTTGAGTCATGCTCCTCAGCACTCAAAGTTCTTGTTTCTCCCCCCATTAATAAAAATAAAAATCATAATTTAAGAATGAAGTCAATATATGCATGGCTGGAAGCAACACTTCTCACATCTGTAGGAAGATGAGCAGTAATTTGAAAAAAAAGCAAGAATCAGGTTAGTAATACTAGACATGAACCACAGAAACTAAATAAGCAGCTGAGTTCTTGATTTCACATGCATGTTTGCCCTACAGACTGCTCTTCAGTGCAGTTGTACAGGCACAGGCATTTCACATTAAGTCAGTCTTTCCACCAAAGACAAACCTCTCTGACAAGACAAGGAGAACAAAAGCCTCCTGCACATACAAAACCAAAACCACACATCCACCTATCAGCACTTGCTCTTGCAACCTGCACATCTTAATAACAAGAGAGGCAGGCAGAAAAACAGGCAACTATACAAAAGAATTTATTCCAAAAGTTGTGATAAAAATATTTTCACAAAATGCACGCTATGAACATTTGGTAGGATAATACATTCATTCAAGGTCTCATGTCAGTAGCTCCCCAGGGAGCGGTCCCTGCAGGGCAGGCTTCCTGCAGGCTGCGTGCTGGGTGGGTGGCACACACCAGTGTGAGATGAGAGCTGCAAGGCAGCCTCCACCCTGAGCTGAGGCACTTTCTCTGTTAAGGCCAAGCTTGCTCGCTCTCCTCCCTTTACAAGAATCCAGGAAGGGACCCAAACCTAAGCACAGCTCTTTAAGTGGTTACAGTGGGCATTTAGACAAATCACTTTCTAGACATCCGAGTAAGTGCAACTACAGTTCAAGTTAATGGACAAGAAGGATTTCAGCCTACCCTTAATTTCATGTTAGAGAGCAAAGTTTTGCTTGAATATTTAGGCACTTAACTTCCAGAGTGCCATCTAATCCAGGCACTTTCATTGAAAAGTACTTTCACCATCCTGACAGTCTATGACTGTAGATGCATACAAGAAAAACAAGGATCCTTATAAACACATCATTATCAGATGTAAGATATTCATATACTCGCTATGGAGTGTAGCTGAACATTGCAGTTTATTTTAACCTACTTCCAAAACCAGAGTAGTAATGAAAAACAATTTATAGAGACTATATTGAAGTCCTGCAGATGGCCTGTCTCCACAAAAGGAGAGCAGTTTAGGAATATTACCTCAGTGTGAATTTAAATGGAATTCTATGGCTATAGCACACTATGAGGGTCAAAATAATTTAGAGCCTTAAATATAAACCTACTCTTTGATATACTGAAAACATCCCACCACTTTAAAGTGTAGTACCACAGAACACAACTGTACACATGTCCGAGTAAGAGTTTACCTAATTTTAAAATTATTACAGGCCACCTGCATTAAAGGTAGATTACAACTCAAGAGTGTGAGAGGAATACACTGTGTCAAGAAATGAGAACCTTCCCATGTTGAAGCAGTTTAAAATGCATTTGACTCTAAACAATTTGAAATGTAAACCTGTCTGTCTTCTTTGAAAAGGAGGTATCTGAAGTGCCATATTTCCAGAAGTCCTCAGGTACGGATACTTTCTTGTTACGGGACTTCTCCACTTTTCCCTACTGGGACAAAACATACAAGCTTTTTGCTCTTTGATAACATCCTACAATAACATTTTCTTACAGCTCTCATGATGCTGTTACAGCAGTTTACATTCTTTTTCCAGTACTAACGAGAATTTAAAGTGCATCTCAAATCAGGAATTCTGAACTGATATACAAGAATAATATGCCAAGACTTGCAGAAGTATATTTGTGATATCCAGTGCCTTTTGGTTTACCAGTAGGACAAAGTTCAGACAGTGAAGAGACTCCTTGAAAGTAAAAGTATAGCTACAGATTTGGCCAGATTTGTAAGGTTTTAGCAAATGGAGCTGCACACACATACATGGAGAGCAGGAAATTATCCTACTGAGAAACATTTAACTTGGTAAACAAGCATAAGCTTTTTGGTAAGAAAGCTTAAGCTTTTAGTTTAGAAAGTTATTTTTCCATACTCACTACTTTTCCTAACTATCTTTCTCAATTCACCCATCACAGAAACACTAAGAAAAGCTCACTTGTTAGTTTCTGTAGGAAGAAGAAACCCATTTGTCCTATAATTTTAGCGTAAATATCTGCAGCTACATGTGAAATCTTATACACATTGGTTTTAAAAACAAACCTTTGCTGGTATAGTAAGAAGATATTTTGAGAAAAGCTCCCTAATGGAAAACAAAACAAACCAACCAACCAACCAAAATCAAGCAGCTCCAGAGTCATACAATTACAAAATAAGACTTAAACCAGAAAATGCATAGATTATAGATTGTTTCCTCTGATTTTGCTAACAATTTCAAAACAACATCTTTTTAACCTCTGTGAGACATCACACAAAGTTTCAGTACCATTTGGATGAACAGACCAAAGTCACTACGTTCACTGCAGTTGAAGAGAACGTGATCTTAAAGGCAAAAAGCAATTGTCACTTGAACTAGTACATGGATCTTGCTGGTCTGACTGGAGCTCTGGAGGGAGAGGGGGTGCACCCGGGTCTCCAGGCCCTGGGAGGGTGGCTGAGAAAACAGTGCTCTGTGAATTTCCCATCTCTGCAATTGGTAGATTCATTGAATGAAGAGAGACAGCGGAAACAAAAGCAGCGGTGCTATAATCTTCTTCTGGATGATGTATCTGAGTAGACTCTTTGTCTTTTGTTTTATCAAAAAAATTTGATTCATCAGAAAATGATCTAGAAAGATCATTTGTTCCTCCATACAGCGAGGTCATACAGGTGCTGCAGCTTAGACCTAAGACAAAAAGACAGAAACTGGATTTAATTACAGTATGGTGCCCTCTTAAAACTGTGCTCTGATTTATATAACAGTAAGGCTGTCAAAGATCAATTGTCTGTATTTTTAACAGACTAACCACTTCATCTCACCTGTGACATCCAATATTCATGACAAATTAAAAAACAAACAGGCAGGTTATCTAGGCTGATGTGAATGGTTTCTCTGCACCTCAGTATCAGCTTCTATTTGTCAAAGATGCACCGTAATTTAAGGTTCATTTTAGAAAGTCACTTTAGCCTTTCAGCCCAACTTTTGTTAGATTTTTCTGTGTTCTTCAAAGTTTTAAAAGCTTCAACCACACGGTTCTGCTCCAAAGTGGACAGCATTTGAAGGCTGTTTTAACCTGAAGCCAGAGAAAACTTCAGGCCCTTCATCTCTAGGGTTAAAATGTACTTCTTCCTTCTTTATTTCTCTTTTGGGTGTGGAAGGGGAAGTAAAGCTTTTGGTGTAGAAAGCTTATACTTTCTTCCTTTGTCTTAAAATATGAGGACACATAATCACTTCAAGCTTTGTGTGTCAACAACACCTCTCTGCTTGTATGAAACAACACACACATGTATTTACAGTGTCTAATTTTAAGCTTTAGCGTTGAAGACATACAGGGGAACTCCCATCATGTTGCATTAGCTGGCATATCTTCCGCTGAGGTGCAAAGTTTAACAAAACCAGAGCATCCTGCCACTGCAGCAAATAGCTTCAAGAGAAATGCAAGGTGGAAGATAACCACCTATTTTTGAAAAGCAAAACTGAAATGTGAAGACTTATCCAGACTTATCCTTATAACAACACAATAGGGGTTGTTTTTGCAATTTGTTATTTATGATGTGTTCGGATAGTAAAAAGGCAAAGCCAGGATACATGCACTAGGATCTTAAGCCCAAACTGATGATATTTCCTAACACGTTGTTCCAAGCGCTAGAGGAAGACTTTAATTTTGCAGACCCTCAAAATAAAACTTATATCTTACACATCATTATTATAAACTTGTTACCTTTGAGAGCTTCAAGCTTTTCATTTTTGACTTTCAACACTACATCAGTTATCTTTTGTAACAGGAAGTTTTGTGTTCTTTCTCGTCTGATAGATTCAACCAAAGCATCTAGTCCCTTTGGGTTTTCTGCTAAGTAGTCCAATAACTTCCCAGTTTTTTTCCTACTGGAAGATCGAGCAGAAATTTCTTCTGTGTCCTCTCGAGTGAGTATTTTCTTTGAACGCAGGTAATCAAAGTGTCTCTCAGCTATGATTTTATCACACAAGTAAGGACGCATTCTTTCTAAAGCCTGAAAACCAAAACAAACTAGTATTAGCCAACACTTCCATTTATTTAGAAGTCTGTAGTTGAAACCTGTGTGATTTTGATACAGGTTAGCAAAAGAGTTTTTAAAGCTGCCACTGCATTACTTAGATGAGATTTTTCTAGTGTAAAAAAATAAAAAAAAAAAGTTACCTAATTATCCTTTTCATTAGTTCTTTGAGTGAATTCAGGAGTTCTAATGCATATTAAGAAATAAGCTGACTATTACAGAAAATGTTAATTACATCAAGTCTGTGGTTAGCACATTTCAAAACACCCAACAACTAAAAATGAAAAGAAATATCAAATAGCACCTTTGTCTACAGACACACTTATTCTCACTGACCACTCGATTGCCACATTTCCACACTATTTGTATCCACAAGGAACAACTCCAAAATATTGCAGTTGCTGATATTTTCTGTACATAGAGCAAAAGCAGTGTCAGAGCAACAGCATGAATATACTCACGGTTTAAAAGGTTCATAAATAAACACCGCTATTGACAAGTTCAACAGATTACTGCCATCCAAAACACACGTTCTTTCATCCTTAAATGTTCATACTCTCATCAACATTACTGGCTACTTTCTGTTTTCAGCAAAGTGCCTTCTTTTGGTTCAATATTTTAGACTAAACACGTGAAGCACCCTGCACACCTCTAACATGCTGCACAGACCACAGAATTCCTGCAATTCTGATGACTGGCAAAAGCAAAACAACTCTACTCGCCTCTGCAGTGTAACTTCAGTGCACAAGTGTAAAGTGCTTGCTTCCCAGTCTCACAATGAGATAAATTAATCCAGACTGAATCAGGATGAAGTAGTCCTTCAGAATCCAGATATCAGTGAATAAATATGGGGGGGGGGGGGGGGAGGGAAATCAGGAAAACATAGAAGATTCAATAAAAATTATTTAACTATATTTCATGAAGATATTCACGCTCTCTATAACAGGAGTAGCACATACATTTGCTGCCAGGCTTTGGGTACCACGTTAATTACTCATGCCGGCTGCTGCCTCCTGTGCCCCATATCCTGGTGCAGAGGCACCGGGAGAAGCGGCCCCGCGCTGCTCTGGCCTTGAAACGCCACCCAGGGCGGGCCGCTCGCAGCGGCACAGCCGGCAGCCGGGACCGCGGGTGCACAGCGGGGCCAGGGCTAAGCTTTTGCGGCTCACTACCAGCCTCGCACCGGGAGGGACGCCGGGGGGCACAGCAGCCGCTCCCGCCGGCCCCGCGCTCGGAACTCCCCGCCGCCTTCCCAGCGGCGCCGCGGGGCCGGGCCCGCCCGGAGAGACCAAGCGGGGGCGGCGGATCCGGGTCCCTCCTTCCGCTCCCCGCAACCGGGCCCCACTCGCCGCCCCGCGCCCGGCCCGGGCACTGCGGCTCTGGGCCCTGCCCGCCACTTACATCCTTCTTCACCTCTGCCATCTCGTCCTCCGTCAGCGGCCGCCCCGCGGGCCCCGAGCTCGACTCCGACCCGAGCCCCGGGCCCTCCATGGCGGCCCCTGCCCGGCGCCGCTGGGGAAACCCGCCCGGGGCGGCGCTTCCGGGACGGCCCCGCCCCCGCCGGCCCCGCCAATGGGCGCTCGGGACCGCGCTCCGCCCCGGCTCCGGGCCCCGCCCATCAGCGCGTGCGCGGAGCGGCGCGCGGCCCCCGGGCCGGGATCCGGAGCGGGGCTGGGATGCGGGGCTGGGATGCGGGGCTGGGATGCGGTGCCGCCTCTTCCCGCCGCACGGGACGGGCACGGGCCGCGCACGGGCCGCCTCCCCGCTGTCCCGCCGCCCCACGCCCGGCTGCAGCGGTGGGTTGAAGCTGCGCCTCTCCGTGCCTGTCAGCGGCAGTGGCCGCTCCCGCCGCCTCCCGGGGCCGTGTGACGACCCCCCCGTTAACGGCCGGTCGTGGGTGCCCAGTGGGGTTGGGGCCCGCAGCGCCCGGCGGGGGCGGCCGCCCCTGGCACGTCGTGGCAGCGGCTTTAAGGTGACAGTCGGTGATGATTCCCCGGGCGTTTTAGAGACGGGCTGTTTCAGTCCCCCCGCCCCTGCTCGCGGCTCTCCCCCAGGGCAGCTCCAGGGGGAGCCGCTGCCCCGCCGGGACGCGCCGCCGGCTCCCGGCCCTGCCCCGCCGGGCGAACCCTCGGGAGACAGCGGCCGAAACATCATGGATCGGTGTTCTTTCAGCTGCCGAAGGTGGAACTCGGGCTGTTCTTGCACTCTTAAAGATTTAGTTTCCAGCGGATAAACATGAAAGCGTGTAAAGTAGAAGCGATCAGTACCGGAGTTTGCTGTCAGTAAGGCAAAACTACTAGTTTTGCAGTAGTTTTACAGTTTTGCAAAGCCTTTTCGCTTGATATGCCTTGTTAATGCAACCGTACTTCAAATGTTAACTGTGATGATACCTATTTTACAGTGCTAGTGTTCCCAGCATTTCAGTAAACCCAAAGATCTTGCCCAGAACACTTGAGAAATAAAGGACTGGTCACAGGTTGTTTTCTGTAGAGCTGGGTGTTAAAATCACAGCCAATCCCCAAACCAATTGCCAGAAAGCACACAGCGAGTTCTGTTTCCTGCCACTGCTGTGATCTGCCCGGTGAAAACTCCTTCAGACCCACCCTCACCATCTAGCCCTGCAGACTTGATTTGGCAGCACACCTCTGCTCACACCTCAAACCCTTCTGTGGTGTTATTCCCACCCTAAGAAGCCTTTCTTTGCTGTAGTTCATTTGAATTTCTCTAAGCTGTTTGTGTAGCTCTAGATTAAACATCTGAAATACAAAGTAAGCTATTTATCTCCAGTTTTCCTGCTCGGAGGGCTTCGGGGCAGACAATTTTTTTCAAGTCCAAGCGCCTACATTGATCCTCCCTAATCTGTGCTATGCATCTAAATACATGGAAAGGTTTCAGATTCTACGATTCTTCCAGAGAGCTGATTGTGGCACTTCTGAGACAGAGCCAGGCATCTTCCCAGCCCCTGATTCCCATCCTTGTTTATTAAACCACATGCCTTCCAGCTCCCCCTCCTCAAGGTGAATTATATTGCAGACTTTGTTGGCTCTGTACAACACTGCTGATAAAAACATCTATCATGCATTCTGGAGTTGGAGTATTTGTTAATAACCTTGCTCAGCCAGAGGTGCAGTTCAAAGCCACGTGATGTCTGGAGGGTTAGGCTGCTGATTCCTGAGCCATGTAAGAGACAAACTGGAATGATTTAACTTCATCAATGAGGAAGAGAACATGCGGTTAGAGATACAAGAATGGAATATATTTTAGCAGACTTAATGCCAATAAACCCTAACAGGATATAAAGGTCCAGGCAGCAGGAAGAAGACTACTCTCAGCATGAAACTCATTTCAGGAAGGTAACAGCCACTCGATACTCAGAAATGAGCCTCAATGTAGAGTGAATTATGAGTCATTTCTTTCAAGGCAGCTGGGAAGATTTTGGACATTGCACTGATTTTATGGGTATGTACGTATGTAATGTCCATCTATTATAAATTTCTAGACTAAACTTCCAAATAAATTTTGGAAACTGCTTACAACCCAGAGCTATTCACAAAGCTCCTAGAAAATGTTACCTTGTCAGTTTGTGAGAAGAGGACAGTTGTTTTTTCAAACCTGTGTCTTTCTTTCCCCTCTGCCCTCACTGCTCTACCCCTCTCCAGGCAGCCTATCCTTATTGCAGAGTGGGGCCTCTACCTGGGTGCTTCATGTGCTCCCATCCCATTCTGCCTCAGGATAACCCCTTTTTGGAGCTGGCAGTACATCCCAGGCCCTGTGAGAGCTGTGGGACTCTACACCTACAGTTCCTCAGGGAAGAGGGGGAAAGCTGCCAGGCAGAGAGAAGGGAAAGAGAGTTTGGTTTAGTTACAGTTCGAGGGCTCCCAAATTCAGTAGATATCTGCAGCAACTAATGGCAAATTTTCAGCTACTAAACCACAGCAATCAGCCTACAGGTCATGAATTTTTTTGGGGTGAGGTTGAGAGCATCAGAATGTCTGGATTTTATGATGCAGGAGACAGTGACTGATGTTTTTTTGGCAGCATGTACTTAAGAGTGGGGAGTGAATCCATACACCCAACTGCAGAAGTCTCTATCTGATGAAGTAATATTCTACAGCTAATTTTTGAAAAGAACACTAATTTTTAAATTACTATTATGATTTCGCTTTTAAAGGTTGCATATTCTGAGAAATTTCTTAATGTGGCAAGTGGGAGTAGCTTTTATAGATTTTGTTTTTAACTATTGCCATTTAGAAACAAATCCAAGTAAACTGATACCAACTCTCCCTTGTAGATATGGGTACACATGTAAATGCAGTAGTTTACAATATTAACTGCACCACGCTAAATGTATCCACATTAGACATAGCACTGATTTAAATATATTAGTATAAAATTCATACTTTTAATCAGTGTAGTTAAATTAGTACAAAGGCTGTATTTAGATCAGCCCTAATGAATTCTTCCCTTGTCCCTGCTTCCCTGGCAAGAAGAGTAACAGATTATGGCTTCTTTAAAATCCCATTTCTAGCAAAACAGCACAGTTTAAAGTTATGTAATTATTTTGCTATAGTTAAATAATTAATTAATTCATACCCTGTTAAATTATCTTGGGTTTCTTAAAAAGCTGAAGCAACAATATTAAGGCCTCCAACAACTGACTTCTGGATTGCCACGAGATGGCACTGACGGCCCACGAGCACCTACACACACGGCCATGAAGCTGGAGTAACTGCATGGACTCGTGACATCCTTGATCCTAATATTGTAACCTACTGGCATTAGAGCACAGCGGTACAGGCAGAGAGGAGCCCCACATGCACTATTTGTAGCACACAACAAGTAGTATTTAGATACAAAACGTTCGACCATCTGTCATGTTACGACAAAGAAACGTCTGGAATGCAGTCACCTCTCTGGACATTGAGGGGGAGAAAAGACACAAGAGCTATGTGAATAATTTAACCAGAACTGGAATGCCACTAAACCTTTGTAGTTTCACCTTTTGTAATTTACAGTAAACACAGGAACTAAAGAGAAACATACTATACTATGCTAACATCTGTTTATTTACCTTGGACAGTAATGAAATTTAGTCACAACCATTCTATCTAGAACTCATAGGCAATATCTCCTCTCTATACACTATTCTTAAATGTGGAGTCTAAAATTGTGATTTGTTTTTAAAGAGTCAAGATTTCTCCTAAAAGGCTTAAAGGTTTTAGTGCTACTGTCTATAATTGGCTTTATTTCTAGGCATGTAACAAGCTTCATAATAAAAAGACAGCATGAAACAGTATTAAATTAAATTAAATACATATACTTTCAGTTCCAAAACAAGAAACACAAACCACACAGGGCACGGTACAACTGACACTTTATTCCTTCGTGATGGGGATATATAGTATTGAAACTGCAAGAGTCACCAAAAAAAATTAAATCAAAGTGCAAACCTCTATTAGAACAGATTACGGAATGTATTGATGTTTTGGCACAAAAAGTGGGGAACTATATACTGCAACAAGATTTTAAGTTTAATGAATGTAACGCTTCTGTGTTCAGTAGTCACATTTGTGCACTGCAGAACAATACAATGTAAAACAGTGACTAACACGATTCACATACAACTCTATACAATTTACATCACACGTCCAGTTGAAACTTCTCTGAAAATACAGGAGGTCCACTGATACTTTGTTCACAATCACTTAACAAATACCATTCTTTAAGCAGGCTTATCTTTTCAGCTTCCTTATTGATAAAAACAAAAATAGAGAATCTTAAATAGTAAATTATTTTCCTCAAATGGTTCCATGTGAATGTTGATGTTTTCTATTAGTTTGGCTCTGACTTCACAAACATAATGTAAAAGAAGTTGAATAAAATCAAAAGCTCATTTTTTTCCCATCTTTCATCTCCAATTTGCTGTGAACAAACAGCATTCTGTGCACTGACTTTTTGTTTTCAAAACTGGACATAGTGGTGCCTATGAGCTCTATATCTATCACATGGAAATCACCAAAAAAAAATCAGAGCATAGCTTCATACAGTGGCATCTATTTAAAACTGAATATTAGCATGGTAAACACAAAAATACATAAATGGAAGAATTCAAGTTTATCTCATAAGGTACAGTATGCATTCACATTTTCATTGCAGAGAGAAACACTGTATTCACATTCTGTTGAAGAAAGAAACCCACATATCACAGATCTCCCTAAACTCTTAGCAAAGATAACATCCGTGATGTATCTATAATGCACATTGTAGCTCTCTCATTTGAACTGAGCTAAACTGATTGCTCAAAGGAAAAAAAACCTTTGATGAGTAATTCAAACCCCATTGCTGAGCTATTAACCACAAGAACTTCTGTACTGGCCTGATCTGTCATATATCCTGACAGTTGTTATCGCCTGTATTATGTGGGCAGCTATGAGTGTTCAGTGTCTCATCTCCTTTTTTGGTTTGGGATTTTATTTTATTATTTATATTAATCAAGAATGATGATTTCTATCAGGCATCTTAGAAATGTTCTGGTGAAAAAATATACAGGACACCCATAAGATGCACATTTGTCACGGCAGAAATGTCCTCACAAATTAATTCTTTGTTTGGGCAACAACAACAAAAAAGCAAACAGCGAGAACAAGAAGCATTTGGCATGATTTCAGTTCTTAGTATAATACTGCAAATGCACAAACTGAAGTGCTTGTAATGTTTTTGCTTTATAATGCCAGAATAAAGACTAACACTAAAAGCAGTGAGGTGAGGGCGATCCCACTAACCAGCTTAGGTAACTTTTGGCATGAGACTATGACGTAATTTAGAATGTCTGTGTTAGGAGGCTATGATACCTACTGAAACCAACAGAGAGAAAGCAGATGTGGTTTTAGAGCACCTAAATTTTGTGCCTGAAGTTAGACAGTTTGAATACAACTTGAAATTAACACTCGAAGGAATTCAGGTCCCTCAGCCACTCCTTGCTCTTTCTGTATACCAAAATGCAGCCCTGAAGCCAAGGAAATCTAAATGGCAATAGATGAAGAAACAACCTCTCAGTCTACACAGATGTTTCTCAGCTCTGAGATTCCAACTCCTCCTCTCCCTCCCCCAGGGAGCCAAGGGAATGCTTTGTCACCCATTCCATTGCTTTCAAGGATACAAGGCATTAACAATGTCCACCACAAATGTTTCTCTATTCTGGAGTAACCCTAAAAACAAGGTGTCACGCTTGTTACTCTCTGTATTTACAGCTCCTGTTGACAGTCATCCTTCCAGCTCAAAAGAAGTTGCTCACACCCAAAGTGGACTCCTTAGTTTCTCCTCTCTCCTTGCACCTACTCAAGGAGGGAGTGAGTTTAGGTTCATCCACCATGGGCTGGGATACTTTGGAGTGAACAGTGAAGAGGCAGAAGTACAGAAAAAGACTCAAGTAAGGAGAACTGAGGCAACAGAAGGTAAGATTACTCTAGGTTAAAAGAGAAAAGTGCTCATCAAGGCATGATGAGCAAACTAGAAATGAGAATCTGAGGAAGAAGAGACAGGTGAAAGGTGAGAGAGGGTAGAAGACAAAAAAAACCACCACAGAAAGATTCAAAGATAAATAAAATAGAAATCCCACAGCCTAACACTGTCCCAGTGTAGCTGGATGCTCTGGCTCCCCAGTGAGAGAAGGGAAGAGGGACTGAAGGACATGGATAGGGGCCAGGCCCCAGGAGGTACATGGACAGGTCGGAGTAGGGGGTCTGTTTCGGCTTTGTATGACAGTTCCCATGGCTGCACAGGTTTTTAACAGAGTACAGCTCGCCTTTAGGAGGTCACAGTTCAATACTGCAGGGTCACTTTTTGGCACAAAATCTTTGTTTAATGTTATTTTGAAATGCATGATACTTTATCAGGTATTTAAAAAGCACCAAGGGAAGGCAGAAAAAATTTTCCCCATTGCAACATTTACATCCTTAGAGCCTGACCACCTGGGTCAGGCTTAAATGATGGTGCACGGGAATGGAAGAGACAAAGGGGAAACATTAGGATAACCCTTTGGGACAGCACAGTCATAAAAAAACCCCCAAACAAATTACTTGCTGTTTGGCTGGCTGAAGACTTCCTTTGGGACATGCTCTCTCCCTTATGACACCTTGTGTCATCACAACATACAGTGCACCCACAAAGCATCAGATGTATTCTGGTAGCTGCCAGGGGGTTCTCCCCTCATCAGCCACTGAGATGCAGTGAGAGATATGCTGAAGAGAACCTGTGGATATGAGTACTTGTGCGTCCTCCCTTATGACTGTACAAAAAAGTGCGCAAGTTTCCAAAGGACATCCAAGCGTGTGCTTGGTTAATACTGTTTGCTTTCCTGCAGACCACGTTGCCTGAGCCCCTTACTCACTTCCTACTGTACCTTAGCGACATGCCACAAGCAGTTCAGGAAAGGTGGAGGAGATGTCTAAGGAAGTTGATAACATGTTCAGACTATTTGTCAGGCTCTGGAGAGTTCCCACTACCGCCTGTGTTTGGGAATTTCTCCCATCCTTAGTTTACAAATGATTTAACAAGAAGCATGTGAATACAATGGTGTGTGCTTCACTTTGTGGTAGTGAAAAAAATAGTATGACTCAGTGGGTAAATACGTTGTGGAATTTGCTTCAAAAATTGTATTTGCTTTAACTGAATACCACAGTAAATATTCATGCAATTAAAAGAAAAATAAGATGGTTATTGTTCCAAGGAAAACTGCCCCAAGGGCAGATAAAGTACAAATGCCAACCTTTCAGGAAAAAATAGCTTCCCTTATTCATGGGCATAATCCAGGAATAGCTGTCCTTCAATTCCTTCTACCAGCCTTTTGTTTTGAATTTTGCTAGTAAGTGGCCTCCAAAAGAGGAGAAAACAGAAAGGAGAAACAGAAATAAATTTTAAGATGCAAACAAAGACACTTAAACCCCCCATACTTTCAATTTCTTTTGTAGGTTTAACTTTTCCAAAAGCATCTCAGTCTTTAATTTTTGTGGTCAGGAGGCTCCCTAGGATCTGGCCTTTTTAAAAACTCCCCTCCCATTCTCACCACATTGAAAGTCATGGCATTAGCAGGAAACTGGGACCTGATCTTGCAGAAGGCATCTTGTGTGGCTGCACTACTCTCTTTTTCTGTAACTCAAGTTTCTCAGGTAGACATTGACCTTGAGCGCTCCCATCAGAGAAAGCTTTTTCCAAAGTTGGTACCCAGTGTCTGAAACTGATTCCAGCCACAGCCACAACTCTGCCCAGCAGCAGCAACGTGCTGTGGCCGAGACAGTGAGCACAGTCCACTGCCCACTGCTCCAGCCACTATGCAGAAAGCTTCCCTACCACACAAGGTACCAGGTTCATGAGCCCACTGAGTTTTTTTCAGTCCCCCCAATACCTTGCACCACTGAAAGCAGAGAACTGAGGAAGGAAAAAATATGCAGAGCAAAGAAGAAAGAGAAAAGAAGGGAATAGTGTAAAGACAACAGAGGTGTTGGAAATATTGAGAATTAGCTGGGTTTCATAAAATTTTCACAAAGGTATGTTAAATCACTAAAGCTAGGGGTTAGCCATTATAATTGCCTGCTGCTAGCCCATAGGACTAACATAATTCTAGAGTTATGTGCCCCCAAAAAACCCTACATCCACCTTACATACCATCTGCAAAGACATAAGAAAAATTCACAACGCAATAAATTTGTAAACAAGGGTTAGTAGCACAGTGGTACAGTAGATTGTCAATTAAAACAATAAAAGTGTGGATACAGATTCGTCTACCTTGTGTGTAACATTATTGCCAGTTACAAGGGAGGGACTCTGTAAACTCATAATTCTGAAGCTTTGTTAATAAGCACAGCGCAACAGGTGAGTGACCCATCTACTTTCTCCAGTTCTGTGTTGGCTATTGGGATCAGCATGTGGTCCTTCAGTTTTTCAAATACCTGTTTAGGAATGAAAAAGTAACAGAAAATCATTACACTTTACATCTCTTGTTTTCCCCTTTTCTCTAAGTATTGGCAGAATGAAGTGGCATGGATTTATCAGCAGGTGCTAAACTGTCTCATCATTTGTAATCAACATGAACATTTACAGTGCACGTGGCCCTCTGGCTCTGGGATTCACACACATCACACTGCAGTGGGGGGAGCTGTTGCTATATCCAGTTACGTGGAAAGAGCAGCAGAGGCACAAGATACCAGGTCTCATCAGTAGTGAGAACAGAGCCCAAGCCTCCCACCTTTTTCCATGTGCTATCTCCATGATGGGATACAACAGCCCATTCTGAAAAGCATCCGATTTCAGTTCCCACCAACCTCCTGGCAGGACGGGGATGCTGGAGGTCTCCCAGGCATTCTCAGCACGGCTCTCACCTTTGCACTCTCCGGGTATTCCTCGGGGGCTCGGTGCAGCAGGACGTGGCCCTTGCTGGGAATGTTTAAGTACATGCAGTTGGCTGCGGCATCGTCAGGCACTGTCAGCTTGTCATAGCGGTGGTCGCTCATCTGTTGCATAGTCTGCCAGGAGACACAAAGTGCAGCTATTTAGACCAAACACATTAGCAGCCCTGAACAAATACGAGGACAAAACCTTCAAGAAAATATCTAATTGTGATTGCCAAGTCAGCCAAGGGCCATTTTGCGATGCAGGAGGTAAGGATATCTCTTTTCATCTCTGCCCTTCAAGGAAGAATCTACTAACCCTAACTGAAATGTGCAGTAGAAAACCTTTGTGATATGATTCCTGCAAGCAGCAGGATTAAGCAGGGCACTGGGTAAGCATCCTCTGCATAGCCTTTTCATCAAGGAATGTGCATTGAGTATGCAAAACTCCTACTCACACTGATTGAGACTATAGGTGCTCAGCACCTTCAGAAACAACCATCATTCAGTATTTATATAATGAGCATGAACTAAACCAAACAGGACAGGAACAGTTCCCAGCTTGGATATCAGCCCAATCTTAATTCTTTTCAAGGATCTCCTTTCTGCTTTCCAAGCAGTTACTCTTTCACTAAGCACCTGTGCTGAGGAGCAAGCAGGCACGTCTGTGCTAATCCTCGTTCCCAAGGGGACAACACAATAACCTCCTCTGAACAACAGAGCTGGTGGGTTTCAGAGGTTGGGTTTATAAATATAGGGCTCATACAGAAATGTAGATTCTGGCTGGAATTTCAGAGGCAGAGACTCTCAGCACATGACAAGCATGCGATCCCATGTATTGCATCCGTTCCTTTTTAATAAGGATGGGAAAAGCCTGAAGACAAGATGCCCAACTCCCCATTGTATCACTTCAGCTTTATATCAGCTTCACCCTAACAGAGACCAAGAATAACAAAGAATTGAACACAGCACAAAGTCCAAAACTTTGGTCCTACTGAAAGCCTAAGAAAATGCAAGTGTTTCAGTTTCTCTCCCAGCCCATTTCTGTTCCCACATATATTGCAAAGATGCAAACAGAAAGAAAAGGCTTTTTTTTCAGTGTAAAAATATTCACATTAATATTATCTTTAGAAAAGCCTTGTCTTTTGTTAACAAATTTTTTTCAACTAAATTCCCTTCTCACAGAAATCCCAGGGATTTGCATCACATAGCAGAAAGCAGACTTTAATTTTAGGCACAGTTAAGCTTATCATTAAATTATTTGCAAGGTCATTCATCTGTACTACTTCTCATTCATTAAAAAAAAATACTACATATAGCTGAATTATAACGGGTTCTACAACTTACTAGGAAGCAACAAAGCAACTCACGCTTGCACACACCTCTGGTAAGTAAATCCTTCATAGGTCTGGATACATTTTTTATGTTGTAGCCTGAGTCATCCACATCCCGTGGAGAACATGAAACTCACAATGAAGAATGCCATGCATTCTTGAGGAAGTGTTATCAGATTGTCATTTCTTGTTCCTTCTCAAGTTATGAAACTCTCCCAAGTTCCCAAGGACACATCTACCTCCATAAAAGGTTAATGTGTTTTTCTGGGCAAAAGTCCTTGCACCTTTACTTCACCAGATGCATTTTTGTATTGGTACGTGCTTACCACAGTTGATTTTCTTTTTCATAATTTTGCTTCTGTTATGTTGCCAAGATGTGTTTTATTCTGCTTTGCTTGATGTTGCAGACATCTAGCAGCTGGTGACATGCCTGTACCCAGCGTGGCTCTTCTGTCTTGTGACCAGAGCCAGGTTTGTACTCTACCTGCAGCTTCTCTTTTCCTCACTACATAATATTTTTAATCTTGATTAAGGAAAAATTTATTAAATCTGCACTAAAACACATGTAACAGTAGAAGAAAAGCCACAAAGTCTGGATTTCACTAAGCTCCCAAACCCAAACAGTTGTGCTTTCTTCACTACTTGTTGGAAACACAATCCTGATATCGTAGGCTTTCTGTAGAAACAGCTCATTCATCAAAAATATATTATGAATCACTGTGAAATTATATGAAATTATGAAAGAATTCTTAAGCAGAAGGGTAAAGACATGTCTCCTGTTCATTTGTTTCTGCAAAATGGTGAAGTGAGAACAACAGCAGCAGCAGCAGCAAGCAGAAATTAAGGACAAGTGGCAGGGTTCTAGCTGTGCCTCAGGGACCTGCTTCGGGGAGCCTGGGAGATGATGGTGAGGATATGTTAAGAGGATTGATTTCAATATTAAAAAGCACACAAGCAGGGGCTAAATTAATTCAGAAACAAATGAGAAAAAAATAAGTGAGAAAGTGAGATGAAGCAGAATGGGAGTTTGAGTACACAGCTGTGACAGTGGGACTGGGATCTCAGCTAGCTGGAACAACACTGCAAAAAAGCTTTTATTACTAACTGAAGGTCTGACAATACAAGATTATTCTCTTCCTCAGCTCCAAAGATAAGAAGGGAATCATATTTGCAAGCTTTCATCACTGTGATAACTATGGCTGCATGTTGAAGTGAAATTTCAAAAACCACTTACTTGAGAGAGCACCCAGGCAATAACACCCAAGCCTGCCCCACAGGGAGGCTCTGGACGCAGCAGAAATGCACCAATATGACACAATCAGGGTACTTTACAGACCCATGGGGTTTTCTGTATTTCTATCATGTAAAGTTATTAAATACATGTGCCTGGCCAGATAGACTCCAGGGCAGAGAAAAAGAGATAAAAGCAAGGTCCTTTGATTGTATTTTCTATCAGATACCCCCCAAAATATGTATATTTTTGAAAATGACAAGTTTACCAAGACTATAGCGCTCACATAATGCACTTGTGGAGGGCTGGCTTTCTGCCCACAAAGGTTGTACAACCAGCTACATTAAGAGCCAGGCATTTCCCACATGCCTTGTTTTTCTGGGAATTTTCTTCAGCCTAAGAGGGTAATTTTCATTGCACATTCTCTCAGCCCTTAGTCATGCTTTCCTTATGTTGAAGTCATTCACATAGCCTAAAATGCCTTTTCTATAGCTTTTTTTTTTACAGTGTGTCCTCAGACAACTGAGGTAATGGATAAGCTAAATAATCCTGACTATGAAGCAGCATTATGCATGAAGGAAAAATGTGTATGCATTTAGGGCCTATTTTCACTGACAGAACTAAGATGACTGCATGCACTTTTAAAACAGTCCAAGCCCAGCTATAAATTTTCCCCCTCAAGGAGGAAGGCCCCAGTCTGAGCCCTGCTGCCTACTCACTCCAGGACCTACTCACATCCAGACTGCTGTGGGATGGAGAGCGACCAAACCCACCACACCTGCAATGCATATTTGTATCTCCAACACCCCACAAGCAAAACCAAACATACACTGAATGTTCCTCTTGCTAACAGGGCATCGAGCACCGCACTTCAAAGCGTCTGTGTGATGTTGACAGAAAAGCAGATGGCCCGATTTGCAGGGTTTGATTTTTGCATTGATTAGCCCCTGTTCTCCTGTCCCCCAACATTTAAAAGAAAAATCAAATCCAAGCTCAAGTCAAACACATGTAACCCTACACCCACAGGATCATTCCCTCACCAGCTTTCAGCTATCCTTTCTTAAATCCTTCAAGTCAAAGTGTTCTTAAAAGCAAACTAGTCACTTCAAACTATTTAAGGTATTTTTTCTATCCCATCTCTTTTCCCTCTTTCCAGGCAAATTAAGTTTGTCTTGTTTTACAGTGATGCTTAAGTAGCATTTGACCTGGAATCTAAGAGACTGAAACTTTTGAGAAAAGATTGTTACATTAAGATTTTGCCTACAATGATAAAAATGAAGTATTTTTGTGGTGCGGGCAACTAAAACTGATGAGGTTGGATAAGAGATTGGAAGGACACTATGTTTCTCTTCTGCTTGAAGGAAAGACTGCTTGTCTGGGAATAACATTGGGCCTGTGCCCTTACACACTGAAGGCAAAAGATGAGGACAGGCACCTGACCAGTCCATTGCCATCTGGAGGGAGGGCTGAGAAAGGTAAATTAGTGCTTGCTACCTGGAAAATACTGCTGATAACCAAATCTGCTTTTCTTAAATTCTTGCAGAAGTGGAAGAGCTTCTTTTTTTGTGCTGCATGATGGGGGGTTTTCAGCTTCAGATGAGAGGTCATGATACCCACTTTTGGATCCCAAGACAGGAACTGGAGGTGATCAAGATTTGGTACATGGTTCTCAGGAATGTCAGCTCATCAGGTGCCATACAGAGTGATACCAGCTCAGCACTGTCCCAGCCCCAGGAGTCTGCTCAATCTGCTTTTGAACATGTAGCAAGGTAGCTTCAGAGTTCAGACAGGTACTGTGCAAGGAAGCACTTATTTTCCTTTCTTTTTTTGAAATTGCCCCTTACCTTCAGAGCTCCCGTGGTTCTTGCAGTGGAAGAGACAGTGAACAATTGATCCCCAGTCACCCTTTCCACATCATTCCTGACTTTTTAGATATCATCTGTGATCCCATTTTAGTTGTCTTTTTTTCAGGTTATAGTCATAGCTTGCTTAGTTTGTCTCCTTAGGCAAGCTGTCCAGGCATCTGTCGGTCCTTATTGCACTTTTCTGAATCTTTCCAGTTCTACTTTATCTCTTTTGGAATGAAGAGATTATGTATGCAAAGTGCACACAACAGCCAACATGCAGATGCACCACAGCTTTAATCAGTGGCATAATGATGTTCTCCATTTTGCTTTCAGCTGAGCTGGAAATTTCAACAAGCCCAGGATCACATTTTTGTGGTAATGATCAGTTAGAGCACATTATTTGATATGTGATGATGAGAATAACATTCAGAATTGTCATTCTCCCTGTCCCTACTGAAAATCACTTTACACTTACCTACACTGAAGTTCATTCAGTGTTTTATTGCCCTGTCTCTATGCATTAAGTTCCTTCCTCATTTCTTCATATTTGGAGAAACAACTGGCACTGGAGAGAGAAAGCAGCAGCCTTTGTGTTCTGTGCAAGAAAGTCCAGGACAAGAAAGCTCAGTGCTATGTGCCTGGGACTCAGCAGCTTCTCAGAGTTTCCTTGAAATGCAGCAGTGCCAACAGTGACCATGAATACTTGGCCAGGCTGACCACAGGGGACAGAAGAGCAGAGCTAGAAAAGCCAGCAAACTTGCTTGAATATCGAGATCAGGAGTGTCAACCGTGACATGCACACAGGCAGGAGAGAAAACAGCATGGCAGTCTCAGTAGGAAGAGGACAAGACAGGCACTTTGAGCAGGACAAATCAAAGGAGAATGATCTAAGCCTTCTTGTCAGGTACCTAAAAGTCTGATAGCAATATAGGATAGGACAGCATAGACCTATAGATGAAAAGTGCATTCAAGATCTATTTAAAACCAGCAATGCCCCAGTCTGCCATGGTCAGTACACCAAATTTCTTAGCCCAGACACAGCCAGAATGTTACTTTAATTTCCACTACCACCCACACTGTCAGCAGCTGGGCTTTGGGCTTTTCCTCCCTGCTGCACCCTCTCAGTCATGTTTTCCAGAAGGCAGAGTAAGCAGCCTCTCCCACCCTGCTCCTTGGCTTTTCCTGGCGCAGGACACCTTTTGCATCACCACAGATGTGATGGGTACCATGTAGTGTTCTTATGCACCCCTGCACTGCTCTGCCCCCCAAACCACCTTGTGCCACAGCCGTGCTGTCACCTGCCTGCCAGCCCTGCCCAAGGACCACTGCAAAGGGAAACCAGGACCTGAGAAGGGGAAAAGGAAGTGGATTACGTGTGCTGTTGCTTTCAGTCAAGAAGGCGAGAGGACGAACATCCTGTCTTTTGGAACAGGAACTCAGAGAGAGAATAGTCAAAGAAAAAAAAAAGCAAAGGAATAGAAACATGAGTCCCCATTTACGCAAGTCAAATGACATCTAAGTCAGCCTCTGACCCAGCTCCTGTGGCTGACAGCCTTACGGGTGAGGATAAATATGTATTGAAAGGGACACTCTCCTCCCCTTTTAAAAAACAAACAAAACTGACTAATACAACAATCTCTAGTCTATAAATACATATTTTTGAGTCTTTATCTTTCAAAAGATTAGATTCTTCTGCACATATGCAAACTGAACAGCACTGACACTCAGATAAGTGCAGTGTCTATTATGACATCTAAAATTAATGAAAAGAAAAATATAACTTGCTGTTTAAAGTTGCCATTTTAAAGTAGGAGGTCATCTGGCACTCGGTGAAGACCTATATCTTCTGAGATAGTGTCTACCCTTAATTCATAAAGTAATGAAGAATCAGAAGGAGCTAAAGGAAAGTGCACAGAATTTTATAAACTGACTAATTTTCCTATCTATAAGGCTGAGAGAAGCAAAGCCTCATTTTTGTAATATTTAGCTTTAAGGGGAAAGTTTTCAATGGTTCTCTGTATTTCACTGACCTTTCTTTGTTACTGCATTACAGAAAAGTCAGCATTCATCTGCACTTTCTGCTAATTCCCTACCTGATGTCATCTTCTTTGGGTTATTAATATTAGTAATCATTTCCACAGCAACGCATTGTGATAGCATAAATAAAGGATTATGACTTCATGTGGGGACTAAGCAGAGGCACAAATGATGAATTCTTAAGGAAGAAGAGATAATGTTTTCATGCAACCTTGTGCATTACTAGAAAAGACAGATGCTATAAAGACAATAGGAAGAGCAGATTTAGCTGAGCCTTTTCATACTGTGTGGCAGTACAGGCTGCTTTCTAAGAGAGATGAAGTTTTCCCTTAGGTGCCTGTTCTGGAGGTACTTCTGTGGCAGAGCTGGGAATCCCTCTGCTTTATGCAGGCACTATAACCCTCCTCTCATGCAGGGAAACAGTACTTAGCTCTTTAAAGCTGGCACATTGCAGAGACTTCAGTTACACAAGATGGAGTAAGAACAAAAGGCATTTAATCAAAGGAATGGGGGCAACTGCCAATGCTCGAACAACTCCTTGCGCCCAAGTCTTTAAAAGCTCTGCTCTGATCACAGCTCTGGATACAGACCAAGGGCCTAGTTGCCCAGAAGAGAATCCTTTCTACTTTATTCTTAAGATGTGGTTTCGATAAGCCTCCCTTGACCCCTGTCAAAACAGCTGCATTTGCAATAGTATCCTTCAGGGAATAATTTAGGGAATGAATGAATGAGCAGCTCCACTCCCAACAGAAGATACTGAATGAGAGAGTCAAGAACAAGGCAGGACAATCATGTCCAACCTTTTACTGAAAGTGAGAGCTAAAAAAGAAAGGTATTTGCTAGAGTCATGGCACTGCACTACTGTACATATTCCAATATACTCCTGACAATAAAGAAATCCAATTGAATCATTATTCAGTGATTTCCAGAGGCTGGACTCCGGGATTCCAAGGACGAGTTCAGAAGTGCAGATGTCACCACCATTCTGGGTCCTGCTGGGACAGGTCTGTGAGAGTACATGATGGGTTACAAGCTCAGCTGTATCACCTGCTCTGCCTTGCACTCTGCTGGGCAATGCCACTCAGCCCTGACATCTGCCACGGCCATGCTGCCTCTGTAATTAGCATCCATTCCTCTCAAATGACCACCTGAAATCCCAGATGTTTCACATGCCACTCCATTATTCCAGATCTCAGAGGGAATATGCCAGACACAGCTGACTGCTTGATTAAGCTCAGGCCATATGGTGGGATGAGTGCCCTCCATGTTGCAGCTCTCATCCCTAACCACTATGCTGGGTTTCCTATCTTCATTCCAGGTCCTCTGCTCCCTTCCAAGATTCATCAATAATCACCAGGCAACCTGCATTACCCCAGATCAGTGGATTCACACCAAGGCTTTCTCTACCGGTCCCACGGGGACACCCTGGGGCTAGTCATTCGGAGAATGAGCGACATCAGAGTCTACCAAAGGACAAACTCATTCCTCAACAGTGAGAAAAGGCCTTCATTAGCAGGCACTTGCTACAAATACAATCCATACTGCTTGCTAGGGAATAGTTGAGTTTGTCAAAGCTGGGAACAACATATGTAATCCTTTGGGATTGCTACCAAAGGGTGACAGAGAATGGTCTGACCAAGGACTGTGTCCCCAGTCATCTGCTGCTGTCCAAGTCTTCGCTCATTACAAAGTGGAAGGAAACTGTGTTCTGTACCAACCAATACAAACAGCCAGAAATGTGGCTTTTCTGGATTTAGTATAGAGCAAGAGAATACAAGAAGGAGTGTGCAACAGTGTCATGGTCCCCATCACCACCTTGCCTAGCTTTTGCCTTTGCTGCTGGGACCTGAACTGGATTATGTCCTGGACCAGTCCCTGCCCTTCTGCTGTCCCAGCAAGATGCCAGGGCTGTGCCCCTTGTTGTGGAAAAAGTGGTGCAGAGCGGTCACCTGCAGAACTGCCCCACCACCTCCCTACACCAGGACCAGCACTGTCACAGCCCAAATCTGTCCTCATTCATGCTCACAGTAAAGGTCAGCAATTCCAACAGTGCAGGATCAGAGCCCAAAGCTGACATATTTGGAGGAAATCCTGGCCTCACTGAGGGAACAGAAAAATAATCCCAGGCTTTATCGTCTCAACAGCCATGGCCAATGTTTAACTGTGGAACTACATGTACAGAATTCTAAACAGGTTTAACTACAAGAAGGAATTAAATGCATGCTGAAAACAGCAGAGGGAAGTTAAAATTTCAGATGTGATAGTGACTACAGGCCCCAGTACTTTCTGCACTTAATTTGTCTCTTTTTTTCCACGCAGTTTCCTCAAGCGCCACTTTTCAGCTACAGCTCAAATAAACATTCTATATTTGCCAGAGAATGAAGAGGATTTCATGGCTAAAATGTCACTTCTGATTTATTGTCTACTTCTAGCATGTGGTCTATAATCCTAAACTCTGTGCACTCATTTCCTAGCTCACTTGCAGTGCTTTACATTACATACACTGCCCTAAACTCTACATCAATTGCACTCTGCCATATGTGAGCACCAGATGCAATTTCTTTTTCTATTTTTAATGTATTGTAAGGATACACAAGTTGCACTAGTAAGAACAATCAAGAAAAACTTCTCTTTTAAACAAGATTGTTAGCAGGAAGGTAAATCCTATTTTAAATATAAAGTGTTAGCATAGCATAACACAGCAGTTCACTTGTTGCTTAACAAGACGTGAAAAAAACTATGAGACATGGCTAAAGACAACTTAATCATCTGGCTTGTATGACTGCATTTCCAGACATGAAAAATGGCAGCATGAAGGAGGAGTTTAAAATAACAAGCTATCACAATAAAGGAGTGGCACGCTGGGCTGTGCCAGGCAACAGACTGGGCAGAAGCTCAGGGGACTGTACTGCCACACAGACTGCATTGGTTAACGAGAGGAACAGCTGACAGCACTGCTACAGCTCAGTCGATCTGGTAAAATCCAGGGAGCAGCTTTTAATTCTGAGTGTCAGTGCCTCAAAGATCCTCTTGCAGTTGCATTTCCGCAGGACTGCAAGGAGCTGATTGCCAACTGAAATTTTTTTTTCTTTGGAGGCAAGTGAACAAATACAAATATTTTGTCGAAAAGCAAGAACTCAATGTTAAGGGAAGCTGGTAATTAAGCAGCATCGCAAATGCCATAATTTCCAAGACAGACAATTTACACATTAGTTTGCCAATAATTTCTCTGAAGAGGTTTAGATTCCTGGAGGAACAGCTAGAGATTTCCCAGGATGAGAGTAGACTTGAATCCAACACACTGAAACACACTTGGGGTAACTTCATAAGTTGCTAACTGTGACATGGTTGCCTGATGTAACCTGTCAGCTCTCCAGGAGTGCGAGAAGGACACACGCTATGGGACAAAACCCCTGCTCTAGGCCAGAGTCCTCAACTTCAGGTGGCAGGGTGTGAGCAAACATAACCCTCACACACCTGCCAACGTGCTGCTACATGTCCAAAGCAGAAAAACACACTGAAAACTGATGTAGTTATTTTTAAAAAGATACCCACCAACAATCAAAGACTGCCAGATTATCTTGTTAATTACCACCTTCTTTTAAAAATATATCTGCTTTTTACTGTACCTTGATTAATGCTGGTATTTACTTGATGTTTAGTTACCAGCAGCATTTAATCAGCTTATGCAAAAAATATTTTTGGTTACAATAGCTAAATTGATGCACTGCAACACGATTAGCCGAGCTGTGCAAAGGGCTTTAATCAAACTGATGAGTTCTCAGATTAGTCCTGGAACAAGTTCAAATTGTAGCTCTGAGCAACCAGTATTGTACTTGAATTTTGCTCATGTTTATAAACACACTATACAAGTGTAAAGCTATCTGGATATATGCAAACTTCATCAGGCTGCTGCTCACAATGCATTTTGAGTTTGAGCCTGAACATTGGGGATAGTGCATATCTCACAGGGAAAGATGCAGGGCACTTTCCATCCCAGATTAAATCAATCTCACAGCATCAGGAACAGACCTTCATAACCAAAACCATCTGTTATAAGTTTCTCAGGGAAGAAGATGTGGGTGATAAGCTGGGAATGTGCTCTCAGAGCTTCCTGTAGTGATTTCTAACAAGAGAGAAACTTTGACATTTTGTTCAAAGGAACTGAATGAGCAAACTTAAAGCCACTCCAAACTGTGTGGGAAGTCAAGGGACCATCCTCTTGTTCAGGAGCTCCCCTAAACTCAGATATAGCAATCAGGCTGCTATCCTATCTCCTTCATTGCTGCCAGGCTGCAAGTCTAAGCCAGCAGAGACTAGACTTTCTTGGCCCCCCAATTCAACCCATGTCCAGCAAGGGACACTCTGAGAATGTTCATTTTATCTCAGCTGGGGAGTGAGACATTTTAAAACTTGAACCATCACAAGATAAAAAAGAAAAAAAGCCCCAACAAATCTCTGCTGAGCTCTGATAGTAAAAATGATGCTGCTGGGAAATGAAAAATCCTAGGATTATGCCCATGAGGAAAACGTTTAAGATCTGAAAATCAAACATCCAGTGAAATATCTCAGCACAGCAGTAAGGACAAGAAATCTCTCAGGCCTCCATCTCGCAAATATTTAAAGATGTTTTAAAGTAATAAATATCACTGGCTTATTAAACACAAGGAAGTATACAAGACATGCAGTGTAGGTTCCTAAGCTCTTTGGGGACCAGGGATGTTGATTTTGGAGTTACACACTATTTCTGTTGTAAATGTTCTGCCTGGTACAGATTTGGAGGAGTGCCTTGGGTACTTACAGCAATGCTGTTCTTAAAAATAATTCATGCTTTAGAACCAAGGCAAGAGACACAAGTTGGGTTGCATAAGTTACTTTTAATCCGAGCAGATTTCAAAGAGCTTTCTCACTAATACTACAGAGCTATCTCTACCAGTCTTCACTTCTTACTAGGAACACACAGCTGGCTTCCTCCATGCATTAGTGATCGTGTTGCACCAAGGAGGCTTCTGCAAAACCAAAGAGCAAAGCCTGCACTTAGGCTCTTATACATTGGCAAAAGAATCAGTATAATTGTAAAATGAAAATTTAGGACTTGCTGCCATTACTGAAAAGTAAATTCTGGTTTAATCTTTCCGGCAAGTCGTGATAAAAAAAGTCTCAGTTGCCCTTTGCTGTTTTGGTGCCCCAGCCAAAGTTTCTGCTGCAAAGTGTCGATGCCTGCAGCTGTGGTACCCTGCAGGAGCAGAGATGCTGACCTCTCCAAGAGCGGTTTCCTACAAGCATAATGGGATTCATGGTCTCAGGTGTCTCTGTGCCCACATCTCCGATGAAGTTTAATGTGGTAGATTTGCTCTAAACACACACAGCAGGCAGGAAAGCCACTGAGCCCAGTGCAAACTACAGCAGCAATAAACATTTCCCATTGAGGATGGTGGTAGTAGTACAGCCTTGACCTGCTACACAATGGATTACTGGTTTCCAAATCTGCCAGCAAAGAGAGAGACTCAGATACATGAGGCCTCTTGGCCTCATCTCCCACTTTACAGGAAAATGTTCAGACACAAACTATGGGCAGGCTGGAGAGAGACTACTCTCCCTTCTTCCTGTTGAAGCCGTGCTGTTATGAGACCCTCATGGGACCAGAGAGGAAAAAGTGTGACCAGGAAGGAACTTTACTTTGCATCCAGGTGACGATGGAAGGAGGGACAGGGACTCCTGGACTCTGGGCCCTGCAGCTGGAATTACTTACTGATTTATCCAGAAAGTCTACGCTGCATAAACAGCTCATCTTTGCAAAAGGGATCGGACCCCTTTCTCTCCTTCTTCATGACAAAACTTTTACTTCCCCTCTGGCAATTTTAAAAGCCAAGTTTCCTCAAGTACTGGTTTCCTCTTTCATTGATCTATATCTATTTTAAAATTCCAGCATTCTAAAACAGATATTAAACCAAAACAAAAGGAGATCTTCTATTTAGAAAATTTTCTTATGTGCTTTACCTTCAGGGCTTTCTGTGCAGCTTCACTTGATCCAATAGCAATCAAGTTTGGTCCAGCCATGCTGCAAAAGCCCTTCAGATGCAAAGAATCATGAACAGGGACTGTGGAGACAGCATAATCCTGTATGGAAGCAAGGAATGGTTGTTATAAATATTTTTAAAGTGTCCTAATTCCATAATTATATTGAGACATTCCATAATTAATTTTACTGTCTGCAAATTGTCAATCCCAGGGTGCAGTGTCAACTGTTTAAGTATGACACACTCCTCTGGACCAGCTTGTGTTGTCTGGAGCACTGGAGTAAAACCCAGAACATGTTTCAAATATTACCATTGTTAAAGAAATACATTCAAATGCTTAATTAAACAGTATGTACATAAAATCTCTCCAGGGACTGTCAATTAGAACACATTGCTGATACATGAGAACATGAAGAATGTGAGTGTTTATATGCTCTCAA
>JAWWLV010000005.1:14429781-14448608 GCA_035041135.1 Platyrinchus mystaceus
GTCCCACAGGTCATTTATCTACTTAATGTGATAAATTGAGCATTCCTAGAAGAAACAAAGGAAACTAAAGCAGGTAACACCATAATAGTCTTCTAGCACTAAATACCAACAGAAGCAACTCTAGTAGCCCTACTCTTGGACTCTGCCAAACTATACCTGCTACAGCAGAGAAAGGACACACGATGGTGACTAGTCCTTCATGCTCACTGCAGCAGCCTCAGAGCAATAGTGGCAAACAGTTTGCTTGTCATACCTTCCTAAGAGCAGTGCTGGCTTTCAGGAATAAGGGAAAGGGCAGATGTGATCCACCTAAGCCACCTTTTCCCGCTCATTTTTCACGACTCAGCAACGTGGCATTTGTGAGCCACCCCAATAAAACACTGAAGCCCAGGCCCAAAAGGCAAGAGCAGGTCCCCATGGGCTGTCAGCACAGGTGATGTGGGTCTACAGGGGGGGCCTACAGTGAGGGCAGCATCTTATTCACAACTGATTTGCTCTCTGGAGGTTCTTCTTTCTCGCTAGCATCTTCTCACTCTCTAGTCACTTTAGAGAAAAAAGCCTTGGACAACAAGCACACTGTTACAGTAGGTGCCTCAGTTTAATGCTGTGCAAGACAACGGCAGGTCTTTGTGCCACCCGGAGAACTCTGATGGATTATGCTGCAAAGCAGAACTGTACCTGTGGGCTTGCTGAGACAGGGGACTCATCCTCCTCACACAAAATCCTATCTAAGGCTTTGGCATGCAGACTGCAATGAGCCTGCAGCATGCCCTTTACTATTAACACTTCTTTTTGCTTCTCTGTCTTTCACTTGATGCTAAAATGACTTCAGACAGAAACCTGGCACTCAAAAGTCTCCAGGCTTAGTAGAAAGTCTTCATCTTTCTTAGTCTTGTTGCTTTATCTCCAGTGTTCTTTAAAATTAGATCTGTAATGAGGATTGGACCCATGTGATATTTTAAAAATAAATGGTGAACAGCTGAGTTAATACTGGAAAATTGTCTTTGTACAAACATGGCAACATTTTGTAACATCCGTATGCTGATAGCAGAATGATTTCTTTTATCTGTGAAGCCCAGTGGGTTTTACTGTGCAGGTGGCTACATGCTTAAGAGTCATAAGACCCCAAAAAAGAAAAAAATTGCTTAATATGAAGTAATAGAGTTGCAGCATTATAAAAGAAGGGTTCCATTCTAAGAACACACAGACTCACTCTTTCGTGCTGACATGAGGCAGACGAGCAAACTCACAACTGGGACACCAGTCACAGGCAGTTGGAATAAATAAATATACCCATCAGATGGGGTTATTTAAGGCAGAATGCCAAACGGCAGGAAAAACCAGGTTTGAGCCTGTTGCGTGGTCACCTCTCTCCAGTTAATCTACGACCTCCAGCAGCTTCCAAAACCAAAACACCAAGGAGAGAAAGTCCTTTCAGGATATATGCTGCTGATCAGGTGTTCCCAGCAGAAGCTGCCTGGGCTTGCAGAGGAAATCAAACCAGTGGCTGCCCCTGGTGAGCACTCGCTCCTCATGCCGCTCCTGTCCTCCTCCCCCACCATGTCTCCGCAAATACGAAGCATCAGCAGAGCTGTGGGTGCTACTGTGGCAGAGGACCACCCTACCCACTTTCTGTGGGGAGAGACAAAAGCAAAAGCTTCTCTGGAACACAGAACAACATCTGAGAGAATAAGGACATGTAAAACCTGGGCAACCTGCAGACAAGACATGAAGGTGCCTCATGTGTTGCAAGGCTGCCTGAAGACCTAATGGGACCAGGGATGTGCAACAATTACGACAAGAGTTGGGATCAGGGATGTGCAACACTTGCTGTGATGAGAGCAAACAAACACCAGTCAACAACACAGGTTTGAGCTTCTTCTGGCAGGTGGAAACCTAGTTTTTACCGGAGTACTGCAAACCACGCACAGTCCTACAAAGAGACTCCAACACAGTCAGTCAAAGCAGAGCTCCCCAGGGAGAGGCAGGCAGGGAGGCAGCAGCACTTCACATCCCTGGCCCAGAATGGCCAACTAATAACACTTGCACTGGAGTACCAATTAAGTAAAGTGCCTAGCTAATGAGGATAGTGGAATGTAAAAGCTGACTTTGGATTTGTGATTTGAGTCATATGGATGTTTTAATCACCAGCTGCTGATGACCATTTATACACCAGGCTACATCAGAGATGCCTTTAATTGTTTCTTTATTTAATTCATAGGGGTACAGCTGTAGCACAGACATTATGAAAAATTATCAGAACTAAAAGTTGTCCGCAATCACAGAAAAGTAGTTTAATTTGCTTCATGGTGTCCAAGGCTTTGAAGATATTTGTAAGACCCTCAGGATGTTTTCCCCCAACAATTGGGTTCATTTTAGCTTATGAACCCAAATTTAAATAAATAAAACAATTGCCATATAAATAGCTGGATCATTTTTCCATGATGGGTGTTAATGAATTCAAGCCTGTGGTCCACTCTTTTGCAGGGACTTGAAGCAATGAGTAGAAATTCCTAGAGTTCTACTGGGAAGGTGCTGTTCACATGTCTGGTGACACATGCTAGGAATATCTTTCAATATCTCTTGCTTGTGTAAAATAGAAGACTCAAGTTACTGTTTGTTTTCTATAGGTAACACCAGAAACTTCACTCAGTAGAGGCAGAAATGAAAAAAGAAGCACAAGTTGAGATGAAGAAGATAGAAGGGAAGACTTGACATTATTAAAAAGGCAACTGAAAAAAACCCCCAACATACTTGTAAAAAAAAGAATTTCAGAAAAACAAATCTAGGACTGAATAGCTCATCTGCTTTTGCTGAGTTTCCTGTATGGAAGACAGCACAGAGTTGCATCATCCCCACCACATCATCTCTAAAGACATCCTGCAGTGGTCCTGAGCAGGGTCTCCAACACAGCATGTCCTCGGTATGTGTTTGACACACTTCCATCTTGGAAACAGCATTTGGAGTTTGGGTTAGTATGGATGGTAAAGTCCACACAAGTAGCTTCAGTCTGTATCTCATCACTGCAGAAGGAATGTAGAGCTTTGCTCCTTCCTTAAGCCTTCCTACATCAAGAAGGACTGTGCTACTTTCTAACAGAGCTCCTACCCCAGAGAGGAAATAAGATACAATCTCTAGCTAAGGACCGACAAGTGATTGTTATCCTCAAGACATTAGAAGTAGGGATGTAGGAGAGGAGGCTGATTTTAGAAAGACCTCTCTCCTCCTATTTTGCCCTCCCCAAACAACTGATAGCCATTTTTCTGAAGTTTGGTGTCTTAACACATACTGGCAAGATTTTCATTCATTATGAATGAAAGACTAATTCACAGAGATACCTTTGATGTATGAACAAATAACCACCCCTAGCTTTTTTTTCAGGAAAGAACTGAAAAACAGTGGATCAATAAAGTCCTCTGTGAAGCTGCAGTTACCCAGGAGACACCAGTAAAATACACAAAATATTTGGACATGACCTGATTACAAGCATATCCACTATGAAGAAGACTTACTGCTTCCTTTTTTCATAAGCAGCCAAGAGGAAAAGTCACCTTCCCTCACTTCATCTCCTTTATTTGAAAACTAAAATCCCAGGTAGTCAGAATTGTTACACACAAAGAAAACACTCATCTGTATCCTTTCAGATTTCTGTATCTTATTATCTCAGGTCAGCTTAAGGTTTGTAACATGATATTGGGTTTTATTGTACATGTATCCATTAGTACATGGGTTGAGTGTTAAAGCTTGTATGCTTTGTGCAGTGATATTTTTCTAATAAGCACATTCCTAGTGTGAGACGGGATGTGTCTAATGCATAGCAAAGCTGATTGAGAGACAATGGGCTCCAGCCAGCTCAGCTCTGTTTCAAGGAAGGAGGACAATAACTGCGTTTGACATTTATAAGAATCTAATTTCCTCGTGCTTTAAAAATGGAGCTCATTACCCTCCAGACCGGTGCCTTCCACCAATTACTGTAACTGATGTGTGGGGATTTTTACTTCTCTATATTAGTATTTGATGCACTCTAAACATAGGCTGCTTCCTAAATTATTTACTGGTCTCCTGTGCACTAACCATATTATGGGATTTATGTTATTGACAGTAAGAAGGAAATTATCTCTTCAAAATACAGTGGAAATAGGGAAATGATTTTGCAAGCCACCATCTCACACCTGCCAAGAGCAGGGCAGCTTTTTCTCTGGGGTGACAGCGCTGGGTGGTGGGGCCATGGGTGAGGCGCCACTGAGGCTCCCAAAATGCCCCATGGGCAGGGGCACAGCTGGGGCTTGGCAGAAGTCGTGGATGGCACCAAATCAGGCATCTTCTAATGACTGCAATGACCCACCTGCCTTTGTCTCTGAGCTCCTAGTGAAAGGGGGAAGATGTCTGTAGACCTGCCTTAAATGAAAGGATGCAGAGAGAGCCAGAGAGCAGACGACCATCCAATGACCCGGAGATGAAAAGAGGTTTCTAAACCAGCAGAGCTCAGCTTTATGTGCTAACAGCTCAGTTCTCCAGAGACCAACTGCAGCTCTAACAAAAAGGGCTCTCAGTCCAAGACACACTACTGCACTGTCTCCTGAAAGTTTACATTCACCACCCATTTCTCCAGCTTGTTAAATCACAAATATTGCATTTCAGTCTTACTTCATTGTGTTCTAAAGTCACTCATAGTTGCGCAAAGCAAATGCCAGACTTAATGTATGCAAAAGTTAGACTATGATATCTCAAAGGTGATTATTTCTGGAGCCATTAGCTCTGAGTTCACAAAGTGCCACTGTCAATATATAACACATTTTTCAGCAAGGTTCCGAGTAAAGGCTATAAATAGAGATGGACAAATCTGGGGCCAGGAAAGGGTAGACTTCAGTTTTGCAAAACCAGATACCAGTGTTGGTCACGATCCAGGTTCTTGCCTGCCTGGACCTGCTCTGTTTGGAGGTGAGAGAAGTCTGTCTCCTTTTAACAATAAGCATTGCCCTTCTGGACTTGCAGAGGCTTCAAAGAAAATAATGCAGTGCTGTAATAGTTTTGAGCTTTTTGAGAAGAAAAACACACTACTGGTTGTTTTCTTGCTTTAAACAGGTCAGATACACACCCTTGTGGTTATTGATCTTGAAATTTGTGGGATGTGGGTTGTGGCAAAATTTCCAACTCCCACTCCCAGTGTTAATACCAGAAAGGGCCCTGGCTCTTGAAAGGTCATCAGGAAAACCGTGGAAGAACAAGATGCTCCAGCACTGCTATTCCATACAGATCATGCTGTAAGAGTGTGTTAAGAGTGCAAGACAAGAAACATCAGCTCTGCTCTACAAACAGCCATCAGAACAGCCTGGTAAGGACATCTTGTACCTGCCGTTCCCATCCAACCGACAGACCACAGTTTGCTTTAGCCATCAATCCCCCTTTTCTCCCACACAGAATCTTTGTGTCCATCCCACTGCTTTTTTCGAGAGCGGCAGGAAAGATAAAGACCAACAGCAATCTGGCCCCAGAGTGGATTGCCAGCTGCTCAGCAGCATGCTTCTGGATGGCATGGGTGGATATGCTGCTCCCAAGACACCCAGACAAATCACATCTGGACTGCTCCGTTCTGAGTGATCTGAGCCTGACTTCATCAGACTAGGCTGAACATCACAGCACATGGAAAACAGCCTTATATCAGAACACCCAGAAAAACCTCTCTGCCAGAAAACATCCTCTGACAACATGGAGGTCCAAGGCTCAGTGCCTGTGCCAGAATACCAAGCAGGACACAGCCAGCACTGTGCTCTGCTGGCAGACAGTGCTCCTTCCACCCCGCTCAGCCTGACGTGCCATGCAGTGCACACACATCACAGCTTGTCCTCAGGATTCAGCCATTTTTCATCAAACAAGGACACAGGAAGGCCAAGAAGGAACACCAAGGTACTCCCCAGCTATGTCCTCAAACGGAAGATAATTTGTTAGGGCCTTCTGATCCACAGATACCACACTAATGCTTTTAGATTACAGCTCTGACTGAGACAGTTTCATCCTTACCCAAAGCTTGTACCAAGCAGGTGCAGTTTTTGGCAGCGTTTTGGGAGTTTATGAACCATGGAGTTCAGAAAGGGCCACACAAATAATTATCTTATCTTACTGTCCACACACTGCTAATTATGGATCCAAACCCCTTTACTGCTCTACTACTGAAACACTCACAAACTGTGCTGATGTATCTGGTGCTGATTGTCCATTGCCCTGAAAGAGTGACCGGAGATCAGGGTGAGCACAGTACTACCAGGGATTAATAGGGAAGGGGAAACACGGAAAAAGTTGGACCAGAGTCAGAACAGAGAGGGCCTGGCAGGTGGAGAAGCAGAATGTGGCAGGTGGCCTCTAAGGCTTCTTGTCCTAGAAAAGCTTCTTGGCCAAGCAGGAGGGGAGCTCCAGTCTGGCAGGTCTCAGCTCAAGTGGCAACCTCCTCTTCCAGGCACATGCAGTTAAAAATACAATTAATCTGGTTGTCCTTGGAACATGTTGTGTTTTAATAGCTAAGCAGAACTGAAGCACAAGAGAACAACTTTACACAGCTCACCAGCAGTAAACCATGCCTAGGTTTCCCCTTCCTCTCTTCCACCATTTAGCTTTCAAAATGCAAGGATGCTATTTCCCACAAAGCAGGAGCCAGCAACCAGCTCACTTGCTACAGTAAGTTGGGCTGAAATTACAACCCCCAGCAAGTGGAAATAATTTCAATCAGGTTTAAAAAAATCCCAGGGAAAAAAAAA
Source organism: Platyrinchus mystaceus (assembly GCA_035041135.1). Classification (NCBI taxonomy): domain Eukaryota; kingdom Metazoa; phylum Chordata; class Aves; order Passeriformes; family Tyrannidae; genus Platyrinchus; species Platyrinchus mystaceus. Next base: position 14,436,534 of record JAWWLV010000005.1, read on the forward strand.
GGATGCTTAAATAGATAGAGATTTAAAGTCACTAGAAGAAAAGGCTCTCTAAGCCTTTTCCACTAAGCATAAAATCAGGTTAGTGGAAAAGTTTAAGTGGCATGAATGCATTGTTACAGAAAAACAGAGAAGATTTTGCCGGATAAAGATGATGACATGAAATTTAAGTCGTACACAGGCATGCTGAGAAAGTAATGTTCTAAATACTTTCTGCTTACAATTACAAAATGATCAATTGTTAAATGTTGGCCAGAGAAATATATTCCATTCTGTCTGGACATGCACAGCAGGCCAAGAATGCACCTGGATAAGCCAAGCATTCATTATCTCCCAGACACTCAATATCCCATAATACCCTCAGCGACTGCCAGCTCCTTGTCCACCGTTGACCACACGCCATGTGCCCCATTTTACAGCTGAAAAGTATTTAAAATTCATGAAGCCTGTTGAAAGCTCAACTGTCACATTCTGCTCATTCCACAGGGTATGGGAAAACTGCGCAGAAGGGACATTTCAACCAGGGCTATTATGGCTCTTGAATAACCAATATTCCATTAAATTGCTAATAAACCCACTTGAAGATAAGTTGATCACAATCAAACCATACAGTAGCATTCCTTTCCTTTAACACCAAGTTGTCAGGTTTCACTCTGTACTGTACTACTGTTTCTGTGCTGTTTGTTCGTGCCTTGACACAGAGCATTCAAAATACTCACTTTGTCCCCAGTAATCTAAATGCCCTATTCTAAAGAGGCTGAAAGATCTTTGGCAAGGGTACTCAACTTATTTTAAGGTTGGGAACTCTTTTCAAATGAAAAAATGAAAAATAATTAAATACCCTCAACTGGGATATTTGGGAGTTTGTAGCTTCTTGAACAAGGTGCTCATAATTTGAATACAGTGGAAAACGGTACAAGCATGTCCTGGCTTCCCTAGTGCTCAGCCAACCTTGGTCTGGTGTGAATTTTCATTTGAGTTTGCAGTTCAGCAACTCATTTCCTCCTCCCTTCACTGAATCTTAGTTTTATCAACCAAACATAAAAAACTTTTGGAAAAAGAACAACTTCAGAAGTATTTGTTTTGCATTACTGTGGATTTTGTTAGATTCCTTGCAGTTAATTGCCAAGCCGCTGGCACATCTGCTGTTTCCTCCTGATCTTGCTGTGTGCACATGTCCTTATGCCAAGAGGGCTCCAAACTTTGTAATTTCTAACACTGAAAAGCAAGTCAGTGTCCTTCTCAGGGGGTATTTAGAAGATTTAATTTTATATTAACTAACCTGATACTGCTGAAAAGCAGCTCCCATGCAGTTCCATTCCAGCAGGGAAGCATCATCACCACCCAGCTCTGACTCTTCCCATCACCACTCCGAGGCATGTGGAAACCAACCTTCAGATTTTAGCTGCACAAATGGCTGAGGATCATCACTGGGAAGATTTGGTCCCACTTAGTCTCTCTGGTGGGGAGCCCCAGACAAGACTTAGTGGTCACCACCAGTCTTCACTGCCACACACCGAGGATGGTCAGGGAGGAGAAACAATTGCTCCAGCCTGCACTTGCCCAGAGCCCCCAGAGGCAGTGCAGCTTGAGGAGCAATGACCATCATCAGAGGGAACAAAGAATATTTTTCTTCACACTGAATTCACTTAATAACTGGCCTTTCACCGGGGAGCATCCGTTAACAATATTATATTGTTATTTTATAACAATGGCCCATGGGCAGCGGTTATACTAACCCAGAATTTTTCTGCCTCTAATAACAGGTTTCATTCATGCTTTCAGAGAAGTTGACTTGTCTGTCATATTTTAGCTATGCTAACATATCGTGCAAGAGTGCCCTGAAGTGTCTATACATATATAACAACAATAATGGCAGCAAATGTAAATTCTGACCACTTTCCATCTCCCAGCTATTTCCAGTAAGGTTTCCACTTCCAAGTAAGAAAAGTGTCATTCCAGCAGGATTATATAAGTTTGCTAGTATACATGAAATGGAGTTAAACTCTTGAAGACACACCAACAGTTTTAAATAGTCAAAAATACATCTCAATATAAATAAGCAAACTGGAAGTCATCTAATGACCAAACTGGCCATCACAGTGCTAGGTGGGACATTTCCACCTGAAAGTAACTTTTAGCAGTCTAGTACTGTACCGACAATTTTTAATAAATTCTCAGAGAAAAATATGCAAGTAAGCTTAAACAATTGTCCATCTCTGGCTACTGCTCCTTGAACTCAAACTGACAAGGGCAAAGAAACGGCCAGTTTTCCAAATCCTACTTTGGCTTACAGTCATAAGAAGGGAACGTGAATAAGGCAGCAAGCAGTAAAACGTGGAGAGCACATGCAAGATCCAGCAGCTGGTGCTGCCTCTCTATGACCACACACTTAAGAGGTAGAAACTTTTTGTCTGTGCCTTGCCCTGCCTTTCCTTGCAGGCTCATCACATGCTCAGCCCAGCCTACAGCACTGAGCTGAGAAGAGCCTCTATCCCCCAGACACTAGCTCTGCACCCTGCAAATGCAGAGACGGACAACGCTGCCTCTTGGGTTGCTTTGCCAGGACATCCCTCACCCTCCTGAGCCTCTTGTGACAGAAGGATTGCAGTACATGGTCTCTCCTCATCTTTTGCATTTTTAAGTCATAGGACTACAGGCAATAATGTAAAAACAACTGTATGCAGATTACCCTCACTGCAACAGACGTGTTAATTACACTAACACAATACTAACAAAACACAGCTCCTACTTTTAGCCAGCCTGCTCAAACTCTGCCTGCCTCCCCTCCTTTACCTCTAATGCCTCAGGGGACCTGCGACACTGTTGCTCAGTAAAATTACAAGACCAGAGAGTTACAGAACAGGGAGTTTATGACAATTATATCTGCTGCACGACAACATTCAGTTGTCCTGCCCGAAAAAACAACAACCTACCAGATGCTGAACCATGCCCTCTGCCCTGAGGAGGGAGCACAGGAGCCTTCCTGAAGCCACTCCAAAACCTTGCCACCAAAACTGCTGTGAAAGGCACTTGTCCACCCTGTGACGGAGCAGCACTTTGGATATAAGTGATACATCAGCAGAAGTCCTGAAAAATTTGAATTTCTTGTTTATGACAGACATCTAAATGCTTGGAAAAAGGAAATAGCCACCTACTCTTCACACAGTGATATTTCACCCAGCCAAAAAGGGCCACATGTACAAACTCTCATCTACACAGCCCGATCTATGCAACAAATATTAACGAAGTACAAGCCAAAGGAACTCTTTTAAGGTCTCCATGCATTTAAATACCTTTAAGTCTACAAGAGTTTCAGTTGCACTGACATTTACACAATTTGCCCAAACAATTTCTGCAATATAGGTACATGGGTAGAGAATTTTAATCATTTTTTACAGCACATTTTTGCAGCACACATCCTTTTCATACTCATGGTACTCATGATGGATGAGTACTGAGCAAATTTAAAACCAAAACCTAGATTAGAATACTATACCTTTTTTCCTTTCTAAACAGAAATTGCTTGGATGCTTATTTTTAGTTCAAGTCAGTGTCATTTCAAATCTCAGGGGACACTGTTGCAGATGCAAGCATCATCAACACAATTCCACACAGATTTGCCACGAGAGCATTAGTTTCAGGTTGGAATTAGCAGGGTCAAACCTGAACACAGGACCTAAGCTCTAGGAAGGCAGAAGAGGATGAAATCCCTTCCCCCCCACAAAGATATCCCTTTACATTTTATACAATAAATGCAGAAATGCAAATGTCTACATGCCTGTAAGGAAGGCACTTTAAGAGCACTAGCAGGTGCAACGTGGTTGCTTGTTTTGCTCCTTTACCTGCCAAACAAGCTGCTGCACACTTTTACATATCCTGAGATCATATTCTTTCATTAAAGTTAAATATTGCATTCAGCTAAGAAGTGCAGTGAAATCAGGGGCAGAAGCAGAGTTACATTTAAAAAAAGTAATTTCCTTGACATGTCTGTAATTCAGTTAATCTTCACTTTAACACTGTATAAACATCTTCCACTTGTCCATGCATAAAGTACAAGTGGATTTAAATAAAAGGAATCTTGTAATGCACAGGGACAAGGGGAAATAATGAAGAAAAGCAAAAAAACAAGTAAGTAAAGAGTAACTGTTCAAAGACTCTATTTAATTAAAGCTCTTGTAGTAGAAGGACACTTTAGATGTGAGACTCCTAACTCAATCATGCTCCTTTAATGAGGTGTGCCTTTGCAAACAGCCCTCTCTCCTTCACTCACTCACCAATCCCACTCATGGGGCACTGTGGACACAGCTTCTTCAGTATCTTACTACTTCATTTTGCAGACATTTACTTTGGGAAGGGAAATATCTCTCTGCAGGCTTCTAAATGCATCTGAGAAACAAGGGTTTCACTTAGAGTATTCTTTAATAAGAGCTACCCGAGGAGGACGTAAATCCAGTAAGAACTCTTCCCAGCTACACCGCACTGGGCTAATTGAATTTGATGACCTACATTTCCTAATTACACCTCCTCTCTCTGAGGTAGCACATGTCTGTGTTTCACTGCACCCAGGCCAGAGCCCTTTACTGAGCAGCAGCAGTTCTCCCAAGGGGTTACATACTGGAGCATCCAAGCTCTGCCCTCCTGCCTGCTGCCAGTTCTGCACGCACGAGGGACTGTTTTGGGTAACGTGGTGATACCACGATCCTCCCAACGGGTCCCATGTTTGGAGCAGTACCTGCCCCCCTGGAGCCTGACCCAAACCTAGAGAAAACAGCAGTGGCATGACTGACAGACACAAGGCAGTATCAGCCCATTTCCAGACTCATGTGGGAATAGGGAACACATCTGCTGGAATAACAGCCAAGGGTTGATGATACATCAGACTCCAGTATTACTTTATAGTCAGTCTAATGGCTTTTCCTTTCTCTGCACAGTCCTACTTAACTTCGCCACCATACAAAAATAAAGTGAAATACTGACGTTTATGTATTTGTAACCAAATGGAAACTATTACCTCCAGGTGCTATCAACACCATTAGAGGTGTGTGAGTAACCTGACAGCTTGTAACTGTAGCATTCTCAGACAAAGGCGATGCCAAAGCCTGAAGGTACCTACAGGACCTGCTGCAAACAAAAGGTGAGCCTGGGGCTGGAGTGACAGTCATTAAAAAGTTAAATGAAAACCACTGAATGCACTCCTGCCACTGAGAGGCTGAACCTGTATTTCCTTGGCAGCTGTTTCTGGTTTTGGCTGCTGGGGGCTCCTGCGGGGAGGACACATCACTGTCCTCCTGTGGGGAGGACACATCACTGCTGATTAACGTGCCTGAGCCTCCCCAAGGACCACAGCCCCAGCCAGGTGAGCCCCAGTCCTCCACCAAAAGGGCTCATCTGTGCACATGCCCTGTCATCCAGCCTGGGAGGAGGGAAATGATGCCTGCACCATGTTGCAAGCATGGGGGAAATCACCATTAGCACCTGGTCTGTGGACAACTGCCCTTGACTGTAGCACTGAGCCCTCAGTGCATCTCCTGCAAGAATCATACACTTTAAAATGTGCTATTTATGTAGCCCCAAGGAAGGAAGACAGCTCAGGCATTCCTCATTCACTCCTCACATTCACCAGGTTATACTTCAGAAGACCAGAGACAAGCATATACTGTACATCAAGTTGTTTTAGCATTTTCAGTAAGAAGGGTCTTCCACTGACCGGTGTGACTCCACACCATGCATGACAGGTCTGGGAGTCAAGCAGTGAAGTAGAAACCTGGGAAAGGACTGACTGCTATATTCTTTGTAGATGTTAGCACTGCTTAAAACTTGTCTCTACCTACTGCTGAATGCTTTTCATGGATAGAATGGATATTCCTAATAAGTAAAAGCAGTTACATAACCCACAGAGTTAATAATTTTCAAAAGCTGTATTTTCACAAAGCTGAAATAGTTGAGTTAAATCACTAAGCAGGCTAATTTGCATGCTAAAAATAATTGATGCCTAGGAGCAGTTTTAAGAAAATGTCATTAAATGTCCAGAAAGCCCACTCTCACATGTAAAAAAGAATGCTGTATTAGATGAAGGATCAGAGATAAGGTCTAAATTAATTGGTGTAGAGAGGAAATTATAAAAGTCAAAACAATTATATCAAGTTTTAGTGCAACGTAAAAAAAATTAAGAGAATTTATAAAAGCAAAAACCTCTGGATATCAGAATTAGGATGCACAAGAACCTTTCTTTTCCTCCCTTGCTTCCCTACCTTGGGAACAACAGGAACAGCAACAGTGGTGCTGATCCAATACTACTTGGAAAGGGTAAATTTTTCAATATTCACACCAAAAAGGTAAAAATAGCAAATAAGTATTTCTTCTCTGCATGGGGAAAGAGCCAGTTAAATATTCAGATCATATTACAAAGAGTAATTTTCATCCCATCTGTAACACAGGAAAACATTGCACAGCAGTCATTAACAAGCACTTTTAAAGCAGTGGGTTAGGATGGTTTCCACCCAAGGAAGAGTTCTGTAGCATCCATTATCCTTACAGCCTAATGGGGATGTTAGAAAAATCTGCAAAATGACAGACAGGAGAGTAATAAGGAATTGAAGGATAAAATAATTATTACCAATCATCATGTGTATACAGCAAGTCAATCTCATCTAGTTTAAAACAGCTTTGGATGGCAAGGGTAACTCTAGTCAATAGCAGTGATAGCACTGATGCACCAGGTTAAGCTGTATACAACTGGATACTGCTGCTGGTACGCAAACAGAACGTTTTCACACATCTCAAGACCTGATGAGAATGAAAATCATTGCTGAATAGGTGCACTTCAGAAACCCACCAGTGCAAGGTCACTCAAATTTCACACAAATAGCCTGAGGGCACACGATCATCACTGGCCAGTGACCAAAGGAGTGTTAAACTGTGAGCAAACCAGGTCACAGGCAGGGGTGGCACAGGAGGTACAAGTGACCAACTCACCCTGCCATATGGCCACTGGGAAGGCTGCCTGGCCAGCATGAGGACCTCAGGCCACAGTCAGGGGATGGGCCATCTGTTTAGCTTTGTAAGCCAAGCCACCACACAGGACCATCATCTGCATGTGGGCTCTAACTACAACCCTGCAACTGAAGAGACCCCTTCGGACCGACAAGCAGGGCAACACTGCAGTAGGAACAGAGAGATCCACCATCCTGATGCAGGCTGTTGCCACAGCTGCTCTCCAGAACCACATCCACCACCCAGAGAACATCCAAAGTCACAAGCAGCTTGGAGAGGAGCCACCAAAAAGAATGCATCATTTCCAAAACCCCAATTAAAGCAGCATTCACAGAGCCCAATCTGTTGTGATGATCAAAGTGAGGATTATAAAGGCCTTCAGTCATGTCTGTGAAGACCTACACAAGGAAGAGAAATTCAGTAACAATCTCTGACAAAATACAGCACCTAGAAGAATTGCATAACCAAACCATGAGTCATGGTTGATGCAGGGATAGTGTTTTTATTTTTAAAAGGAAGACAACTTATCATTTAGGTAACTAAGCAAGGATAGTATCTCTTTCCCTTCTTTGCAGTCCAAGCAGAGGGCATCCATGGGCCCAACCCCAATATGACAGCATGGATCTGGAAGATGATAGGTGAAAGGCTGAGCTCGAGAGCCCACTGCCAGTCTGGGCACCAGAAAACACTGAGAGACAAACCACAATTTCAGGACTTTTTCTTCTTGTTCAGTGAAGGGGTAGAAGATACAGAGCTTGGTGAGAAACTGAGGCACTTTTTGGACAGTGCCTGATGTCAGTGCAAATGACGTAATTTTAGGAACAGATGAGACTAAAAATCTTGAGTAAAGAACTTTTTTAATTTACTTTTTTTTTAAATTGCTGCTACACATCCCCATGCAGACAGGACTACACTTACAGAAACTGATGACGTACTCTATTTACTACCAACAAATGGATCCATTTTCTCTTTGTGGGTAGTAAAAGGCCTTCCTGGAAATGCTTGAGGCTATTTAGGACAGGGAAGATGATTAAAGATATCTTACAGTATCACTTATTGCCACTTCTGCTGGCATACTTATCAAACAGAAACATTAAAGTACAATCTTGAATGAAAGCACATGGCATCTGCAATATGTATGGCAGCACATCCAAGTGACAGGATAACTGGGGAGGAGCAGTGTGAACAGCAGAGTTCACTTGGGAGGGTGTGGGGGGCAAGGCAGCTTGGGAAACACTGACGGATTGTCTTTCCATTACTAAACATTACACTTTGTGAAAAAGCATTAGATCATTCTAAGAGGTTTATATAAGGACACTGAAAAACAAGTTCTTTTGCAAATTCTATTTTTTTAATGTCTCCCTCCCCTTTCTATTTCCACTATGCATCAGGTTGTGAAAATCCAACATCCAATAAGTCTAATGTTCCCAGACAGAAGAGACCAACCTCAACACAAGTTAAATCTTCCAGCTGCTCCCAGCTCCTTCTTTTCTCTCCATCAGACAGGCTCATAGCAGTGCCTTAATTACTTGTTTAGGAAGGATGTGACATGTTCCAATTTAATACATTTAGCCCTTCTTAGAGCAAATGTAGAATTAAGCCTCAGTATGCACTTGACAGATCTCTTAGCAACTAGAGTGCAATCAGCCAACAATGGATGATTCACAGTTTTAGCAAGAGTGTGCAGAACTGCTTGCCAAAAGTCTGAATAAACTCACATTGCTAGACACTATGGTAAAATGTACCCTGATCTCTTTTAAACTATTATATCATAGAGGAAAGTTAAACTGCATGCATTCCAGCAGCTCATCCGAGTCTGGAAATACAACTGAACTGCACATCTCAATTTTAAGATAACTGAGACTTTTTGGTGGTTATTTTCACTTAATTAGGATAATTGTATCTTTCAAGGGAAACTGTTAAAATTCATCAGTTTGTGTAAATAACGGATGACTTCTGTTTCCGTTGCTCTGAAATGTGAAAAGGAAGAGTCTGGAGGATGCTAATGGGAGTAGTTCTATCCAGAGTCACACTGGATTAAAAATGGGCTTAATCTCACGCCTACTACAGCAGAGCCCAATGGCATGTAAAATATTTAGAGATCTCTGTGCAATCCGTGAGTCAGAGAGGAATGGCCGGAAGGAGCTCGATAGAGTGCAAATATCCATCCTGACTTATTGCTACACTCTCTTTATCACCCTCCAAAGCCCAGTTGAGGACAGGCTGCCACAGCAAAGAAAAGACTGTTTGTACTTCTACAGCCAAATTTCTGCCTTCATTGACCAGTTTTCACTCCAAGCTTCAGATTTTGCTGTGGAAGAGTTTTCTCTATGCTATCCATGTGGCTATCTTGCTATACAAAACCAGAGTTGAGTATATGAAACCCTTTATGAAATACTATTGAAAAAAATAAGCAAGACCAGAAAAGCACTGCTGGGATTAGGCCCACATAGCAAGGACACAGAGTGACAGAGGATAAGTCACAGACTCACTCTTCTCTTTCTGCTACAACTATGAATCATGACCAGCGCTTTTCCTGTGGCACACTGGACACCAGAGTGAAAACCCTTGTGAGTAACAGGGTCTGGTCCAAGGAGATGGAGACAGCCCTCCCCCAGCATCCCAGCCTCACCTTAATGCCATTATAGCAAAGGGTCCTTTGGGTTTCTGGCACAAACTTCAGCTCCAGTGATCTGAAAAGTTTTTCACTCTATTTTATGGTGATTTATCCATTACATCTGCTTATATCTCATGTTTTGGGCTCTATTTTTCATCACCCCTTCCCTGAGACATCAATATTCACAGCAGAAGAGAGCTGACACTGTTGTCCTTTCTATTTAGCTGCCTCAAGCTGCCACTCACTTGGCACCCATCTGAGCAAAACCACATTTAAAAATATAGACTTATTAGCCACCATTTTTTCAGTAGACCTTGTTCTCCAGGTCTCTCTGGAGGCATGGGGCAACTTGGTGGCATTTGGTGGGAGATCCAGGTTATCTCCATCCAGGCACCACCCAAGTGCTCTGACCCCACATCACTCCCAGGAAAGAATGCCATGATCCTCACAGACCGGGCACAGACCCAAGACCATGAAAAACTGCAGTGTGCTAAATCTGTTTACCAATTCAGCAACGTGCCCTGGCAAACTCATGCTGCCCCAGCCACCAGTAGCCTGGGGATCTGTCCCGTTGCAGGCAGAAACCTTGTTCCGGCATCTTCAAACAGCCCTTTCCAGGTACAGCAGATATGCTTGGCTAAATAAGTAGCTTTCTTTGGCATGGAAGAGTGGGTCACCCAAGTTGGTTGGCAGAATTCACCTCTAAAAAGTGGACTGTGGTTAGGGAAAGGAATTTGAACACATTGAGCTTCACACTGTCTTTAATACTAGGACAGTCACAGGTTTCCACTCAATAAGGGCTGATGATCCTTCAAAGCAAAATGAAGGCAGCAGGATACTGAAAGTGTCAGGAAGATGCATTAAGTGCAAAAATACCATAGCTGAGAGTTTCTGTAAATGCATAAAAACAAAAATTAGGCAGGTAAAAAAGAGAAGCAGGTACAAAGTAGAAGGTGCTTATACATTTATTGCTTTTGTAAAGAGAAGTTTCCTACTGACAACACTCAATAGACAAAACAGAGCTTAGGAGATTTTTCCGTCTATTTTCATAAGGATTAGATCAAAGAGTTGAAAAGAATGTGAGCAACAGGGCCACAGGGAGCTGGGCCACAGGCGCCTTGGTCAGGGAAGGAGAAACAGGTGGGAGGGGGATCTGGCATTCTGACTTCAATCAAGCAGCAACATGCAATCTGTGCCATGTACTACCAGCATCATCACATACCATCAGCTAAAAAAAGGTGCTCTTTTATCTAGAAAAAAAATACACTGGGGACTGATTTTGCCTCTGTTCTGAGCAGATTAACCTTTGCCTGGATGGAGGCAGATGAGATATAATTTTTTCCATCCCTGAATTGCTCTGCTGCATCGCTTTTGGGAGCTCTGCTACCACCTTGGCCACAGTGTGTGTGTGTGTGTGAGGGTATTTGTGCTTTGGGGAAATCGATGTTACTCAATGGCTGACGTAAATCCTGCGTTGTACAAGGCAGTAGAGCAGAATTCCCTCATTCCCTGTTTTACCCTATAAGGGCATTCGATGATGGCGCTGTAAACCTGCGCCTTCGCACAGATTTTCTGCAGCTGCTGCAGTACAGCAAAGCCAAGCCCAAGTTTGGATTCTTGTGTGTTGTGATAATCAGCTGGGGTTCGGAAAATCCTTCAAAAAAATCTAATGTTCTGGCAACTTAGCAAGGCTTCTGAAAAAAATAGCAGTTTAACATCTGGAACAAAAAATACTCTGAGGAAGTCCAAGACCAACACAGCACAGAACATTTTCCCCCCACAACTGTTACTGTACAGCACTTTCTTGTCTCCAGCTCAGTGAAACTGGAACGTTTGCATCAAGATGCTGAAACATTTTATTGGAAGTCATGCTGGAAGGTGGAAAGATAAAGACCTATTCATACATTTGAACATTTTTTTAATTTTCTGGCTTCTGTTTATTTTTATTCCTGTTCCATGAATTTCCTCGGTCTTTTAATGCATTTTAATCTTCATCAATATTTAACTCCGCAGCAGAAATACTGCATACTTTGTTTTACAATTTAACTTGAGAATAGAGGGGTGAAAAAACATCTATGGAAAGAAGAAAAACAGCCAGTTCTAACGGAAACGACTTTTCCTTTTTCCACATGATGTCCTGGAAGAGAGTCAGGGAGAAGGATGAAAGAGAAAGGTGGGCAGTAAGAACACCATGCTATTTCTGAGAATTAGCTAGGGTCATAATTTAGCACACTCCTCTTCCTATCTCTGGGTCTCAGGTTTAAGACCTGCCTAAGATCAAGACGAAAAAATGTTTCTCAACAACAGACTTAACTCTCAGCAGACATTACCATGTAAGAGCAGTTTTTTGCAGTATAAAAACTCCTGCGGTATCTTTCACAATGAACAAGTAACCACACACACACATAATTACATATGCTATGTATATATATGCACATCCATCCACACATATGTACAAGATCCTT
>JAWWLV010000005.1:14454239-14561753 GCA_035041135.1 Platyrinchus mystaceus
ATGATCTCACTGACAGGAGTTATCACTAACACTTGTGTCTGTGCAGGGCTGAGGTTAATGCCTTGCACCAGACAGGGAAAGATGATGTTGACGGCAGTCACCTCCTCATCCTGAGCTCCTCTGGAGTACCTTCCCAAAAAGCTAAATGAGCACATCTATTTTCTATTATGTATAAAGGAACAAACCTACCGAAAATCTCATTACTAGAGCAGTCAACATATACAGGAGACATGTCAGATGCTTTATGTATCAACAATGAAGTGACAGCTTTCCCAGCCCTGGAGAGCATGCAAAAACCAAGGCACAAAGATTAAGTGTTCTTTAAAGATCCATACTCCACATAGATTTAGCTTGTTCTTAAAACAGGATATATTTAATATTGTTACATGCCCTATTTAATATTATTATGGATGCAAGTTCTATCGTGCTATTAACTTTCATGGTTAACAATGGCTAACACCTTCATGGGCACCACACCACAGTCCAAAATCTCCTAGTGAATATTTAAGGCTAAGAAACACTTTAAAGCAAAAGCCCTATCTCAAATGTTACATTACCTCAGACTTTCCACTATTGAAAAACATGACCATGAGACCAGCTCAGAGAGATGGCAAATAAACAGACACAAGGGAGGAAAGAGTTTAAGTGCTTTAAACTAATAAGACTAATTACAAGCTCTACATTAAGCACTGGCACCTTACAGGATTGAGCCCCATCTATTTATATACTTGCGTCATAAGCACAAGCCTTAAGGTTAAAAGGAAAGGTCCCTCTGCTTGAATCCTAACATAACATATAGAATACACAGCAATCGCCTGTCTTTATTCTTTCACTCCTTCCTGGACTGAAACCATTAGCTAAATCTACGTCCAGCTGCCCCATATTCCTTTCTGCTCCAGATCCCACCAGATTCCCACCAGAGCAGGCAATCAATGCTTGCCCTTCTCTGAGGGACACCTCCAGGCCACTTCCCATACTGAATGCCTCCTGCTAGTGCCAAGGCTGCAATCCATTTCAATGTTATCATATTTAACATCACTGTCCATATGTATTTTTTAGGACTAATAAAATTAAAATGGGTTTTCAGTACTTTTCATACAACTCCCAAGAAGTCCAGTTTGTTACCAGCATAGCAATTCATGGCCAGATGTAGGTATGTGATGAATCTGCTTTCAAGAATGCAAAAGAGGCCCTATTTTTAGACGTGGTTTCAGGATTTATATAAATCTGAAAAGACCTTACACACTGTTTTATTAGCAGCCCTTTGTTTACATTCCATCTGGAGAAATGCAAACCTGTCTCTTAAGAAGTTTTAGGACTACTGTTGCATGTTAGAGGGCTGGCAGACCTTTAGAAGCTCCCCTCAGGCTTCTGGTTTGTGTGCAGCAATCTTGTAGAGAGGGTAAGGAAACTAAGCAAAGTAGAAACTAGGTTAAAACCAGAGAAGCCTGGTGCAGAATTACAAGCAGTGCCTTTAGTCCTTAAGATGAAGCGTGGACAGAGCACATTTCAACTGCACAAAAGCTTTTGCCAGTTTTTGGTGGCTGCTGACATCTGTGCCAAAGTTCCCCTAAGGATGGAGAAATGAGACAGATAAAGTTGTGCTCAGGAAATATCAAAGTCAGTACATGAAACAGCAAGCCCCAAGAGGGACAGGACATGCTTGCAGCTAGCAGAGGGGACAGTCAGGGGAGTAACACAAACCCAGCTGCCTTTGTTCAGAGCCTGGATAGCAGTTGCCCTTCTTTGCTTTTCCTTGCCTTGCACTTACTTTTGCTACTCTCCAGTCATCCTGCACGGCCAGGACACAGTGTCACAGAAATGTGGGCTGCAGGGGAGAGATGGCTCCAGCTACTAAGTCAGGCTAAACCATTGGGAGTGTTACTGCAGTCAAGAGACAGGCACCAAAGCAGATCTGCAGCACAAAAATCTGTCTTCCCTGCCCAGCAGGCTGTGATATCTACAGGTCTCAGGCCCTCACAACCCCAGTTTGATCAGAGCATCGCTGATGCCACGGGGCCACAACAGACTTCCACACAAAGGGCTGATGTCTGTGAAGACTTTGGAAACACAGCCACAGAAGAGTGATTACCATCCAACACTGGCCACACCAGTTCTAGTCCTGTTCCTGTAAAAGCTCTCCAGTCAGCCCTGCATAATGCACAGCTGGTTTGATGCTCTCCTGTCAGAAATGCCTTCCAGGCTGCAGTGGCATTATCTCAGATAGCAAGATGGATGCCACTGCTGGCACTCTGCCATTCTTCAAACCCACCTAGAAATGGCTCCCGTTGCTGCCGTTTGCAGGCATAAAAAGTCCAGCAGTTCTAGTTTGCAAATTTATAGTGGTTTGGTTAGCTGTAAAGCCAGAATATAAGGTCGGAAAAGAGCAGTACCCTTTCCAAATGGCTCCTTGCACTCTGAAAATGAATAAATATTTCCTATCACTACTGCCAGTATTTTCAGGCTCATTCGATCTACATCATGCTATTCAGGAAAAGCCTCTCAATCATCTCCACAGCACAAACTGGCAGATTATCAGCTGCCATCAGCTGTCCCACAAAAACATAATCCCAAAGCCCATGGGAGACTGTCCTCCCCAGCACTTTTCTGCAAAGGCTCTTCTAGGACACTCTCTTCCATAACATTAAGCCTGACTCTCAGTATATTAAACCTCTGTACACCAAGCATTCAGTGCTAGGCCTTTCTAAGAATCATTTTGCAAAGCTTGGATGGCAGTATGTTTTCACAGCTGATGTGGAAAAGCTAGAAACAACATTTCCCAATGAGAAATCTCTGTTTTACAAAGTGTGCACTGTTTCTTAGGGTTAATCTGCCTTGCTAAGAGCCGAGGGAGTGGAATTCTTTTATACTTTCTACATAAAACATCTGACTGTCTTCATGATGGAATCATTCCATTTTCTACTATCTGTTCTATGATGGATATACTGAGGCAGGGAAGAAAAAATAAATCAACATCTGACCTTGTGCTAGTGATGGCCCATCTTATGCCATCGGACACCCTGATTAAGCCTGAACACTGGTTTTCCCTTGCCAGGTGGGATGGAAACAGCAAGATCTCTGCAAGGTTAAGGCAGGGCATCCACCTCCCAAACAGCCAGTCCTTGGACAACTCATGATCACAGCAAGTGACTCATTATGAGTCTGCGAAACAGCTATCAGTATTACAGCTTATTCATAATACATGAACAGCTTAAGTGGGTCACAGAGACCTGTATATCCAAGCAGCCTGACTCCAACAGCGGCCGGTACCGGCAGCTTAAGGAAAGAATAACAGAAAGAGGACAAGTATAGAGTGCTGCCGAATCCAGTATATTTTCCCCAGCTTATTGTAAGAAGCAGTGCACATATTTCTGAAGCCAGCTCTTGCATCTGGATCTTAAACAGCTATTGATGGATCTCCCTTTCATTAGTTGGCACCCAGCTGTACTTTTCCCCACCCCCCAAAATCCTGACGGTTCAGTAGTGCATTGCATGACAAAGTACTTCTGCTGGAATTTGCTGCTTGGGTATTTCTCTGGATGTCATTAAGTTTCATACTATCATTCCCAGTTCATTTGCTCTGTACCATTTGAGATATTGTAGAACTCTCCTGTTTCTCTGCTCCTCTACCCAAAATAACTTTGAGCTGAAGGCATTTATCTAATTAGTGTCACTTCATATAGGAACAGCCCTACACTGCAGCAAGGTCTTCTCATCCACCCTTACCTTTTCTCCTTATTCTGCATTTCCAGAATGGGTAACCAGAACCTCACACAGCATTTCAGGTCCAGATGAATAACCAATCTGAGCCAAGTCAAAAAAATGGTCCTTCAATACTGAAGGTACAGAGCCATGAACTAGTGAATTAAACTTCAGTGAATACCCAGTGACTAGCAATAGCCATGCCACCTCTCCTCTGTACAGTGTTGGAAGAACATGAGATTCATCACTTTTACTATATTAAGCACAGTGATGACAGGCACACTCAGCTATTTGGGTAGGTGAAACGCTGCAAAGCACTTGTACTGCTTGCAAAATTAACTCCTATAGGACTGCTAAAAGTCTCTCACTTCTACATAGAGGCATTGTCTAGAGTTTACTGCTTACTATTGCTGGAGAGCAGGCCAAAAACTAGCTCCATCTCTAAAACACTTGTCTTTCTAGCCTGGGTCTGCATGGAGATGACATATCTCCATGGCTGCTGGTCTGCAGCTCAAAGGACATCAACTGTACTTAAGTGCAGAGACACATGCACAAGCAGAATTCTTATCCTACAAGATCATCCTTTCTGAGATATGGGATTCAGCTTCCATGACAGCTCTTACATTAAGCCTCAGAAAAAGCAAAGATAAATGCAGAATCACTCACATCACTGTCAACAGTGTCCCATTATGTAGAAGTTTTGTTTTGGTTTGCTTCAGTGGCCAGCTGGGACTGAGCTGAGACAGATGATTTCATCTTGCCAGAGATCTTCAGTTGGCATCCAGAGACAGGCATGGATAGCCAGATCCTTTACTATTAACATACATAATAAACCTTCCAGAAACAAATTATCACAACTATTTTTTAAAGATTATGCCAAATACTAAATCTCTACTGACATGCTAATGAGTTCTGCAAGTCTTGAAAAATCTGATTTTTATATAGTTGTTTGGTTTTGATATTGACTCCAAATGACAGAAAAATGGCTGGTTACAGCTGACCTGTGGGTGATCACTGGCCTTGCATGAATGCAAGACCCAACTCAGGTACATCTCAGCCATAAAACAATCCATTTATCTTCTTTCTAAAAGAAAAATTCCTAATACAGCTACAAGAGAGGCAGAAATGAAAGATATTGTCAACTGACGCTGTGGGTGCATCATTTATCTTCACCCTAGTACTGTGAGTGTCCAGATCTGGTACCGAGAGTGAAGCTCTCTTACACCATATACTTGATTAGAGATATGATCCTGTAATAAATACCAAAAAAAAAAAAGGCAGGGTGGTTTATTTTTTAAAGTAATGAATGATCAGTAGTTACTGACAGTAATTTCTTTCTTGGTAGGAACACAAGCTCACCAACTTCTGGTTGGCAAGCCTGTCATAAGCAATTACTTCTACACAGATGTCTTTATGTACCAGGGTAGCTTACAGGCAATGAAGACAATTTTGTATAGGTAACTTTTGTTTCAGGTCAGGCATTTAATAAACAGATCTATATTTTTAATCCAGCATTATTTACCAGAAGACTTTTGACAAAGACAAAAAATCCTCTGAAAACTGCATAACACAAGCATAGACGCTGTTTTCCCAGACTAAGCTGAGCTGCTAAACTCTCAAAATACTCAGCATGAATGGAGTATTGCAAGTTAAAACTTGCTATGAAATCACTTCCCACAGCATCCTCAGTGCCTGCAGCAGAGGCAGAGCACCTGTTCCAGAATCACTTTGGAGACCCAGCAAGCAAAAAATAACTGGTAATATTGGTAGAAATTAAAGTTTGCATGTTTATTTTACTAGGAAATGTCACTGCTAAGACCAGTCATCCTTGCTGAATGGTCACACTTGTCATCCTTGCACGGCCTGGTTACCTCAGCAAGTGGAACAACTGGAGACCAACAGTTTAAGTGCACAACTGGCCTTGGTGATAACATGTGGTTTTGGGAGAAACAGTAACAAACCAGAGGTTTTTGCCTCTGCCACATTTATGTTTCT
Organism: Platyrinchus mystaceus; assembly: GCA_035041135.1. NCBI lineage: Eukaryota > Metazoa > Chordata > Aves > Passeriformes > Tyrannidae > Platyrinchus > Platyrinchus mystaceus. The sequence continues at coordinate 14,459,937 of JAWWLV010000005.1, forward strand.
ACATCAGAAGTAAGTATTTCTTCCTTAGTTACCGGGGTCCAGGTGAAGAGATGGGACTGGAGGCAAGTTTGCAAGTGGAAGCAAGCGGGAGGCAGAGGAGTTAAAATGCAGATATATGCTTCTGTGCATGTGCGTGTCCTGGCAGAGTGCTGTGAGCACCTACAGACTGTGCCATTGGTACAGCATGGAAAACCTCACTGGGGACTTTGTTCTCCATATCATAGCATTTTGGAAGCCAACAGGCAGAAGCAGAGCACCCAGGAGCTCTTCTGCATCACATGCTCTGCTCCACCACTCTCTGAAGATGCTGTCAGATCTCATGATGAGCAAGACAGCCCTGCAATCTACATGTCAACCCCGTCTTTGCAGAGTGTATAGGGAGTTACAGGCTTGTATAGAGAACAGGATTTAAAAAACCTGTTAGGCAGACTATACTGGGGATGTTATGAACCCACCCTTGAATCTCAAAACCAAATTCCAGCAGTGACTGTGGTAAACTAGTTTTTGCAATGCTTTTAAGTAAGGCAGTTACAAAAACCCTCCAGCTATTTGGGTTCAGTTTGGAAGCCTATGCAGAAATTTCCTAGGGAAGGAACAGGGTAGCTCCAAGCCATATATATAAGTCAGAGCAGCAGCAAAGACTCTTTTCACTTCAAGGAAATGCTTACAGTTATTTGGAACCTTTAACCACTTAGCATTTGCACTGAACCATAAGCTCACCAAGGGCTATTTATCACAGCCAAAGGAACAGTGATTAACAAGGTACACAAGCTGACATCAGACTTGCACAATAATAATCAGTGTCCACAAGAGATTAAAAAACAGGGTTCTGCCTTTTTTTTAATCTTCTGGTCAGCAACTGGGATATTCATGAGAATCCTGACATCACAATTCAATAACAAGGTCTAAATATGGCTTCTGCTAGAAAAGTATGAAACCCAAGCTGCTCCTAGACTGTCCTTAAATACTGTTTTGCAGTTCTACAGATAGAAAGCAATTATAATGAATATAGTCCACTTATATTGATCTGACTAGAAGCTACTTTCTAACATTTTCATTAAAACTGTGATCACAGCAGCAAAATTGAAAATGAAAAAAATACAATTCTTGGCAAAGCCAATTCACCCAAAGTGTCAGCCTTATTAATGTAAGGGTCAGAGCTACATCAGCAATGAACTTTAAGACCAAAGAACCACCTGCCTGAACCAAAAGGCATCACTTAAACTGTGAAGTAGATGCCAGGGATAGAACTGCAGAAACAAATCAAACTACTTTTGAAATAGTCTGCTTTAGGCTAAAACATCCCTTCTCATGTATGCTGATAATTACAAAGGCTCCTGATAAAGGTCTACCTCATTCTGTCTAAAGGATTGGTATTTTAAACTTCTCAGTACTGCTTAAGAGCAAACTTCAGTACTGTTTAAGAAACTTTTCTCATCTACTGCATGCTTTTCAGTTAATTTATATGCTAATACAAAAAACACTGAAAATTTAAGCTAATGAAATAAGTAAAGAAAACACTGAAGTGAATTCTGATGAGAGTTATTTTGTTGCTTTCTGGAACCCATGATGGGCATCACCTCTTTCATCCTGGAGAAAGTCTCTAAGTACCACCAGCAAATTATAGGCTCAAAGGACAACCAAAAACCACATTTAAACTCCAGTATACATCTTATCCAAAGTCTGGTTGGTACTTTTCAACTTGTTTTCAGTGTCAGAAAAAAAAATGCTGACAGTATCTTGTACTCTTTCACTCTAATGTGAGGTTAGACTGAGAACATGATGAAAAGGATAGGCTAAAGGAGCATCTATGTGGCTCAATGTGGAATGGGAAAGGTATTTAAAAAAAACCAATTTGACACAAGAGGGTGGAAAGGTATCTAGTGCCATCCCTCATTTTTGTCAACCTTCACGTAAAGCACTTGCCCATGTTTACTCATCTGATGTTTTAAGTACTGAGCAATTAAACTGTGGTAACCTCAGTGCTTTTCATCGTAAGTTTTCTAGGCAGAACACCTAAGCTGGTCTGTAGCATCAAGGGTGAAGCACAATAAGGACATGCAAAGGGGTCAGTGAAAATGTACAAGACTATCACGATTTGTGTGACAGTTTAAAGAACTATGAATTATTTCAAATGGTAATAAAATGTTTAATCTCTTGCCTCTCTAGCGATCAGCAAGTGCCATATGCAGACCAGACCTACTTCTTAGGGAAGCCAGGTGCCTCCCTGGAGCCCAGGTTTAAGATGCAAAGAGAAAGTGTCCCGGTACAATCCTCAGATTATAATCCATTACTGATTTTTCAGGTGTGCAGCAATGAAGCTGCAACAAGAAGTCTGAGGGCAACCGACAGACACTTCAGGGCCTTGGGACAACTGTTTAAGGGATTGGGAGGACAAGTGATATCCTCTATCTTTGCAATTGCAGAGTGATGAGTGAAGAAAACAGGAGAACCAGCAGGTCAATACCCGGGTCCAAGCCTGGTGTCACCAGCAAAATTTTTGGGTTTTGGTAATGGGTAGGTTTACATAACAGCAGGCCTGCTGGCTACAGATGGGGTACACTTGTCTCAAAGTGGGGAAAGAACCTTTGCACAGGAGTTAGCAGATCTCACTGAAAGAGCCTTAAACTAGATTTGAAAAGAGATAAAACCAGGCTCAGTAGAGATAAGCCTGGGGGCAGCACAGCAATGTCTGAGAGATGGTGTGGTAGTGAGGTCCTTCAGTTTGCTGTCTCAGTGGAAGTAGTGCATGGAGATCCATGTGGCATCAAAGATGCATTAGGCCCCTCTGGACATGGTGTTTGTGAACAGAGAAGGACTGGTGAATGACCTGATGGTTGGAGGCCACCTTGGGCACATCAATAATGAAATAAGAATTTTTGATTATTGGAGAAATAACGAGAGGTGCCAGCAGAACGGCCACCTTGGACTTCCAGAGGACAGACTTTGGCCTGTTTAAGGGACTAGTTGACAGAGTCCCTTGGGAGGCAGTATTGACCTGCTTGAGAGAAGGAAGGGTCTCCAGAGGGGTCTGGACAGACTGGATCAGTGAGCCAAGGCCAGTGAGGCTCAATAAGGCCAAGTGCTAGGTCCTGCACCTGGGTCACAGCAACCCCATGCAGCACAACAGGCTTGCAGAAGAGCAGTTGAAAAGCAGCTCAGTGGAAAAGAACCTGTGGGTGCTGGCTGACAGTAGCTAAACATGAGCCAGCAGTGTGCCCAGGTGGCCAAGAAGGCCAATGGCATCCTGGCCTGTATCAGAAACAGACTGGCCAGCAGGACCAGGGCAGTGATTGTCCCTCTGTTATTGGCACTGGTGAGGCTGCATCTTGAATCCTGTGTCCAGTTCTGGGCCACTCACAACAAGAAAGACATTGAGGTGCTGGAGCATGTCCAGAGAAGGGCAACGGAGCTGGGGAAGGGTCTGGAGCAAAGTCTTCTGAGAAGCAGCTGAGAGAGATGAGGGGGCTCAGCCTGGAGAATAGGAGGCTTAGAGAGGACTTATCACTCTCTGCAATTACCTGAAAGGAGACTGTAGTGAGGTGGGAATCAATCTCTTCTCCCAGGTGATAGGACAAGGGGAAATGCCCTCAGGTTGTACCAGGGGAGGTTTGGATTGGACATTAGAAAAAATTTCTTCATCAAAAGGGTTGTCAAGCATTGGGCTGCTCAGGGAAGTGGTTGAGGATCTGAGGATCAGAGTTGATTCATCTCTGAAGATATTTAAAATGTGTAGATGTGGCACTTAGGGACATGGTTTAGTGATGGTCTCAGCAGTGCTGGGTTAGCAGTTGGACTCTACAATCTTAAAGGTCTTTTCAAACCTAAAGGATTCTATGATTCCAAATACAGGTTCTTTTGTACTGGCAGGATCTATAAAATAAAATAACCCCCCCATAACCTAATTAAGTTCAGGAGCCAGTAGAGCCTTAAATCCATTTCTCCTGAGCCTAGCTTTTCTATTACTTTGGAATAGACATCATTATCCTGCAGGACCATCTACATCTACAGAGAGAGTGAAGAAAGTGTCTTGCATTTAGTATTGGCTATGTAGTATCACCTGAGTGTATACAATACATAATAGCTTACCAAACTCTTTTTGCTTCTGCTGTTTTCAGAAACCTCCCCCAGCTGCCCTGAGAATCATCCCTGCAAGCAGTAAGCTGCAGCTGGGACAGCAGTCCAGCCCAGGGTGCAAGCTGTGGTTCGTATACAGTAAAGCAGCCCTGCAGAAGCTGGATAGGGTGGGAGAGGGCAGCAGCTGAGGGTCCTCAGCACTGAGGAGCAGGTTACCTGGCCCGGCACAGCTGGAAGCTCTGCAGAAGCACTGCTGTGGACAAAATCCTACCACCCAGCAAGTAGGTTTGGGAAGAGGTACCCAGAGATGTTCAAAATGCCATTAGGTAGTTTCCCCAGTTCTTGTTGAGAGGATGGGGTTTAACAAATATACTCCTTAGCTGCTCATCTTGTCCTCACTGCTGAAGGATTGACGCCCCTACATGACGCAAATGCAGTGACAAGTTGTTTGCAGTGTATCTAGGGGGAGTAGGAAATAACAATAGTCTTAGGTAGAAGTTTCCTCTCAACAACCAAGGAAGGAACCACAGTGAGCTCTTCTGCAGCAGCTCTCAAAGTTTTCCCAGCACCAGCTAATTCTCCCCTGTGCGACAGCTGAGAAGAGGCCAGGTCATGTGGGTGCATTTTGCTGAGCCTCTGCGTTTCCATTTATCTGCATAAGTACAGAAATGGTGGAAAGGCTGGTTTGTGCTATCCCAAGCACATTAAGACAACTTAGGCAGCAAGAGCAATGTGCTGATGAGGGCTCTTCTCAGCAACTACCCCTGTTGTGTTCAGAAGGTGACGTTGAGAGTTTATTCTAGAGGAATAAGCAACTGAGAACATACTGCTGAAACAAAAGGTGCTGGAACTGGCAATCTGATCAGCGATCATAACATTTCCACTGGAGTTACTCAACTTGAGCATCCAGTGGACTGGTGACTGCAGACAGCTAAACAAAACACCAGCCTATCCATACTGGCAATCTGCTTTTGACTTACTTCAAAAGTCTTTACCTTTCTGCCAAATTTAAAACTCCCCAGAAACTATGAATTTTAAAATAAGTTCAGACGTTGATAACACAGAAACATAATGCCTTGAAATACATCTGACTTGCAAAGAAATCATTAAATGCATGACTAATTTTTCTACTTCACTAAAAAAATACTGGGCTCTTTCCCAGTACTGCCTGAACATGACCAAATTTAATTCAATTCTTTTTTCTCCTTACAATAACTTGGAGCAAGAACAGACATAACCCCAGATTTTATTTTGTTTTGTTCCAGACAGACAATCAGTAAAGAATCCAATGTTGCTGGGGGGATAAGCAATAGTATCTATAAAGCTCGAAAGCTCAATCAATGCTATTACAAACTACTGCAGAAATCTGTCTGCTGCATACAGTGTTACCATAATTGGTGGCAAGCCTTCTTAATAAGCAGTCTAGTCAGCGAAAGAACATGCTGCATCAGTTCTCAAATATTGCATTATGAGTTTTCAGTAGCATGAAACAGGAGATGAAGACAGTACTGCTCAGTTCATGCATCTGGCAGACAGTTTATCAGAAGGCACAACGCACACAAAACAGCATCGTTCCAGCTATGTATTCAACCAGGCTGTTCTCTTTGGGATGCACCTTTGCAGCCCCCTGTGCCCTTCAGTTTTCTCTGGTCTGATCAGGCTTCAGAGCCCAACCTACCACATGCCTCTTTGGCAGATTTCCTGGACACAAGCCCTCCCTCTACTAATTCTTTGCAGAAATGGTACCCTACAACCCTGTTTCCCTCATCCATTCCTTCCTCCACTGCTCCTGCCTGCTCTATACAAAAATCCTCTGAACCTAGCAGTTCAGAGATCAGTAAGACAAGTCCAGCTGAGTCCTGCCTTACAGGGAGGCTCAGGCCAGGAGTGCATGCTCAGGAGATGGGCTTCACTGGGTTAAGCCCAGCGTACGCCAACTGTACTGCTGAAGTATTCATGGGTTTGCACTTACATTACATAAAAAGAATAAGAGATTGCACTTTCAGAAACTGGTGCTGTATGTAGACTGCATCCCCCGCCTTTCCCTCTTCATCACCCAGTAGGAGTGACAATGCACTACAACAGCCTTGGTTCATTTTCATCCCAGGTTTACCTCAGCTGGCTTGGTTGGATCCTTCCTTTCCTGGGGCAGGACTTTGCATTTGTCTCCATGAGGTCCCCATGGATCAGCCCCTTCCTTCAGCCTGGCGAGGTCCCTCTGAACAGCAGCCTAGGCCTCAATGGTATCACCTCTCACCCTTGCCTCAGTTTGAGGCCATTCGCAGCTCAATAGAGATGCCACTACCTTCTCCAACATCACTTGCCACCGGACTCCAACAACTATTTCAATGGTAAATTCAGAGACTGAATATAAACCTCAGAAAAATACTTTGGGAGACTGCTGACAGCCACTCACTGGGATTAACAGGAGGGCCAGGAGCAGGTGCTGGGCTCCCTCAGCTCAGAGTGGCCACACACCTTGGTGCCTGGACTTCCTGAGCATCTGTGGCTGGTCCCTCCAGAACCAGCGATGGAGGCAGCAAGAGCAGAGAATCTCTGACTACAATAGGAAACACCCTCTCACGCAGCTGCAGCAAACAGCTTTTTCTGAGGGGCTCTTTTTGAAAGCCAAGATGTCCAAAGCACATGCCAAACCCTCCACCACAGCTTGTAGAGCTCTGGGCAAAGTAGACATGTATACACTCCTGCTTTCTAAAGCCTTAACCATGTCACAGTTCTCAAGATGGCATACTACTACTACTCAAACAAAGCAGACACACCAGCTAAACACAACTGACAGTCACCATGCTGGGAAAGGGAGGATGCCTTGGGGGGGAGAGGAACCAGGAACAGGCAGGCATCATCCTGTAGAAATCTCCCCCTTTCCATGAGGCACTGCCGTAATCATGTTCCCAGGAGGAGGAATTGTTGTAAATAAGAGTTAAATGTTCAGACAAGCACACTACAGTGTCATGCATTGTTATAGCTTTAAAAGAATATTTGTTCAATTATTTTTTCTGTTTTACTTCACAGAAAACTCAAGGAAGGGATTGCTTCATCATTCAAGTACACTAATAAGGTTCAAATTATGCTTTAGAACTTTGTCTCTCCTCTTGTTTCATGACTCTGCCTTGACAAGCCACCCATGGAAAGAAGTAAGTCTGTTCTCCTAAAGGGGAAATTGTACAAATGGCAGCAGGAGTCACATAAGTACATACCAGTGAAAACTCACTGGGACTCTGGCTGAGAAACAGCTGCTTTTTAGAGTAGCATGTGACAAACACTGTACTCTGATGCTGTCACTCTTAAGAGCATTCAGATATCCACAAGGAATGCATGCATACAAGATGTGTGCAGTATCTCAGACTGTTACACTGCTGGGAAAATTCAAGTAAACTTTGTAATTTATAAAAGAAAGCCACTATATAAAAAAACCCCACCTACGTGGAACATCTCATCCATTGCACCCAATGGCCAAGAGGAGCTACCGCTGTACTAGAGCTACTGGCCTGTTCCAAAGGCACAACAGTACATGCCTGTGGATCTCAGGATGCACTATGGTACCAAGGATGGGAACCGAAAGAGACAAGAGGAGAGTTATGTCAAAAGATTCTTACAGGAAGGCAGGTTGTCACTGTACTAGTTTTGCAGCTTCAAATGGTGTAAGGTTTGTTTAATTTGCTACTTACAGTTTGTTGAGAAGGAGATAACTGTGTGGTACTTCACTGCCTGATGAACTAGTTTATGAATGGGCTGTGTATGTTAAAAAAGTCCTAAGAGTATCTAAAGTAAAGCTCCTGTGGGTGTGCATCCTTCACACCTCTCTCCAATGAGTTGGCCTGCATCCCCCGTACATCCACACTCCTCCAGCCCCCAGGGCCTGCAGTGGCTGCACGGGGAAAGTGAGATCAGGTTCAAGGGCATTCAAGCTAACACCGAGTACACCAAAATACACGCCAGCTTTTGCACACAGGCCAGTGGGTACAATTACCACAGATACCAGCGATGCACTGCCTGGGGCTGAGCTCACGTTGAACACGTAACGAAAAAGGGGTCTGCATGGAGCACGGACACAAACCCGCTCAACCCCGCTCAACCGGCTGGAGGCCCATCCCACCGCACCGGGCCGGGCAAACTGGCACGAAGCGGGAGCCCGTACGCCCCAGAAAGGATGAGTCATAGTTTACACTGTCCACTTGTCTTTAGGAGCTGCTGCCCCGTAGCCCCAGAGTCACGGGCTCCGCCGCACGGGTCTCGGCAGCAGGATGCGGGGCTGGAGCCGCTGCCCGGGTCCGGTCCCGCCGGGCAGCGCTGCTGCTCCGTGCGCGATCCCCGCCGCCCGCACCGCCGCCCCCCGCCGCTCCCGCCAGGGCTCGGGGCGGGCCCGGGGACACGCCCGACGGCGCGGCCGCCCCGAGCCCACCTGCGCGGCAGCGGGCATCGCTCCCCAGCCCGCCCCGCACCGCTCCGCATCGCACCTCCTTCCTGCGGCTGGGCGCGCCCGGGCGGGTCAGGAGCGCCGTCTCTTCGCAGACCACGGCCACATCCTCCACGAAGACGCAGTCGGGAAGGCTCTCGTCGGCCGGCAGCTCCAGCACCTGCAGCCCCAGCTTGCTCCGCAGCACACCCACGTACAGCTGATGCTCCCGCTCCGCGCGGGCGAAGTCCACCTCGGGCCCCGCCGCCCTGCGCAGCGCTTGCCGGCACAGCGACTCGGGCAGCGCCCGCACCACGGCGTGCGTGCAGCGGCCGAAGGCGGCGGGGCCGCCGCCCAGCCCGGCCATGCTGCGCGGCGGGAGCGGCGGCGGTTCAGGCGCGGGGAGCGGTCCGGGCTTGGGGAGCGGTCCGGGCTCACGGAGCGGTTCGGGCGGCCCGGGCGCCGCCGGCCCTGGCAGCGGGGGAAGCGCCGCCCGCGGCCCGGCCGCGCCCCATTGGCTCCCCACCAGGCACATTTCCATGGGGCCGCGGCCGCGCGCGTCCCCATTGGCTGGCGGCGGCGGTCGGGCCGCGCCATTGGCCGCCACCCGCGGTACCTGTGCGGGCGGGGCCGCGCCGACCCCTCCCGGGCGCGGAGCGGCGTTCGGGGCCCCGGCTGCGCGGCACGTCCTGGTTCGGTAGGTCTCTGCAAAGGCACAAGTGCGCTGACAGCGTTCAAACGCCGGCGTCCCGCAACATTCCTACATCCATCCCAGCTGGCGTGGGCAGCGGTAGGGTTGCTGACCCCCCTGCTCGAGGACGCGCTGGCCTGGCTACCTGCAAGCCCTTTGCCGCCGCCGCCGGCCCCTTCCTTTTTGGCAGAGGCGGAGGCCAGGTGGTTCGTCCGAGTGGCTAAACGAAGACTATCCTATGACAACGGCAGTTCCAAATACAAATCCAAAGGAAATAAGCCCACCCTAATCTCTCACCATGGCTTTCTGTGGGGCCACTCACCGGCAGACCATGTGCACCTTCTCCCACTCCTTTACACTGTCAAGGTTTCCATCTCTGTGGGATAGGAGGGACACCACTGTTCTGCTCCACTTCTGCTTCAGGGACTGAAACCATGAGCATTTTCCACCCTTTCCCCTAAAACAAACCCTTACTTCCTCTAGTTACATTTTTCCAAGATTTTACCCTGACTGCAGATTATCCCAGAGGAGGACCAGCCCTTTCCAGAGCACACCTCTGGCAGTATGTGAATGAGGCTTTGGGCCAGACCTTGCACCACTGGCAACATCCACAGCACCAGCCCTCAGCTGTGCTGCTCCTGCTCCCAAACTTCCCAGGTACCTCCAAAGTCTGTCCTCACTAGAGCAGACAGGAAGAGAGGAGGAATATGAATTTTCCTTCCACCTCTTTTGCTGGTAAGGCTTTTTCAAGTGTCCCTCTGGTCATGGAGGGGACCCCACTAGCCAACGGCTCTGTGTCCCCCTTTCAGTGCCCAGACAAAACCCAGGCAGCTGTCACAGATATCTGCAGACGTTCAGCATTTGGGAATATGGTAAATGAATAGCATGAAGAAAATACCAAAGTGTGTTTCTAAAATGGCAGATGACTAGATTTCCATCTGCATTTTCCACACGTTCTCCAAATATCCTGTAAAGACTGCCTTTACTTAATGTGCATAGGCGTAGTTATTTCAATAACTGTCATTCACTGAATAATGCGCAAATATTACTTTCCTTAAACAAATGGACAGGTAATTGAACTGCTACCATTTCAAATTCTTGAAAAACTGCTACAAATGGTTTCTGGTATAATGTGTAATCCTTCCACCATCTTCAAAGCCTATTTGTACTTATTACATATTTGGGATATGGCCATTGGCACACTTTGGTTTTCTTTTTGTTAGTGCGACTTTTAGCCAGAAGATAAAGTGCTACTATCCAATAATTTAAAAATGTGCCAGGGTTCCTATCGGAAAAGGTATTGAAAACAGTTTTCTTGCAGCCAATGGGTTGGAAAGTTATAGTCAATACAGATTTTTTTGACATCCACAGCCACCTTATGAATTTGTAAATGATGACACTGAAATTACAGGACGTGAGGTGATGCTACACAGTCATCTCGTCTGCACATGATATACCAGGACAGTGAGGCTTACCTCAGAGCCATTGTCACCAAGCTGAGCTGAGGTGGAAACAGCTGCTCCCTGGGAGTTGGTCAGGTATCACTTGTGACAGCTTCCCAATACCTTTATGGGAGACAAGGCTGGAGGAAGGAGTATCTCTTTATGATGTGCAGTGCTGTGAGGCAGTGGCATGCTACAAACAATGTGTTTTGGAAATACACGTCATTAGCTGTTTTGACAAGGTCTCAGAACTAATGACTACAGTAAAAAGAGTCATCTGTATTCCAATATAATGACTACAGTAAAAAGAGTCATCTGTATTCCAATAAATACTTTAAATGGTGCAGTTTAAATACCAATTAAGATCTGTTTGCTGATTCTGAGTACTGTTCTATTATTTATGGTGAACAGAAATGCATCATTAGCAATCTAAGAACAGATGCACCCCGAGCAAAATTGTACATATTTATAATAAGATTATCAAAATATCAGTTTACTCACAAATTAACATTACAAAATAGAAGGTGTTCACACAGTCTTATGGGAGTGATGTTAAAATTCATCATATGCAGTAATACAAAATGGGTTAGATACAGGCATCAACATTAAATATTGTCTACCTTGCTCAATATCCAGTATTTTCCTGTAATTATGTCCTGCTGGAGAGACTGCTGCAAAAGAGCAAAGCTGCCCCCCCAGCAAAGAAAAAAGCTGTGCCACACTATGGAATTCTTGCAGAACAATGAAAACTATGCTTGTAATAAAATACGGACTGCAGATTGCTTAAGCAGTATCACAAAAACTGTGTTTTGAATCAAGAAAATGCTTCATACAGAAAAGGATGCAAATCCAGGTGTTTTGTGACTGACACAGCACAGGGTGATCTGCTGGCAGTGACAGAAGAAAATTGCTTTGCAAAATGTATTTTAGGGTGCATATGTGAACAGCGAGTTCGCTTTCAAGAGAAAGGAATAGATATTGAAACAGGAGACATGGTTTTGAAGTTATGATGGAAAAGTATTGATACACAGAGTGAAATTTTATCCATTTGACAAAATAAATAGCAGCATATCGATAAGATTTTTATTTTTTTTCCACAGCCTCAACTTAAGAGCAGTCTGCAGCTATGTAAAAAACTGCCACAAGGATGAAGGGAGTAAATTCCACAAGGTAGAAGGCAAGCAAGATTTAAATAGCCAGATATAATAAGATACCCAGATATATCAAAGAAAAGTACAGAAAACTTTCTAACAATAAAAAGAAGTGAAAAAGATTGCCCGGGGAAAATGTACAGCCTCCATACCAGAAGAAATATCTGCTAGGAGCAGAAAGCCAGAGATGGGAAAGGAGCACAGATAAGGAGAGGTCCTATCCAGTCCCATGGTTTAATTATTATTATTTTTACACTGAAAACTATTATTTTAGTGAAAACAGCTATGTAACGATGAGTCTAATGTCCCCAGTAGCAAATGAGCAACCTTTACATGCATCACTGGGTGACTGAAGGTCAGAGATGGTCACTGCGGTTGAACAGTTTGTGTGACCGTGACAAAGGAGAATTTGGATCAGTGCTGAATACAAACACATACCACATGGGCTGATTGCTCAGGCGTGCTGGGCGGCTGCAAAGTTGGAAAACATTTCCCATCACTTGCAGATGCTGGAACACCACCACCGTCTTTAAAGCCTTTGTGGACATCTCTCAAACTATTAACAAAATGCTAATTGAAACTCCAGAGGGTGAAAAGCCAAGACAAGACAGTAACTGAACCATTCAGACACCAGCACGTTCCACTATAACAATGGGAATTCATCCAAGAAAGATGGAGAGGCACTGCTTTCACTTTTGAAAAGGAATACAACTTTAAGTGATTTCTTCAGCTCAACAGAAAACCATGCAACTACTACATGCACATCCAAATGCCATTATTAATAGAAACAAACACTACTCTGCTGGAAAAGCTCCCATTATGATCAATGGATCATTCTCTTAAAAGAGGTACAGGATCAGGTCTTACTCACAGCCATAGAAGACAAAAATATTACTTTAGTCATGCTTTAGATACACAAACAGTGACTCAAAGGGGGTTTTGTCCAGATAGTTGTCAGAAGTTTTCTATTTCTGCTCTTGTAAAAAAGAAGAAAACCACAGTGATTCAGTGAAGCAGTGTTTTTACTAAACAATTAAGTGTCCGGGCTCCTTGTTTAGAGGAGCTAAAGATGTCACTTCACCCCACTGCACAGACAAGCTCCCGAGTGTTTTCACATTTTCCAAATCCTGAACAGATTTTTTTTTCACTATTTATTCTTTACATAACAGATCACTTCCAGAAGAGGAGAACCAACTTCTTCCAGATGCCATAAATCAACAGGGTGTAGAGAAATACTTTTGGGGAACAGTATTTTCTCTTGCCTGAGTTGAACCTGAGCTATCTCAGAGTCTTAACAGGGTCCAATTAATTCTATGTATAGCTTGTTCAGGGGAAACACAATATTTGTTTTGTCTGCTGTGGGATAATGATCTGGGCATTTCCTCAGCTGGTATTTTGCATCCTGCAGAGAAGGAGGAATTCCTGTGAAACGACAGCTTCACAGTTGTTGGGAGACAAAGCTGTCAAAGGGTGATTCTTTAAAAGTCAGTTTTGGTAGCATTGTTGCCATGACACATGGTACAGAGGAGCCTGGACAATACACAGAGGCACAGGGCATTCCTAACATTTGTAGTCTTCCCATGTGTTTTGTTACAATAGATTGCACTAGTACAACCAGGATCTACTTTTGGATTCACTTGGCTGGGCAAGCAGATCCCTGAGGAGAGAGCTGCAGGATACTGATGGTTTACCTTCTGTGCTCCTACCTCCTCACCTTTACCATGCCTTACATCCATTTTTACCTTTCTTTCTCTGCAGTGCAAAAGTCACTTGTTGAATTTTTTGAAGAGCATGGGTTAGTACCACAGGTTCAGATGACCATGATTAAAAAATAAGATTAGTTGCCAGTGAAAATCTATTATGAATTACAATAGTTGATATATCTCTTACGGAAAAGAATAGAAGTACACCATTTGTGTCGCTGATGGACAGACTTCCCAGAAATATGCTAGAAATGCTACTCCAGCTAAGAAAGAAAGAAAGAGGAGACAGAGCTTGGATAAGTGCCATTCAAATGGTTCTTGTGACTGCAACAATAAGACTATTTCTGCTATCAGACAGCATTTTTAGTAAAGTATGCTGTTCTATAAACTTGGCAAGAAAGCATCAGCTCTAGCAGTATAAGGGAGGATGTTCATGCCATTTACACTTTCACAGCTACTGTTCAATGGGTCACATGAATCCAAAACCAGATGCTGTGAGGTGCTACAGGTGCCCTCCATGGGCAGCACAAAAAGGCTGCCTGAGAGAAGGGTGGGATAAAGTCTTTGGTAAATCATGGCTGCTAAACTGGGCTGCACTGATACAAGAGGAAAAATACATATGCTGTGTTCTTTCCTCCCCCTCATATCTTCCATCAAAGTTATGTCTTGACTGCCTAAAAAAGCAAAAGCTAAAAAATGCTGATTGATGCAGGTTAATATTTTTGAAAGGACCCAAGCCCTTTGCAATGTAACTTGAGTTGCCTTTTAATGTTTATCCTAAGTCTCCATTTCCCTTTTCCATGGAGCCAGCTGACCAGCTGGCAGCACCCTGCAGGTGTGGCAGGCTGTCCTTCCCTTTCATTGCCTGAAAAGCCCTCGCAAGCTCAGCAGTAAGATGCAGTGACATTTGGCTGTAGAATTTCTTGCTCTTTGTGGTTTGCATTTCCCATTCCTTTCAGGAGCCAGCTGCCTGAGAATTTATTCCCAGCCTTTCTTATCGCTTAGGCATCTTTTGCCTTGATTTATACAAGCTTGGTGCATTTTTGTTGTTAACTTTTTCAATGACTTGCAAATGAAACTATGAAAACTGTATATTCACATGAAACTTGTTAAAGTGGAATTAGTTTTTATATTCACATGAAAGGCAATATGTGTGTATGTATATATAAATGAATACATTTATAAATGTGTATGTATGCAAAAGAGTCAACAACTTTGTGGTTTCCTTTGTGTGCCTGCAATGGGCAAGCAGTTCTTTTGACAGGTTCCTTGGCACTGAAATTAGTGTCAGAGACAAACAAACAGATTAATACATCACAAATAAAGCTAAGAAAGTGAAAGACTTTTTTACTGATTAATATACTTATTAATATGCTGTCCTGAGAGTTAAGACTGTGTGTCAGAGTTAAGAAGCTGTAAAACAATGAAAGATACAGAAATCAGCTACAGTATTAATGTATCCAGGCTGGTGGCAATAACTCTTGCTGTAATTCATCACAGTGTAGGCATGAAATTACCTTTTCTTCTTCAAAAGGAAATGTTTAGTAGCTGTATGCCTCCTGTCATAGGGGCACAATGCTTAAGTGCATCCGCAGGAAGCAGGTAGTACACAGGGAGTGACGGGAGTGACACTGGTTGGAAGTCTTGAGGAGGCAAAGGGTGATCAGTGATCAGCTTGTTTTGTTTGAACTTCTGCTGGTTCCTAGCACTTAACCAATAGGTTTCTGGATACCTCAAGCTCATCAGCTTAAAAAGAAGGGAGACATGGAGCAGCTGAGGTGCAGTTCAGAAAGGGGCAGAACTCCTACTCCTTACCATTTCCCCGACAAGTAGTGCCACCACACATGATAGCACAGAGGACACTGCCTTCAGCTGATATACCAGCAGGAGATGAGGCAGCCTTGATACCACCTAACATTTAGGGGATGCTGAGCTAAAGCATCTTTGGGTCTTCAAGGTCTGTTTTCCAAACGTCAGTAAGAAGATCAGAGCCTATCTCTGCGTGTTTGGTGTTAGAATCATGTACCCTTGCAGTGCAAAAGCTCTTTTCATTATGTCCAATCTGAACCTCTCAAGGCACAACTTCTGCCTGATTTATCAACTGAATCTATTGAGAAAAATTTGTCTCCATTTCGTTTTTAACTGTCTTTCAAGTACCCATAAGTTGCTATTAGTTCCTTTTTTAGCCTTCTCATTTCCAAACCAAACAAGTCTAGCTCCCTAAATCTCTTTCCACACCACATGTTTCAGGCCCCTAATTATCGTGGTAGCCTTCTGCAGAGCAATCTCCTGTTTCTCAACCTGTCTCTTCAGGGGGCAGCCAGAGACTGGACATAGTATTCCGGATATGGCCTCACCAGTATCAAGTAGAAGTGGGTACTAATTTCTCTCAGTTTACTAGCCATGATCCTCCTAGTGCAGCCCAATATACAATTTGCATATTTTCAGGCTGGAGCCCACAGTAACCCTCAGATCCTTTGCAGTGGCGCTCCTGGTCATTGGTTCCTATTTTGTACAGATCCACCCATTTGCAAATCTCTGCAGTTCTCCTTGTTGACCTTCATGAAGTTGCTGTTAGCCTAGTGCTCAGGTTTCACAGTGTCCATATGAATTGTCCCACCAATCAGCAAAACTCAAAAAGAAGATTTCCACCTGAGCATATTCAAACCACAAAGAGCAAAAAGGTAGATCAAACTGACTTACTGCTGTTAAAAACAACTGCAACCTTCTATACATAATGCAAACTCTTCTATCCTTTCACTTGTTTAGGAGGAATTCTACTCAAAATCAGCTCCTCCCACATAGTTCCATGGAAATCATATGCCTGTGTTCAGGTCCAGGAATCTATGCCTAATTACACCAGTAAAAGATCTCAAGCACTTTTTCTTGTCTTATCTTGAAATTGATGGCTACAAGTCTTTTTCCTTTTAAAATCCTGAGGATTTGTGATGACCTGTAAATTACTACTTGCCATATGCTGCAGGTGTTCTGCACTGATACACTTCTGTCTGATCTGTTGATATTTCAAAATATCTATCCTTCTACATTTGATATTTTTGTACATTATTCTACACTAATATTTCATGGAAATTCAATTGCTTTAATTTTAGGTAGATGTACAAACACTGCCAATCACATTACTGGAAAGACATGAATGTTGTCTCAGTAAACTGCTAGAAGTCAGTTCACATAGTGAACACATCTGCCAGTAACTTTGCTGACCACATAAATTCAGTTCTGTTTGAAGTGTGTTTGTGAAATCAAATGAAGAAGGCTGGTTATGCCTTTTACAATATAACCGCAAAGACAAATTCAGCACCGAAAGCAGAGAGTTCTCATTGATTTCTCTGAAAGCTGTAACAGAAAATTTCATGCATTTTGGCAGTTCTACTCCTTACTGCTATAAATACATATAGACTAGTGCCTGAAAGTGCTCATATTCTCATTCCATTCGGGATCAGAGAAGAAATACCATATGGTAATAAGAACAGTAAGTGGGGATGGAAGAAATTTGATTGCGCATCTAGATAAAATATAATTATTTAATTATTATGTTCATAGTTTTAAAGGATGGATAGATAGATCTGAAGTATAATTATCTGCTCACTTTAACAGATGTGTTAATGGTGGGAATGGAACTATATACTTAGTTATTCCTTTCAGTTACCAATAACAGTTTTCAATAGCACAGGGAAAAGTATTCTTTCATTTATTTTTCACAAGAGAAAGACATATTTTTAAAGATAATTAATGGTTTCAGGCACTTCCACTTCTAGTACTCTTCTTTCAAGACCTGAAAGTCAAAGGATTGGGAAAGCACCTTGGAAAAAGCATCATCTGAAGTATCCTAAGTAGGGCATACCACACCATGAGTCATTTCTCAAAATCTCTCAAGAAACAGTGAAGATGACAAGACAGTGTCATGTGGGAAGCATTTTGTAACAAACAGTAGAACTGCTCTGTGTATAAAATGAGACTATAATCCAACTCTGAATAACAAAGGGAATATATCAGTAACCGTTGTATTTTAACAGCTGTCTGAGGTACCAGATGACTTTTGCTGTGTATATTTTCAACTCCTGATTAGAAAGGGAGATATATATACACTAAAGTAATACAGCAGTAACAAATAATTTAATACACAAGACATAATTCAAAATCTAACCAACCAACCAATAGAAAAGGCATCATTTTCCTATTTTAAATTTGGCAAGTATGAATCTAAACCTCGCCATTTTTATTACTACTCTCTTGTCCACATATAAGGTTTTCTTTCCACTACAGGCTACTTTAATGGGATTAGTTACTGAAGTCAATGTGAAATAAATCACTCTTTCCAAGAGGACCTATTTGAATTTGATGTTTTTTTCCCCCTACTGCATCAAGGTTTTTTTTAAGTTTTTCATATGAGTTTTCTCTTCGTACCTCTGTTTCAAGATCATGACCTGCACTGGGTATGTGCCCCTGGAACAATGAAATTGTCAAGGACAGGGCGAAAATGTGGCATTTAGCCCATGAAATCTGGAAGCTGTCCCCAAAACAGATCATGTTGACTATGGACATCTGTGTTTTCAAAGTGAAATGCAAAATCCACTTCTTTGATCTAATCCTCTGCTCAGTAACACCACATTTATAAACAAACATGCATCATATAAAATCAACATTAACTTGCTCCTGTTGAGCAGAGAGAGGAGAAGGCTCCTTTTGTGCCCATTTCATTTTTGGGAGGCAACTGGACATTACAGTAAAGAGACGCTTTATATAAGGACCTAGATATGTGGAGATTTTTCAAAACTAACAGCATATTGTGCACTGATAGTGTGGTAAGTGGGAAACTTTTTACCATTAATGCCTTGCAATTCTAACCACATATTCAGCTGAAACCCCACCTAAAATCTGCCAATGAAAGCAGCTTTAGCTTGCACACAGCAGTGACAGGGAATGAAGATACACATCAGGCTGATGAGCACTAAAAAGTAAATTGTCCAGATGGAAATCAATAGCTTTCTTCACTCTCTTCATTCTTTGGCAAGATCGGGAGCTTTGGATGGCAATTAAAGCTTACCCAGCTGCCAAGTGTCCTAATTGCACACACAAAAAATCCCACATTTCTCCTTCTACCTAAAACAACCCTTGTGCCACATTCATTAAGTTCATTACAGTCAGGCTTCCTGCTGTTGCTAGCGCTGATATACTTTTTAACAAAAAAAAGCCCAAACAAATCCTTGGTTGCACCTGGCTCCACCAGTAAGTGATCCTCCCAAAGTCCCATAGATGCTCCAGTCCCTGCGCTGCACAGGGATTTTCACAAGGCCTTTCCAGGCAGTGTTTTCACTTTTTCACCCAATTTTCAGCATTTTTCACCTCCCACTGAATATTTCAGCCCACCTTCCCTTGCCCAGGGTTCTTTCCATTCATCATTGCCCTCCTGACTACTCGTTAATTGGCCACTTGTTTCTTTTATTCACACTGAACTTCCTCACAACCTTTTTAGCCATCAGCCTGGACACACAGGATCTGCACTGGCATTGCTGGCCACATCTGGAGCAGCACGCATAGCCAGGGAGCAGCAGGACAGGCCGTGGCCAAGGTGCAGTGCCACCTAACTGTGTGTGGGATTGTGCATCAGAACACCCTCCGTGCTGCCTTTGGATGCTCCCCTGCATGAGCAGCTACACCACTGAGAGCCTTCAAAATGGAGTGAAGACCAATTTCATTCTAATAGACTTGTCTGATTCCCTTGGAAATGAAGCCCTATCTTTTATGCATTTTGTAATTACAGTGTCCATCCATCCTTTGTGAACTGAGGCAGGTCAAGATTCTATGAAGAAAGAGCAGATTTTACTTCCTTTGTAAGGAGCAATATAGCAAAAATTTCTCATAGAACTTTATAATCACTTTAATTTTCCTGGCACATTTTTGGTGCTGTATAAATGAAAGTAATTAATGGACAGCTGAGTTTAAGCAGTACAAGCAGTTTCCAGGAATTCCTCATAATTTTCCTTCACCAAAATATGTGGGGTTTTTCAGATGTCTTCAGTAAATCAGGTCTGAATCTTACACAATTACTGAAGCTGTGCAAAGCACACTAAAGAAAAGAGCAACTAAATCTCAGGTCTCTTATTTTATCATCATGATTATAATTATATTATGAATTCAATTGGGAAAACCCATTTAGTACCTATGGATCCAAGAGCAAGGGCTCTAAAAAGCTCTAAAGAACCAAAGATAAAATAGCATCCCACTTAGCCCAACAGCTCAAGAGCACAATGCCCACAGCATTCTGTTGTATAAATCACTTTGTTTATGCACAAAATGGTTAGATTATCTTAATTAAGACTAGCTGAACAGGGTTCAACTATATTCACCAAATAACAAATAAGCTATGAGATACATCAAAGGAGAAAAGAAAGGGTCAGAGGGAATCCATCAGTCCCCTTGAGCCATCCATAACCTTTCAATTTACACATGAACATCTAAGGAAGAGGAAGGTAAAAAAGAGTATTATGAACATTAAAAAGTATTAGCTTGTGTTATGCTTTTTTTTGGTCCCGTTAATAGCATTTTGGTTGTCATTTACCCTCAGCCTCTGGTATACTGCTCTGGAAGGGCAGAGAGGCCTTAAAGGCAGGCATAAATGAATTTATACTGCCAGAGAAGCACAAGGGCACCTTTGAGCTAATGAAAATGATCTCTACTGCCAGGAAGAAAAAATACTGAACAGCCAGTACTATTGTTGATGCAAGAAATAGTTAAAAATTTCACTTCATTTCGATGTATTATAGTTCACCAACAAATGCCGTATTAATTCTCTTTTAATACAAATAATTCATACGCACACAAATCATTGCAAATAAAGCCTGATGGGAATCCTCCTTGAAGGAGAGAAAGACAATCTGTCCATCAGTCAGGCACCATAGGGATGCCTTGCTGTTCTATAAAAGCTGCCAGTCAGTTTTAGGTGTGGGATCATCTATCACTATAGGCAGTGTGCCATCTCTCACGCTGGTGAAGTGCTTGTAATTTGCAGTGATGTGAACATGGTTTGTAGTTATATTTTATAAGGCCACAGGACATAAATTACATAGTTTTTAAATTTAGTGCTAGGACAATTTCTTGCCTAGCATTAGCTCCTAGGGCTTTTTCAGTATGGATAAGAAGGAAGGTGTTGGGGGGGAAAGACATGTTCTAAACTATTTAAGAGACTTTATTAAAAAAAAAGAAAAGAGAGTTTTAGGAAAAAAAATTATGATGTCTATGTAGGAATGTTTTATTACTATTATTTTTGTTTTGTTGTCAGTTCAATTGGACAATATCCCAATAGGACTAGTGTCCCAAACCCCACAATTTTCAATTTTTTATTTTTCTTTTTTTAAAGTCTAGGGCTGGCAGTATCTGTCTAGATGGTCACAGCAAGACCAGTTTTCTTCTCCTATTTGCAATGATTTGTAAGCACAGCTGTCAGGCAATATTTGGGTCTGGAAACCAGCTCCATAAAAAACAATAGCTTCTAACCTGTTATGAATATGTTGGGTACAATACTGATCATACTTGCTGACTATCATGATGGATTCTCTCCAGGACACAACACCAGAAGGCCCTTCCTGCAGAGACCTCAACAACGGAATTTGAGGAGAGAGACCCTAATCATAGTGCAAGAGTACATACTCTGAGATTCCCTGGGGTCTACTGTCATTAAGGAACCAGAGGTTGAAATGTCGGCACAGCAATGCCATCCTCAAGTGCTGATCCCAGGGAAATGATGGAGGATTGAAGATTAGCAAGTATTTAATCCATTTTGGCCTGGAAAGAATTTAAGAAGAATGAGAAGCTTGAATCAAAACTTGAATAAGCCTGAAGCTATCTTGACATGTTTTTGAACTGAATTCCCTCCCAACACTTTTCTATTATTTCAGTTCTTGGATCATCATTCTTTGCATGCTGGGACCAGCAATGCCTTTTATTGTAGCCTGCCCAATTTTCCTCTTGTACACAAAGGAAAAGCTCCCTTGGTGGATGCCAGAGGCAAATACTGCTTTCTCAAAAAGTTACACAGAAGAAGTATGCTTTGGCTTTTGTTTGCATACTGTAATCTTCAGCCGCACTGAGAGCAGGCTGAGTCATTCATAAATATGGCCTTTGGACTTTAAAGGTCAGCTATGCTTTTCATAATAAAAAACTGTTAACACGGAATCATCCTGGCAAACACAAACATCAGTTTTAAGTAAGGTATTACAAAGGACCCACCAGGATAAACACCACCCATGAACTGTTACCCTGCAGTCTACAACAAGCAGTACCAAAACAAGAAAAAGTGATCAAGCGAAAGTGGTCTTGGGAAGGTGTAGGAAAATCTGTGAAGTTCCTCACATACTATAGCTTGGGTAGAAGTTTACAGAAATGCCTGACAGCTGAATTTGAGAATATGTAGACTTTTGTAATGGGTGGCCAGCTTAGGAAACAAGTGACGGGCCCAGATCATGAATGAGAAGACTTGCAGAAAAAAGACAAGGGCCAGTTGCAAATAAGAGGATAACATTTGAGATAGAAAATAAGCACAATCTATTTTCCAAAGATAATGAAAATTCAAACTGTTTCAGGAGCTTAAGGGTATTTAAATGCAAATGAGTTCCTTCACTCCACGCAGAATCAACATTTGAGCATACAGCGTACTCTGAGTAAGCGCTGTGAGCTTGGTGTCTGGATGTGCATAGGATTGTCTCCTATTAAACAGCACAGAAGTTTGTTCTAAATGATATAGCACCTTCACAGCTGTTTAGCTGAGACCAAGTCCCTTACACATGTGCCTGAACTCCAGCACTCACTGTAAACCTCCTATTTTAATGAAAATAAGTTAGAACTATATAGAAATAGTAGCATGGAGGTTTTTCTGTGCAAGAGCCATAATATATTTTAAAATTTGTGACTGGAATTGGAGTTGATGAAAGGCTATAGGATGACAGACAGAAACCAAAGCTCCAAGCTCATGCAAGCAGTAGTGGGAAGCAGCTGTGCCAGTCCCCTGTACTGCACTGTGGCTGTGGCTGTGGCAGCCCCTGGGCGGCCCATCCCTATCAGCCTCGCCCCTCCCCAGCCAGTGCTAGCAGAGGTGCTGCACTGTGCCAATTGTCACGGAGGTGTCTCTCTCCTGGAGGGTTTCCCAGTGAGATGGCAGGAGTGAGAACAGGCAGGGGATGCCGAACTGCACGCAACACTCATGTACAGTTGACCAAATCCTCACTTTCCTCCTAACCCCCTTCTTCCTGCCCCATCCATGCCGGTGGTCTCACTACTTCAATTCAAGCTATGCTAGTTGGGTCATTTTCCACTTCTCTATTTCCTTACCCTTTTTGTCCTCCCAAAATGTGTCCAGGCTCTGATACTTCTTTCCAGTGGGAACAGCCCTAGGTCCTTCTGGCCTTGGTTTAAATGCTTTTACCATCTTCAGATCTACTTCTTGCTTCTGCTTTGAAAACCCAGCCCAGGTCTCATCAGACTCTAATACATCTCTGATACACACATTCCTGGTGCTCCTTCCAGCTCACCTCGACTGATGTTCTCTTCTCTTTCTTCTGCACAATCTCTCCACAAGGAAATGTTTTGCTAATTCTGCTCAGCTTATCATATCTTGTCTTTTAAATCCCTCCTCAAACTCCCTCTCACCAGCCTGCTCGCAGTGCAAACACGGTAATTCCTGATTATTTGCCTTAGCTTCTCAAGAAGTTATGTCACATTGCAATATGATTTTTTTCCTGGGTGTTTGCGCACTTGGGTTCCAAAAGAGGAAGCTGAGGGAATGGGACAGGTTCATGAACATGTGGGAAGGCTTAGAAGGAACGAAACACTTCCCTCAGCTGCCCTGATCAAACAGGGGCCACCATGGTCCCTATCCAGAACCAGTGCCTAGACCCCAAAACTGCTGCCTGTGGCTCTTCCTCCCCACTTCTGTTAGAAAAACTCAGCTCTTGGTCTTGCTTAAATTTGCAGTATTAAGCCCTCTGGCCAGGAAACTTGTGCTATCTCCAATAAGAGAATTTCCCTGAATTTCTAGGCATTGCCAATTTACCAAAGGGGAGGCTGTTTCTATTTCCAAATAGTATGCAAATGAATTGATTTGGCAATATTTGTTTCTAGTGTTCGAAAAATGTTTACTCTTGCTGATTAGAAGTGACACTATTCCTATGCCCAGTTTATTCGGCAGAGTGTCCTTAGCATTATGTATCATTTCAGTTGGACCAACTTAAAACTCTTAGACCACTTTTAGACCAACTTAAAAAGCCAACACCAGAGCCTTCAAGTAAGCATATGAAGATGGAAAACAAAACAAGAAATTAGGCACATTTTAAAATATTTGGGCTACTGTGAGACATGTATTGCCACAGAAATGGAGAGCAAGATGGGTTTTCCAACCAGGCAGCAGATGAGCTAAAAATGGATAGCAACAACTGTACACAAATAAAATATATAAAAGCATGCTGTAAAGCTAAGCAGAGAGGTACCAATACCATGTAGAGACCCAGCCTAAGCAATCTGACTTAGACTAGAAACTCCTCTGAAAGCATATGTCTGTCACTGTATTTTAATACACTGAAGAAAAATTCTGATTTAGACAATAACCTAAGTGCATATGCTTGTATCTTCAAGCAATATTTTAAATTTGCAAAGCTAGGTGATAGTCCAAGGATATGGCATTCCCCACAGGGAAAAACTGAGCTTAGGAAGAGTAGATCACCTTTTTCTGCCTTGAGCCTACATATTCCAGTGCTGAACCAAGGGAGACTTTCCTAGGAAAAAATGAGAAGGAAGATGAGATAAAACAACAGGCAGAAGAAGAACTGTGGAGACAGGGTGGCTATATTTTGGATGCCATTAGGAAAAGCAGGTTAGGGAAGGACATCTTCTCAAGCATTTCTATCTCTGCAAGAATCTGACCTGAAAAGCAGAGTTCAGCATCACAGTAACACATTTTCTGTGTGTCTGGATCTAGCGAGGAAAGAAGTGAAATCCATTTCTGCAATAAAGCCAGGGTCTTTATCTGGGACAGCCTTCCCACGCCTCCCACCTGGTATCCTGGCGGTCACCTCACATTTCAGCACATACACAGGTACAGGATAGAACTTGTTTTTAAAAGTCAGATGTCGAAAGGACACCTTTTTACTCCCAAAATGGAAAACTCCTTGTGCTGGAATAAAATAATTGAAAAGCTGCTGAAACAAGAGAGTAACAGTTAATCCTGCCCAATGGGTAGATCTAAATTCTCCCTGGAAAGGCTACTGCATGTGGGATTATATATAGTGGTTAACCAAATATTCAAGGGACATTAATATTACCATAACATCCCACCACTTACTCTGTCAAATGCACAATTTATGCAACAAACCCATAACTTCAAAAGGAATTTGTTTGCTTTAAAAATAGTTGGAAATACATTTCCAACCCACAGTTTTTTCCCCAATACCTTCCTGTTCCTACCTCAAAAAATGCATGAAAGGCTTCTAGGTGTTTTGTGCAAACACCTTTCCCAGTGAATTTTCCCTCAATGCCATTCATTTCTAACGTGTGCTGTGCCAGGGCACACAGCTCCTTCATTTCCCTGCTCTCCTGGCAGAGGTGTGTGCTGGCTGCTGGTGTGAGATGGCTGCTCCTGCTGCCGGCCCCCAGGTCCAGAGCCCTCCTGCTGCCCCATGCATCCACTGTGGGGGATGCCCCACTGGCTTTCACACTCATCGGAGCAGGGAAGAGGGTCACAAAGAAGGCTGCTCAACAGAAATCAAACTTTTCATTACAGTTTCCAAAAATATAAGATTTATTAAAAATACGCATCTGGAAGCAGAAACACACCAGGGAGTTGTAGATAGGTGTCAGAAGCCAGCAGTTCCCACAACCCTGCAACACCAGCACCAGCAACCCAGGCAGCAGAGGTGTACTGGGATGCAGGAGAGTTCATGCTTCTCTCAGCTGCTTTACTCTGGATTCAAAACAAGCTGCAGCCCTGGTCCCGGGAGGACAGCCCTTGCCCGTGTGGAGCAGCTCCTGCCCATGGGGAGCAGCCAGCTCTTCCACCAGGAGCCTGCAGCTGTCAATGGGAAATATCCCAGGCTACACTGAGTCAGGAGCCTAAAAATAGGAGCAGCCCGTCCCAGTCCCTGTGCTCTTTGATCTCAATGTCCTGATGCTGATCTGAACCACGGCTTCTGGAGCACTGTGCCAGCTGGTGCTGGCCTGTCTAGACCTTCTGTAACCTGTAGCCCTGTCATTTCAGTGAGGTGTCACACTGTTAACTCAAAGCTTCCACTTAATATCTGATAAGTGTTTTGGTATCTTGCTTGCTTCTTACCTACACTCTGGGAGCAACAGATGCTTTTAGGGACATATAGCAGCACTTTAGTTTCTGATAATATTTATTTAAGACTGTAGAGTATTTATAGTTAGACGGAACTGACCAGTGGAATAAAAATAGACTTTATAAGTTAAGCTTATGCTATTAACTGACTCAGTACTGGTAACTAAGAAAGAATTGGCACTGGGTAATATAATTTTGCTTGATCAGTCCAGCTTAACATGTTGAGCTGAACTTAACTAGCCCTCTGAGCTTGTGCTCACTGTCTTCACCTGGACTTAGAATGTGGTTCACAGTCCCTACCTTTCCTCAGCACAGGCACAGAGTTCGCTGCTCCTCACAACATGCCATGCTGGCTGGAGAGAAGCTCAGTCACATGGGAGGCAGGTCCTACGTCTGGCACAGCCTGTGTCCATCTGTCCCCCCGCCCAGTCCCTGGGCACAGCATCAGCTGCAGAGCACTCCTGACCACCCCTCTCCTGCCCCACTTGCTGCTCAGCTTTGCCTCTGTCCTCGATGTCTTTGCAGCTGAGCCTGCATTGGCAGAAGTTCATTACTAAAATAACATTGTAAGGCTAAAAGAAAAGATTTTGCAAAGACACAGGAGTGGAAAGCCCTACTTATTTGCCTTCCCTTGGTGGCATGCATGCCACAGGGCTATCATCTTGCTTTCTGGCTGAAATAGAAATTCAGTAATGCATACTTGGGGAGTTCTGTCACTGCAGTAATCATTTAATAGTGACAAATAAGACAGGGAATAAAACAAACAGATGGAAAATGGTCATCCCCATCCATGGACACCTGCTCTGCGATGCAGTCTGTAATGATCTACATACACTTTAGAGACAAAATTACTTTACCAAATGTTGGAGAGTATCTGTTCAGATCTGGGAATCAGCAGTCTAAAAAGTAGTAGTTTTGAAAATAACAGATTGTCTCATTCACAAAAAAAGCTCTTGAATTGGGAAACAAAACAAGCGTAAAAATATCCCTTGAAGAAAACCAATATGAGCCCCAGCACTCATCACCCCTCAAGACAAGTCACTGACATCATAAGCTTCCAGGAATTTTTCAAATGTGGGTTATCAAACCGGATTTTGTTCAAAAGAGGCATTCTTCTGACTAGGAACAAGGTGGAGCCTTCCATATATTTCATTTCCAGGCTCAAGTCTAAAGGCATTTAAGCAAAAGCTAAGAATTTAAAGATTTTTAAGGCTTCTGAAGCCCATACATACTCAATACTTCCAAAAGGCAAGGCCAACCTAATGGTATGGCTAGCAAGATTTTAGAGCATAATAATACTGGCAAGCATCCCAGTCTGAGTACAGTTTTTATAATAAAAAAGAAGAACCTTTGCAAGAAGACCTTGTATCTGTTCCCTCAGAAAAATTAGCTGTGTTTATTAGATTTTTCCCAAGAAGTAATTATGCAAAGAAAACATACACCCTCCCAGCAAAAGCTTTCAGTCCCCATCCTTCTGCCAGAATGTATTTTCATTCCTGCATTTTGAAAATATCTCAAAATGCAGATGGCCAGAGTGCTCCTACGTGATACTGATGCAGCCTTGTGCTGTGAAGTCACTGTCTGATAAAATTTCAGCATTTTCAGTACATAAGCATTTTAAGACTGGGATTGCTGGTCTTTGTAGGAAGGCCAGATTTAGGTTTCCACAAACTGAGTAGAAAGAAATCTCTTTCCCCCTCTCTACCCTCACACCCTGTGTTTAAGGGGGAAGCAGAATAGCTCCTAAACATACACTCATTCATCCTCTTGTCTTTTTGAGTACATATAAATACGTTAAAATAGCTCATTAGCTTTCCCCCAGGCAAAAAGCCTAGGTAGACAACATTAGGTGACAATTAACTTACTAAGGCAGCAATACTTTTGCATGAATAGAACAGATATTAGTGCAGCTCTGGACTTTGAATTGAATCTCTGATGTCCGACAATATCTTTGAAGAACTTAATAATGGGAAGAAAACAAGCAGATGTAAACCTGGGAAGAAAACTGAAACCTAGTGGGTTGACTTTTGGTGGTGATTACATAAAACAAGTGTGAACACACAGAATATATATAAAAGCCTTCCTGCATGCTTCAACATCAATTATAAACCATAATTCCAAAAATAACTTTCCCGGAAAAAAAACATATCCAAAGGAGGAACAGAAGACTGTTATATAAAGGGAATCAGGGTCAAAAAAGAAGGTCCAGGAACAGTGATCTATTCACAAACTCTGGATTACTTCACCTCTCTCATGGAAAAATACAGGGCAAGCATAAGGCTTTCTCGCTTCATGTGGTTAAAACTATAAATACATCTTCTGCTGACCTGCAGGTACTTATTGATGCCAGGCAGACTAAAGGGAGATTCTTGACAGCCTTTTGCTCCTTTTTTTTTGATAACAGGTACATGTTCACAGCCCTTAGCCACAGCATGGTTCAAAAATTACTTTGGGACTTTTACCATTGATGGTGGCTATTTTTACAATCCATTTGCCTAGATCTGTGGGATTTTCCCCATTAGATAATTGCTATTTTGAGAGTAACTTGTCAGCCAACATGAGTCAGAAAGATGAGATCCAAACTTTGCACTGTTTGTATCACCATCTTGAGTCAGTAATTGGTAATGCTGTAAAACAAATCATTTTAGGCATCTGAGGCACATAAACAACCTTTGCCCAAAACAGCACTGTGAGTAGACCTGGCCCCAACAGAAAACCATTCAGTGCACTTCAGATGCTGCCCACTGCTTTTTGGCAGGGAAAACCAATTAACCCTGTATCAAGATGCAGCCAATATTGCTTCTAACCCTCTGTATCAGCCACAGGGTCATGGAAGCCTGGTGGTGTCCCACTGGACTTACCTTTGCTTGCAAGGGGTGTCCCGACAGGCCCATGCCCCTGCTGCTGCTGACCAGTACCGAACTCAGAGCAATGTAGATTGTGAAAGAGTTCAGCTTTATGGGAAATAAATTATTATTTTTCTTCCTGCACAGAAAGAAATGGATTCAGCATGTGGCAGACTTGCCTCTTTTTTTTTTTCTTTGACAACTTGCAGCCCATTGTTTATCAAATGACACCCTGAATCTTCTGCGTCACATTTGCTTTGACTGAAATACTTCTCTTTAACTAACACAATGTGTATGATGGCAAACAAATAAATTTTAAAAAGCAGGACTTTTGCAGAAACAAAGTTTACCATTTTCCACACAGATTAGATGCTGATTTTTCTAATGAAATCAAACATTTGCATATAACTTTGCTGCTGTGTATTCCAGATGAACCCAGAGCCTCACACTGGCTCTTTTCAGTGTGACAGCTGATTACACACATGGTGTAATCACCTCACCCTCTTGTCTTTTGATTGTTGACCTTTTTAGCTTCCTCCAACTGAAACAAAACTGTTCCAAAAAATACCTGTGTCACACTCTGCACCAAGGAGTTTTGGTGCAGGCCAAAAGAGATGACTGGTGTCTTCTGGCCCATACCAGGGCGATGCTCTACCTCAGGCAATCCTGTGCCATCACCAAGCAGAGAACCTGCCAGCAACTCAGTGGACACAAGAAGATTTTGGCTGGACCCCAGTGCACTCCAGGATGACAACTCCTACAATTTGTTAATAGCTTGAACAATGTAGAGCAGTCTTTGCACTGTTCCAAATCCCCCAGGGGGTGCTTAACCCTCCCTGCTGCACTATCGTGGCTATAAGAACCCACCTTCTCAGACCCCTCAGTTGAAGCTGTTTTAATTTTTGCCTTCAAACAGGTGAATTAAATAAGAAATTCTACAAGCAGTTTGTGAGGACAGCTGGAGAGACCTGTGAGAGCCTGCCAAAGACAGGCAGCTCCACAACACCTTGCCGGCACCATCGCCTTCTGTACATCCCTCTTATCCCCCTCCGCTCATCCCCATTTGCAACAAAAAAAATTTAAAAAATCTCACCCCTTAAAATCCCTACCTGTGAACTATCAGACTATCCTGTGGGGTTGCAGATGGCTGAAGCCTTTCCAGGCTAACAGCTTTGCTTAACACACCAAAGAGTTCAAATATTTACAAGCATCATGGAACAAGGTCAGGAGAGCCACAAAGGGTGCTAAGATTGTTACGCTCATTTAGCATTTTCAAAAGGTACCATCTTCTCCTAAAGACAATATTCATGATTGTTGTTTGTTTTTTTTGAGCAGACAAACAAACAATATTGTTTTGAACTTACTCAAAATTTTCTTTGGAGATATTTTTTTCAAGCAGCCAGGTGATCTGTACTTACTTACAGAAGTAAGTCTACAGTGCTTTTGTTTTGTTTTGGTTTGGTTTTTTTTTTAAGCAAGCTACAGTTGTAAATAAGGCCTCTGATGACTAAAATGGCATGAGATCAATGTGTAAAAGCTTTTTTCAGGCTGTTATTAGAACATCTAAGAAAACCTGGTTCACTTTTTCCTCTGCTCAGGCAAGTTTCCTCTGCCTCTGTATACAGCAACAGAGGAGAGAAAAACATTGGGAAGATGTAGGAAAAAATGATAGTAAAACTGCAAACACTGACAGGTGGGCTCAGAGGAGGTAAATCTCTCCATTATTTTGTTTTTAATGGACTAGATTTGATGCCTTTCCCTCCCATTTAAGAAGGAGCCTATTTACAGAGGCAGGAGGAAAGGTCACAGGACTGAAGCATCAAGGATGGCATTAACATTCCTTAGCTCTTTGGAGCCACTCCAGTCATCTTTTCCCACCTGCCTCTCAAACCCTCCCAGGGACCCCTCCTGCAAGCAGGGGTGAGTTGGCTCAACCCAGGGTTGCACATGAGTTTATCCCCAGGAGCAGCTCATATGCCCTGTCCAGATATGATGTTTCTGGACTGCAGCTGCCACTGAGCTGCTGCCTGCCTGCTTCAGCTGGGCACAGCACTCAGACCAGCAGAGAGGTGGCCAGCTGGAGAGGACAGCTCAGGCAGTGCGAGGAGGGCACTGACAGCACCTCCCCAGCCATAACCAACCTTTTGGGGGATGCTGTGTTTACGATGGCTGGCAGCTCCCTGTGGCCAAGCCAGGGCTGTGCCTACTGCCTTGCTGTGCTCACCCACACCGCTGGCGGCCGTGCAGGACCATGGACAAAATGAGTAGCACAGTTTCTTGCTAGGAACATTTGAAAGCAATTTTAGAGAAATGTATCCCATTTAGAAAACTCTGTCACAGAGCTGTTGTGTTTTTGGAGTGGGGAGATGGGAGGTGGAGTTGCAGCTTTACACAAGCAGGAGGAAAAGGCTTGGCAGTGCTTTCAGCTCTACAAAATCTGAGCTGCTGTTAGCGTGGACTGAACAGCGGTTGTTCAAGCATTCGGATAATTTTTCCCAAGGGATGCTCCTGAAGGGAGTTTTCTTTAGAGCTGTGTGTTGTGCTGCACAGCATTTCCCAGGTGCTACACTACTACATCCCATCACTCCCCTCAGTACAACAGGACTGAGTGGCAGCAAATGAACCAGCAGCAGCCCAACCCTAAGAGGCAGCACCACCACCCGCAGCACCCCTGACCCTCTCCCCTGCCCAGCCCTACTGCCTCTGATCCCAGTGCAAGCACAGCCTCTCTGAATCACAAACAGGCTGCAAAGCTGCCAGCAAGGGAAGAGGAAAGGACATCCTCGGGAGGCCCTGCCTCAGTCTCTCTTCTCTGGCAGCTGAAAGAAGGGCAGAGCCTTCCCTTGACTGCAGCAGCAAAGGCTCACCCAGGGGTGCTGGAAGGCGTTGGGCGTGGATTCGGCCACATCTCCGTGCCCAGACTCCATGGCCAAGTTAACCAGCTGGAGCATGGAGGAACAAGGACTGCTCAGTGGTTTTAAAAGGAGAAATTATTTTTCTGCCAGACTATCCCAGGCTTCCAGCACTCACCACACCATCTGACCATGAGCTTCATTTAAAACATGCCCTCCGGCTCTTTCTTGCCAGGGAAAGGATATGAATAACAAGCTGATACAGCCTTCTTATAATGCCACATTTTTCTGGTTAGTAAAATCTCTGGCAAAAACACGAAGAAGATCTGGATGGATTTCAATGTGCCAGCACACCAGATGCAGGTTGGATGCTTGTATGACAACGGACAGCAGGACATCACCTCTAGTAGCACCCCAGCCCATGAAGCACCCTGACCCTGGGGAGGTGGAAAGGTAGGGTGACTCAGAGAAGACATGTGCCCAGTTTCCAGAAGCCCTTCTACCAAGCCAAACATTTAGAAGCACTGGTGGAGCCATAAGCAAGTTGTGGGCAGTGGAACTAATGAGACCTCATTTCCTATGGATTTGTGTTTTGTGGTTGGACTTTCCGGTGTCTGAAGACCATATGAGTGCCAAGGAGACAGTTTCTGTGGTCAGGGTGTTCACGACCTCTCCCTCTGCATCCCCACCTTGGATTCCTCCTCCAGCCTCTAACTAGAGCTCTCCCAGGGCATTGGCAACACCCTTCTACCCCTGGCTGCTCACCTTCCTGGGCTCTGCCTCTGGCTTAATCTCTCAGAAACAAATACCTTCATTGCATAGTTGGCTGAAATAGATCCAGTGGACTCAAAAATAGAGGACAAACTATCAGGCAGAAGTGACTAACAAAAATGCCTGTAGTAAGAAAGCCAGCATAACAACCTTACATAAACATTAAATATAAAGCAGGAGCAGCCCACATCCTTGAGTCTAGAAGCCAAAACCAAAAACTTTCTCAGGGCCAGGAGATGCTGGGCATGTACCACACACATCTGAACGCTCAGGGCAGCAAGGGAGAGGGAGGGAGCTGTAATGAGGGCTCCCAGTTACCCCCCTGAGGATCAGCATGGTTACCTTCCCAAGCACCCCCTGCATCCCCAGCAACTCAGCGGTGCACTCCCTGCTCTCCCACCCCCTGCTGTGGGTGAGAGGATCAGTGAGTATCCCAACTGCTGCACAGCCCTGCCACAGGTCACCCAGCACAGCAACACAGCACAAGTGGAAAAAAGCTGGTAAACTCATCTGTTTAGTACACACAGCTGGGCAGACACACGCTACATTTCCCACATTAAAAGTGGATCTATTTTGAATATGTGCTTAGCCTCAGTGAGACTAATTATGTAGCACCAGCAAGGAAACCTTTGAGCTTTGGCGATTTGCACGCGGTTCAATGCCACAGACTGGCTATTGCTGCGATAAACACTGCTTCACATGCATCTGCTGCAAGGGCAGTAAGAGTAATGTTTCAAAATGAAGATATGTGACTGAACAAATGGAACAAATCAGACGCAGAAACGAGAGGCTATCCTGCTTGATTTACAGTGTTGGAGGTGTCATATGCCCCAAAGCTCTATAGTTTTAAAAAAAGACCATAACCAAAGTCAAGCACATTCTAGTGACTGTGGAGTTTGCTGTCACAGGCAGCAGCAGGACCACGGTGCAGCCATGGCACACCGTCACAGTGCCTGTTGAAGGGGGCCATCCATTCCCCTCCTGCACTTGGGGGCTGCCCAAGGGTGAAGAGTGATGCACACACAAGGCTTCCTGTGTGTGCACTGGGCATGAGCCACCAGCAAAGATGGTCATCAGCCTGCTGGGCTGAAGGGAGGGGGCTTGTCACCATGGAGAAGCAAAGGCCTCAGAGCAGGACCTGGCACCTCTCGAGTGTTATCCATAAGGCAGAGCCAGGCACTGCTTACAGTGGTGTGCACGGGAGAGACACTAGGGGTAAACAAGAATAAGAGAGGTTCAGACTGGGTTCTGAATTCCAGCCTGAATTATCCAGTGATCTTATATTTTTCCTGTGGCTTGGCTTCCCATGTGTAAAATGCAGAGGCACATATAGATAGCTTTTCCTGCTGACAGCAGAACACATGCACTAAGACTGTATGGCACCAGAGACCACAGAGGTTTAAAAATAAATACCTTTTTAAGACAATGAAGAATAAATACCCATCACATGAACAAGTGCAAAATTAGCTGGGAGCATGTTGTCTGTGGGACAGGAATTCACTTTGCTGTCAAGCTGGTTTGTGGCAGAGCTACTGGCAACTGGGTGTGATCCAACAGCACATCCCCTGCTGCAGGAGTAGACCAGGACAGCAGGACACAGCCTTGGCCTATATTTACAGCTTAGTCCATGCATCCCACACCTTCTCTCTTTGTATGATAATCTGCTTCTCAAAATATTTTTCTTCCTAAAACTAACATGAAAATGAGAGCAGAAGAAACATCGCCTCAAACTGCTGTTTAAACAGCACTGAGTTACTAAAAAGTAAAGTAAAAAAAAAAAAAAGGCAAAAAAAAGCAATCTCAAGGTGCTATTATTTGGGGTAGAAGAGAATAGACTGAGAGTCAGCAAGAGGCTTCCAGACATGCTGAGGGAACGATGGCTCCCATTCACATCCACAGCAGAATGTCACTCAGCATCTGAATCAGGTCCCCTCTGCACTGGAAATCAGCTTTTGGATGGGGCTGGACACTTTTTCATATGGACTTGTCTGTGCTACAGTGACACTGTTGCTAACACCCAATTTATTTTGACCATTTAGGAGACATCTAGTTATCTCAATTATTTAACAATGTGTAAAATTACAAACATATTCAACTACAATATGTTTCTCTTGCGTAAACCTCTCCTCTTGGCCACATACATAATGAAAACCCTGTTGAGTCAGTAATAAAATCCAGAAAGCTTTCAAGTCTCAGAACTGAATGTTCAAATTTTGTAGCTCACTTCCTTTTCTAACCAGACAGCAGGACTGCCAAGAGAATTTCTGGGCATTCGGCCCTTTTTGATATACATACACATATATACATATATATATATATATATATATATAGCACTCTACTGGAACAGGCAGAGAGCAGGCACTAATTGTTTTAAATGCAGTTATGAACAAATTTAAAAAATAAATCAGAATACTATTTGTTTTCATCTGACAAAACAGACCCGGACAGGGAAAAAGATCAGCTCCAGCTCTGTCAATAAGTAAATATTTGCATTTCACTCCAGCAGAGGAAAAATGCAGTACTGATTTTGGGAACCAACCTCAAAAATTCATGTGTGGACATACCATGGTTCTTTATGCAAATAGACCAGTTGCACATGCAAATGCATGATTTGCATGATGAAGGCACTATATGTAAGTACAGGTCAAGGATGTGATCTAGCACACCACAGGTTTGGAGGCTAAGCCCTGCTCCCATGAAGAGCAGAGCATCCTCATCCTGCACGGGAGCCAAACAGTAATGAGTGAACCGGGCCAATCACAACTGGGAAGACTTAAATAGCTAAATACAAGAGATTTAAGGTTATAATACACAGAACACTTCTGGATCCTGCCCAAAGACTAAATAGCTTCTAAGCCCTTTGCACTATTTATAACAACAACCACCACCACAATTACATTTATTTCTCTTCAGAAGCACTGTCTGCTTTTGTATTTATACTGTAAGCAGCATATTAAAAAGGGACCAAATAGATTTCACATATGTCAGTGCAATCCAAGAGCAGCAGCCACGTGAAGGGAAGGACAAACATTCAATGAGTTTCATATGGCATGGAAATACAAAGCGAAGTTCAAGTCTGAGAGTTTTCCCACACTTTGGCTGAGTACATTACCAACAGACACTGCTCCCTGCCACTGTATGGGAGCAGGAGGATACAGGGCACGATACAGCATCCCCCCAACACACTGAGGTACTTACACTGGTGTGGGAACAAAAAACAACTGAATGTGAGATAAACTGGCAAATAAACATTGGCTGAGGAATGAAGACTCGCTGGCTCTCCACTTGAGAGGCGGAGCAAGGTCATCCTAACCTACCCTGCACTCTAAACTGGGAGATCTTTACATCACTTTCATGATGAAATCTTTCCACTGTCAGTGGGCTGTGAGTCAGAAGGGAGAGGGATGCTGTTTACTGAAAAGCTCTTGGAACTAGAGGGAGGAAAAGGGAAATATATAGGAGAGGCTAAGGATGGGTTCCAAAAAGAAGAAAAGAAAAATAAAACACAGACAAAATATGGGAGTGACGATGGAGGTGGAGGCAGAAATACCAAAGAGAAGGAAGAAGGAAAGATGTGCTAGAACTCAGAAAGCTGAGTAGAGCTAAAGCATGGCAGAAAGAACAGCAGAAGGGTGTAAATGGGAAGGAGAGACGAAAAATGGGGGGACAAAAGGTGGTGGGTTCCCAAATTGTGCACTATTGATGTACATGTGCCCTTCTTTAAAATAAATGCATAGCCAAGATGACCCTGATATCATCAAGACACCATTGACCCTATCAGGACAGCCAGCTTTGCACTGGCAGAGGGTATAAAATAAAGGTGCCTGAATAGGGAAAATCACGGCAGTAACTAAAATGAATGGGATCAAAGGGAAGACCCATTGCTCCCCACCAAAATACCATTCCTCCCCTTGTGAGGGGTCAGCCTGTGTATTGTAGCTGCTCTTCATATGCTCTTGTCATTCACAAGCACCCACAGTACTCTCACTTACGGTTCAGGTACCTGAATGCTTCCTAGTCCTTAGCACACTGTCCTGAGATCCCTGCGAGTCAGGAAATAACATTTATCTCCTGTCTACAGAGAGACATTGAAGCACAGGGAGGTGAATGACTTGTCCAAGACCATGCTGGCAGGCTGTGGAAACCCAGAACTTGAGCCCAGCTCTCCCAAGTTCCAGGTCAGAACTGCAGCTGCTAATGAGAACCGAGAAAATTAATAAAATGTAAATGAAGTTTTATAAGTGAAACTCCTGCTGCAGGCATGAATGGAGGAAGTACAGACTCCAACAGGCAAATTCTTTGCCACCCCATCTCCTGAGTCCCTGAAATCCTGTTGATCTGGGCTAATAAATTTCCCTGAGCCCTAGACATTCTCTTGGCCCTCATCCCAAGCTCACATAAGAAGCTATTTCATAGGCAAAGTTCTTATTTACAGTTACTCAACTCCCATAATATTTTATCTGAGGTGGCATTTTTAACACTCCCCTCCCCAGTACTGGATGAACTGTCTCTTTCTTTGCTTTATGGGTTTGTAACTAATCTAGTTAAAATCTCATAAATATTGTGATGTTTCTGTGCTCCCCATTCAGACAGAAGGTTGGCTGAGGAAAAAGTCCATTCGCATTAAAATGATGGTGACATCCAGACTGGAGTTGACAATTAGTTCATTTTCTACGGCTACTGTCACCATGCCAGCTGCCCTTCAGAAGCTGACTGTGCATCAACTGTTTAGCCTCCTAAATGTGTGATATTCGGGCAAGGGTATCCTGCCATAAAAGCCAGAGAGTCACAAGTCCTTGCCAGGTCACACAGTGGTTAATGTGCTGTTTGCTACCCCTGGGAGGCCCAGGCTGGAGTCTTTGCTTTATTGCAGCCCTGTGTGCCACTCCAGCAGCAAGGAGATGAGGGGTCATAAATGCAGGCAATGGGGCACCAGGGAGCAGCCACGACCAAGCAGGGTGCCTCAGGCCAGCATGACTGCTGGAATCAATGAATCTCAGTTTGAGTCCAGGATGGTTTGATTCACTTGAGTCAGTGCTCACAACTAATGCACAGTCAAGAGGTGCAAATGGGCCATAGTAAAAAATGGCCTGTAGTCCAGCTTGCAAAGAAAAGGTTGTGTTATTCTGCCCCTTCTCCTGGATGTGCAGTGGCCCTGAGTGCTTCTGTGGCAATGCCAGTGCTCAGCAAAGGACCCCTTTCTCTCAGCACCCTCCTTTCCTGATCACACTTGTCTCTGCATCACACTTGTCCAAAAAGGAGCTGGCAGGCAAGGGAACTGTAGCTGGGGGCTCGAAGGCCAAGGCAGCCCCTCATCCCTGTGCTGGAAAGCCCCAGTAAGGAGAGGTGCTGAGCTGCCTTCACCAGGATCCTGCACTGAACAGGTACCCATGGGATGGCCCTATCACCTTGTGTTACCAGGATGGCAGGTCACCTGTAGTCAGGGAAAGATGTCTGTTGCAGGTGGAACTGGTGAGAAAGTAAAATCACCTCACCAAGACTTCTTGCTTCATTCACACACACTCAGGTGACTATTAAATTTTTTTATAGAGATATAGACTTAATTTAACAACACAGAGTGCTTAGCCAGCCCTAATACAGGCTTCTGCTTCCTTACTCTACTCTTCTTCATCAGAAAACTTTCCTGAGGAATTAATCATCCCAAGATCCCCTTTTAAAAGTTATTTTTCTTCTTCAAGAGCTGCCAACTGTCTAATCAGATTATTGAAATAAACTCGCTTCTCAACCGAGTATAACTTCGGAGGAAATCAGAGGCAGATGCAGCCACTCATTCCTTTGGAGCTCTCCAGAAACCCAAATGTCAGTTGTTTCAGTCAATTAATGTGTGCTAATTAATTTATGCCATTAATTTTGACCAGATAAATCAGCCTTAATGTCAGTATAATTGAAGAGAAGCTAGTCCTCAGATAAGACCTCAACCAAGGTCAAAACTAACATGAAAAAATCCCAACCCTTGACGTGGAAGTGGGTTTCCCACTATTTCTGTCAGCATCTCACGTGTGTGGGAGGTGTGTCCATCCTACCACGTAGAGAGATCTCTGCACGTTTTGCTTTCCCCACAGCATCTGGTCCCTCTCACCTTTTAGAAGCATGCCCTCTGATAAATGTCCAGGATCTCAGATGTGGTCCTGAGAACCAGCTCCTTGTACATGGTAAACCACAAGCACCACACACTGGCCTGTGTCCCCACCTACCCATGCTTCATGCACAGGGTTTGCTGCCCTGCTCTGCTCACTGCTGAACTCTTCATTTCACATCCCACCTTCATCAGGGGCATTTTGGCCACAAGAACTGCCACTGTGACTGTCCCTTTCACTGGCTACGTAAGCAAGGAAACACCTCTTACCCCACATCCCCACCATCCAGTCCTCTATTTTTGAAATATGCAAGGCCTGAAATGTAGAATTTGGGATTTTATGCTGGCTAATATTAATAGAAACATTCTCAGGATTTTTTTCCCCCCCAATGTAAATGGAACACTTTTATTTTTTTAAGCATGTCCCTGCGGTGCTCACAGGCCAAACACTGCAGCATTGTGCCTGCCCGGGGACCGCGCTATAAACACATCTGTCTAGCTGCTCTGTCAGGCCCACTGAGCTTTCTATAAAGCAGGAAAAGTAAACCTGTACATTAAATATTTACTGTTTTCAGCATGTATAATCCAGAAGTGTTTTTAGCAGCACAAGCAAGGTACACTTTTAATCAATGATTTTTATTTTGACATGATACTGTTAAAGGCCACATGGGTACATCCTTGAAAACAAAGGCTCTCCCCTCACAGCAAGTTACAAACATCATGTTATCACACAGTGCTCACCTGAAAGACCATCCTCTCCACTGTTTTTCTGCTCTGATCCCAAATTATCCTAAAGTCTGAAATCTGAGCTCATGGAGGGTTTCAGAAGAAGACTCCTGGTTAGGCAGTGAGAGAGGACAGTGACAAACACTGTGTGTGAAAGAATACAGTTGGGTGTAGTGTTAAAAGAATTAAAACACAAAAGCAAACTTATCTGAAAGTAAAGAGCTACCAGCTAGCACCAATTTTCTTTTACAATTAATGTATCAGCTAGCTTTTCATGCTTGCTTCATGCAGAAGAACTTCTGCTTTCATCTCAGCACTGATACTAGGAGTCATAATTTCTGTACAACAGGAAAAGAGACATTAATGCAATCATAAAAAAGTCTCTGCACCAAAGTAGTCTGCTGATAGCCCCTGCTAACCTTTTACTTCCTGAGTACACTGGTCCCTGGGAAAACAGTGGGCAGCAAACAGACTTCCTGGCTGGCTCAAAAAGATGTCCTTCTCTCTAAGGTCTGAGCAAGCTGCTGTGCTTCTCGCTGACTGCTGCCAAGCCCATGTGAGGACCCTTTCTCAGAACAGCCCACCAGTTCTTAACAGCTGGCTCCCTCCGGTTTTATTTTAGCCCCCAGCAGAGATAAGGTAAAGAAAATATTTCATACATGTAGTTTCTTCTTTGCTCACCTAGAAAAATCAACCCCAACAAGACAAATCTTTTGGGTTTGGATGCTAATTAAGTCTAGAGGTGGTTTAGCACTTCTCCCTGATCACAGGCACGTAACACTGGGACGGGCAGCTATCTGCACATTCTTGGACCATAACTCCATCTCCACAAGCATTCTTTAAGCACATACATGCTCTACTGGCTGCCTCCCTATATGCAAGGATGACATCGTGTCTACTTATTTGTCTGCTATTGATTTTTTTCACTGCACTATCACAAACTAGAACCAAGAGGCACAACAACTGATGTCCAGCAGCGGACCATCCCTGGAGGAGGTTGTGGCTGGCTTTCTGGCATCACTTAGCTCATGTGTGCCATGAAATAAGCATGCACAAGAATGTGGCCAGCTGCTACTGCAAGGTGCTCACATAACATACCGGTAGGCAAAGGGTAAGAGCCCAGATGGAACAGAATAAAAATGAACAGTAACACAGAAAACACAACTAAGGTCTCACCATGTTTTAGTAAGCTTGTGTACATAAGCAGAGAATGAGTAATGCTTTTGGACAAAGCCAACAGGCACCTCAGGGGATTCGGAAATTAATCCTGTGACATTTCCAGCAGCTAGGCTGGAAAGTGCAGTAAGTGACAGAAAGCACTGTGTGGCAGAGCATGTTCAGCATCCTGCCAGAGCAGGCCTATCTTCCTATTCGCATACAAAGAAAAAAAAAAATCAATACTCTTTTCTTTTTTCAAGAAGATAGCTACAAAAAATATGCTATTAAAATCAAAGACTAGGCAACTCCTTTGAATGTTCTTAGATCAGTGACAGCAAACTATTCCATCAGGTCACAAATAGCAGGGAGGGAGGCAGGGAAAGCATCAACAGGAAGGCAAAGGGTTCCCCTAGCTTTGACACAGACTAACCTTAAGGAAATGTAGATGTGATTATTAACTATAGTGAACAAAACACCTTTGGGAAAAGAAGACTTTGCCACATATTTTAAATGTAGAAAAATAAAACAAACAGATCTGAACCTACCAGAGAGAGCATATTCTGGGCAGACAACACAGAAATACAAGGAGAAGCTGGTTCTCTCCAAGGTGCAGTTAAGCTGTAGACTAAGGCAGCAGCTGACAACCATTATGGACCACAGCCTGGAAGTGTGCCTTGATTAAGGATTTCTCAGGCACAGCCCAATTGACTGCAATCTCAGGTTCATCTGGCTCCAGTAACTCCTTAGGATCATGAGCAATTATCTTCTGAGCTTGCTCATTTTGTCTTTGCAGATGTCAGTTCACATGCGTTGCTCCACTGGGAAATCCTGCCCTCTGAGGACCACAGTTTAAAGTTAAGAAGTTTCTACTGAGGTCACTTGGGATGATTAACTCTCTGGGTTGAGATCTCTGTCCAGGGCCTTCATCTCAATGGATGCTGGGAAAGAACCTTTGTATTCCTCTGATGCTTCAAGTCTCCTTCATGAAAGTCATGAGACACAGCTGTGAATTTTTTTCTAGAATTTATAAAGAGATTACAGGCTATATTTTTATCTTCTGCAAGCTTCATGGCTGCATGGGATGAAAACAATAGACATAAGTAAGAAAATCCATGTGCAGCCAGGTGCTAGCTAGGACCACCTGACTATTTTTATTTTTTGGTATTGAGAGCCAAAGCTCATAATAGGTCTTTCCATTGCAAATTTAAGCTATAGGGA
Source organism: Platyrinchus mystaceus (assembly GCA_035041135.1). Lineage (NCBI taxonomy): Eukaryota > Metazoa > Chordata > Aves > Passeriformes > Tyrannidae > Platyrinchus > Platyrinchus mystaceus. The sequence goes on from JAWWLV010000005.1 coordinate 14,501,429, forward strand.
TGCACTTGGTGCAAACTGCATCTTCTGTATGTAGCCTAGTGTTGAAGTAGACCTGCATGAGAGTAGGTGAACGTGTATTAAGTAATTCACCCATCTCACTAAGGAAATGGTAGTGGCTGGTACTAAAATAAAGTTAATGTCAGACCCTTGAATGACCATGACCAAGGTGTTTTGGGCCTCTGACTGGTGAGAAGGAACTAAGCAGGAGCTGGTTGTAACTGCTCCATATTTCTGCATCCAGCCTGGGGTGAGGAAGCCATGCAGTACGTACTGCCTGTCGGCATCCAACAAGAACGTGCCGACCGCAACTGTCAGCGTGGAAGCTCCCTGCCTCTGTTACATTGCTGTGTCCCTTATATCTATGAAAGCTGCAGTTCACACATCAAAGCACAAATAAGCACAGATGAATACTACAACAAATTTTGCTTCTCTGTTTCCCTGGAGGGTGAGTAGTCTCACAAGTCCCCCTTGCACTTCCACACACTGGGAACTTCTACGACACCTTGACAGCAGCCAGAGAGAAATGCAGCACACCTACAAAGCACAGTGCCTCTCAGTGCACAAATTCTGCCAAGCAAAACCCCCCAAATATTAGAAACCACAGGCAAGGCACAGACTGTACAAAAACTGACAGGCACGAGCATAGCTGAAGGGAAGGCAGCAGGGAAGAGGAAGAAAACAAATAGGAAATGCCATACTCAAAAGAATTCAGCATAAACTCTGAGCAAATCAAAGTAAGGAGAAACTTCTGAACCCACTTGAATTTTAGCTGCCGAAGCCTGCTGGCTACTTGGCTGCTCTGCCTGTGCGTTGCTATGCTTAATTTGTCCCACTGGATTTGCACCTCCTGTGAGTGACTGAGAGGAGCCATTGACTCTGGGAGGACTGATTTAGTGCAGCAGGAACCAGCGGCCTGGCAGGGGCTGCGGGAGAGGTCCAGCCCAAGGTAGGTAAACACTGTCGTGGTTTAACCCAGCAGGCAGCTAAACACCACAGAGCCACTCACTGACTGCCCCTTCCCTCCCCCTGAAACGGGATGGGGAGAGAATTGGGGAAAAAAAGTAAAATTCATGGGTTTAGATAAAGGCAGTTTAATAGAATAGAAAAGGAAGGAGGAATAATAACAACAACAGCAATAATAATAACAACAATAATCATAACAACTATAATCATAACAATAGTAATAATAATAAATGTTAAAAGAACTGGAACATACAAAACAAATGATGCCCAATGCAATTTTCCACCACCCACTGACCAGTGTCCAGACAGTTCTGGAGAGCTGGCCCCTGACCAGCTTCCCCCTAGTTTATATATAGTCATATGATACGGAATATCCCTTTGGCCAGTTGGGATCAGCTGTTCCATCTGTGTCTTCTCCTAGCTTCTTGTGCTCCCCAGCCTACTCGTTGGTGGGGTGGTGTGTAAGCACTGCTCAGCAACAACTAAAACATGAGTGAGCTAGCAACATTATTCTCATTCTAAATCCAAAACACAGCTCCTTACCAGCTACTAGGAAGAAAATGAACTTCATCGCAGCCAAAACCAGGACACACAGAAGGAAGGACACAGGGAAGAGACTGGAGCAGGGAAAAAGAGAAGAAAGAGTAGGAGAGACGGAAGAAGCACACAGCAATGGATGGGCAAAGAAAAAAGACACTGAGAAAGAAGAAACTAAACACGGTACAAAAAAGGCTGGACACTGGATTTAGTAAGATCTTTCTCCAGAATCCACATGGCTGTAAACCTCTGATGTGCTCCAGTTTGGTGCTGGATACTTACTGTCAGTGGGAGCACCAGCACCCAGAGGAGCCTCTGTCTCACACAGCCCTTCATGCTGCTCCAAGGTTCCTATGCACAGCCGGGAAAAACCGATGCTGGGTGAAGGGATATTAAGCCAGTTATTTTTTCTTGATTTATTTCTCTGGAAAGTCCTTTCCCTGGAGAGACACAGGCCTGTGAAAATGACAGGATATACTCAATAAATCTGTAATACCTGCTATGTAAGCCAACAGTTTCAAATTCCTGCTTTGCATTAGCTGAGCCCCCAGCAACTGCCTATAGCACAGATTGAGAAGCCAGTAAAATATTCTCTGTGACATGAAGCAGGGAGTATTTCCCAGTTCACTTAGGACAACAAAGGTCTGGAACAGTACATTACACTGAACAAAATCTAAAAAGGGAAGATATTCCAAACTTTTTCCTGTTTCCTGATATACATTCAGGAGAAGTAGACATATGTGTACCCCATGATATTCACCCTCCACAGCTTGGAGGGTAAACACTGGGTCATGGTTTGTGACAGGGAAACGTGTGCAGGGAAAGGGTCACAGTCTAACCTGAACTCCAAAGAAACTCAACCCATCTCAAGTGTTGACAACTACTTGAAATTCAGGACAGGTTTGTTAAAAGGTGCTTCAAAGCTTTCGAAGTGACCTTTTCTTGAGCAAATGTAGGTTCAGTTACAGTTTCCCATCAAAGTTGTGTGAATGTGTAGTAAGACATGAAACCAAGTGAGAAAAGGCGCTATTCATTGACTTTTCCTGTGGCATTTGCTGAATGTTGTGAAAGTCATAGATCAAAGCAAAGTGCTCAGTGCGTGTCCTTAAATTAGATGTAATTAAATAAACAAGTGTTTGCATAAATCCCTGAAAAGCAAAACTGGCCAATTTAACCATGCAGTAATGTCTTAGCTTCTTTTTCAAAATTTTTTAAATTAATCAAGGTGTTTTTTCATTAATCAAGGTGTGTTGAATCACAAATTTGTTCCTCCTGATCATAATGCTGCTGTGTAAAGAGTCATCCAGGGAAAAAAGTACCAGTCAGATTCCCCATCTAAAAACTACTTTAGAGTTTTAAATCTAAAGTACCACAGGGAAACCCATACACTTGTGAAACCAAGGGAAGACCACTGGAGTGGATAGCTTGGAGTCTGGAAATGGGACTGTCCTACGCCTCATCACCAGCTGGGGCTCAGCTAAATATGTGGAGATGGAAAGTTGTTACTGCCATTACTGGCAGCTACCAAAGCTCACTGGTGGTCTCCAATTCTCGCTGGACACACTAAATAATTCCTGTCATCAGAAATGGTGCTACATGGTACACACTGGCAGTCTCCAGAGAGAGATGCGTGTAAATAAAGACTGGCTTTCCCTTTCAGCAATTGTCCTTTCTGGTCAGATTTTGAGGCATACAAGCAATGAAGAAAACACTGCTGCCTTCTGAAGTACATGTCTGGGGCAAAGAGTGCCCAGAGCTTCCATCCCATCACCTTTCCCCACCCGCTAAAACGTCACAAAGTAAAACGTCAGTCCAATTTACTTGAATGAAAAGAAAATCATGAAGAGAATAAAATGGGGAGGGAGGAAAACTCTGCAGTGAGGACCCTCTATCAAGACTGGCCTGGGCAGGGGCCTGGCTACTGCCGGGAAGAGGGACAGCAACGCTGAGGACACGAGCCCTTCACAGGCAGTGCAGGACATCCCTGAGGAGGAGTTCGGGGCCGGGCTCCGCAGCCCGGCTGGCAGTGGCATCGGTGTCCCCTGCGACGGGGACACCCATCGCACCGCCCCGTCGGCCGGGTCACGGCACCTCCCTGCGGGGACAGGCTGCCCCACCCTGCAGCGCCCACCCCATCCCGTCCCATGCCATCCAGTCCGGCCCGGCTCCGGGACCCCGCGCTGCCCACGGAGCTCGGCGGTGCCTGCGGGTTTGGGGAGCCGAGCCGGGCTGTCCGCCCCGGGCCGCTCCCCCCGGGGCTGGGCCGCCAACGACAGGTGCGCGATGGAGAGGCGAGACCTCCCGGTGCCCGCGGAGGCACCGCAGGGCTTCTGGCGCGGACAAACAACAAGGACCCTCCTTTCTGCGGCCCCGACAGGGCCCGACAAGGTGCCTCATTATTCCCGCTGGTGTGGGAACACACAGGGAACAGCACACGGGCCCGCGGCCCCGGGAGCGGCACTTACCGGAGCCCTGCGCACCGTCCCCACGAAACGGTCCTTTCTGTCACCCTTTCGGCCACCGGGCAGGCGACGAGACGTCCGGGCTCGGCTCCTCCGAGCGGCGGGGCTGCGGCTGCCTCCCCTCCCCGGCTGCCCCTCCCGGCGGGCGGCACGCAAAGACACCCACTCTATGGGAATGCCGCAGCCAGGTTAATCACATCCCTCCTCTCCGCATCCCTCCGTCCCCACTGTCCCCCTCGCCCCCTCCCCCTCCACTTTTCATGGGCTTTGGAGGAGTTTTTGCAAGCTTTCGCCTCTCCTTTGAATCCGCTTCTCCACCTTCCAGCCTTGAAGGCAACAAGAAAAACCCCAAACTTGTGTTGGGAACAATAATCTCATTTGCAAAGAAAAATCCCTGGAATGGGGATTCATTGTAACGCCTTTGGGCAGCAGACCCAACTGCTGGGCTATTTCAATAAAGGAGTGAACTGCAGCAGAACGCCAGTTGGCTCTTCGAGCGCAGTTCTCCTAAATCATGATAGACAGATTGCGTGAAAAACAGGAATTCCAAAGAATTTCCTGCCCTGGGAACAGAAGTTAAGGCTATATTTAACAACATCTGAAGCTGTCAAGAATGCTTTGTGGTTGGATAACAGAGCAGAAAAATGTGAAAAATGCAGGCTACTGCTATACCAAATATGGAAATATTGTTACGTCTGGGGTCTAAATCCCATCTGGAAATACTTACAGCCAGGAAAAGAAAAGACGCCACAACAGAAGCTAAATCTCTCCTCCCCATCCCCAAATATTAAACTTCAACGAGGCAATACTATTCAAGGGCGCCCAACTTGAGTGAGGGACACTGAGCCCGGAGATACACAGGTTGACGGGGAGGGAGGATGTTCTCCGCGTGGCCATCCCGTTGCCGGCCTGGAAACCGGGCCCCTCGGTGCCGCTGGGCACCGCCAGGCTCCCGGGGTCTGCCGTACCGGGAAGGGTTGTGATTGTCCCTCGCACGGCAGCAGCGGCAGGGCCCGAGCCTCGGTGACCCCGCGGGCAGTGTGACCTGTCGGGGCAGCGCCGCGGGCGCCCGGGGCGGGCAGGGCAGCTCCGCTGTCCCGCAGGTGTCCGGGCGCGGGGCGCCGCCGGCGCAGCCCCGAGTGCGAACGGCGCCTCCCGTTACCACCCTCGCGTTCGCGGGGACCCTCCGCGCCCGCGGGACGGGGAGCGGCCTCCGCGGCCCCCCGCGCCGTGTCCCGGCCGGCCGGGGCTGGGGGACCCCCCGCGGCAGCGCCGCCGCCTTGGCCGCGGTGCCGGAGCCGGGGCGGGGCGGGGCGGCCGCGGCGCGCTCCAGCCGCATTCCTGGGATGCCGCGAGCGCTGGACGCGGCCGCGGCCCGGAACGCGCGACGTCAGCGCTGCGGCGCACGCGGCGGCCCCGCGCCCCATATAAGGCGGCGGCGCCTGGAGCCGCCTCAGACCGCGCCGGCCGCGCTCCCGCTCCGCGATCGTACGGGCTCCGCTGCACCGGCGCTGGACATGGGCTCCGCGGGCACCCGCCCCGCTCTGGCGGCCGCTCTCCTCTGCCTGGCCCGCCTGGTAAGTGTCGCGGCTCTTCCCGCTGCCGGGGAGGGGGAGGCGGGTCGGGTGTCTCCGCTGCGCTGCCGGCGCTCACCGTGCGCTCCGCTCCCGCAGGCTCTGGGCTCGCCCTGCCCCGCCGTGTGCCAGTGCCCGGCGGCCCCGCCGCAGTGCGCCCCCGGCGTGGGGCTGGTGCTGGACGGCTGCGGCTGCTGCAAGGTCTGCGCCAAGCAGCTGAACGAGGACTGCAGCCGATCGCAGCCCTGCGACCACACCAAGGGGCTGGAGTGCAACTTCGGGGCCAGTCCCGCCGCCCTGAAGGGCATCTGCAGAGGTAAGCGGCGACCCCGCTCCCACGGGACGGACCCCGCGTCCCGCACTGCTGGGGTTCGGTAATTTCGAGCCCATGTATGGTTATGCTTTGTTGTCGGTAGCTTGGCAGAAAGGCACATGACTTCAGCAGTCTGGAATGCGATTCAGTATGTCTGGGCTCCGCTAAACGCACATAAGGAAAAGTGATTCCTGACTAAGTTATTGTTCTGGCCCCGCGTCCCCGGGGGGTTGTAGGGAGCTCCGCCGTACACTGAGTTTAACAGACCAGCAAATACCTGCGCTTAAACCAGCGATTCCCGCCGCTGACTCTCTTCTTTCCTTCCCTGTTGATCTCTGCAGCGCAGTCCGAGGGACGACCGTGTGAATATAACTCCAAAATCTATCAGAACGGGGAGAGCTTCCAGCCGAACTGTAAACACCAGTGTACGTGCATAGATGGAGCTGTGGGCTGCATCCCGCTCTGCCCGCAGGAGCTCTCTCTTCCCAACCTGGGCTGCCCCAGCCCCAGGCTGGTCAAAGTGCCCGGGCAGTGCTGCGAGGAGTGGGTCTGTGACGAAAGCAAGGATGCGCTGGAGGAGCTGGAAGGCTTCTTCGGCAAAGAGTTTGGTCCGGATGATTCTGAAGGTGAACTAACCAGGAACAACGAGCTAATTGCCATTGTGAAGGGAGGCCTGAAAATGCTACCTGGTGAGTATGGGTTTATCTGTGTGACATTAAGGGGAGGAGGCCAGAGAGTGGCTATATGACTCCTTAGACCCCAATGGAAAGAAAGAAACACAGTGAGAAAATATATTAAGGCTAAGCCCTCCTTTTCTTTTCCAGTTTTTGGATCCGAGCCACAAAGCCGAGCTTTTGAGAATCCCAAATGCATTGTGCAAACAACTTCTTGGTCCCAGTGCTCAAAGACATGTGGAACTGGCATCTCCACAAGGGTGACCAATGACAACGCTGACTGCAAGCTTATCAAAGAGACCAGGATATGTGAAGTGAGGCCATGTGGCCAGCCAAGCTATGCCTCCCTAAAGGTAAATACAGACTCTTCTGGTGTTCCTTTTCTTTCTAAGCTGCTTTGGGTAGGGGGTAAAGGCTGGAGAAGAATCTCCTGCTAATAATGTTATTGCCTTTACTTTACAGAAGGGAAAAAAATGTACCAAGACTAGGAAGTCCCCATCCCCAGTGAAGTTTACTTACGCCGGATGTTCCAGTGTGAAGAAGTACCGCCCCAAGTACTGTGGCTCCTGCGTGGATGGCAGGTGCTGTACGCCCCAGCAGACCAGGACTGTCAAGGTCAGGTTCCGCTGTGATGATGGGGAAACCTTCACCAAGAGTGTCATGATGATCCAGTCCTGCCGATGCAACTACAACTGTCCCCATGCAAATGAAGCTTATCCCTACTACAGACTAGTCAATGACATCCATAAATTTAGGGACTAAGTTGTGTTGGGGGTGGGAAACAAAAAAGAATTTTGAAGTAACCAGCCATGGAGAAAGGAACCTCTGATGGAAGTGGTGCCTTGCCCATTTGAGGGCAACATTGAGATGTTACAGGAGTGCACTGTGCAACTGGACACTAATGCAACAGAGATTTAAGCATACTTAAAGCTTCATAGTACTGGAGCAACTTCACTGCTTCTTTTTGGAGCACCTTATCTAATTATATACTGTTTTCTGTTTGTAAGTGATCAGATAAATGTTTTGTTCCGGTTATGAAAACTTTACTATTCTGTTCAATTTAACACTATGCTTCTCCCCATCCCTCCAATTTTCTCCCACCCTTTCCCAACCAAGTTGGAAGTTACATTCCTTCCTGAGGTGGGCACTTGTGGGGTGTTCACAGTGGCAGCTATTATGTACCAACTGTAGTTTTAATGGCAAACAGAAATCAGTTGTTTTAAAGCTGAGTATTTTATTTATCAACCTGTAGCTTTTGTTTTTGTTTTATTTTTTTTCTTTGAGTTTTTTTACCCCTTCCAGCCCCTGTAATACTGGAATAAGTTGTAAATGATTTTAATTTTATATTCAATGAATTAAAAGAATTTATTTATGGAATTAATCATTTAATAAAGAAATATTTACCTAACTACTCTTAGTAGAGCATTCTGATAGGCAACAGGCTTAACATAGAGCAAATGCAAGAGGTTTCTTAGATACTTTAAAAGTTAAAACAAGCTCTACTGCAGATGCAGCAATGGACTAGAAAGCAGAGTCTAATTCTTTGGGTAAATGATGTTTTGAACTGGTGTCCACAGTCTGCAACCCCACACTCTAGAAAGTATATACAGAAGGAGATTCTTGGCATTGAAAGCAAATCTTTGGTAGACTGAAATGTTAATTAGACTGTCAGATTATTCAAACTGCCCTGGAATTTGCAACATAAGGTACTTCATTAGAATGCAGTGCATGCACAGTGATGTTGAACATTGGGGTGGAAGTGATTGTCAAGTCTCCGCTTTTTGGTGGCTGCTTCTTGCAAATTAATACATTTCTGCAGCAGAAGAATGCTTCCTACAGTCTGCAGGAGGTAGTTTGCTTTCACTAAACTCAAATTAAATGAGCTTGAAGCAATGACTTTTGTTAATCCTAATAACCCAGTGATGAAAAGTAAACATACTGTTAACAGGAGAAGAATGTGAGGAATTTCAAGTACTTGTCCAATAGAGTAAAAGGCAAAGCAAGCCACTCTTTTCCTCACTTCTTCTTCCCACTTTTTAAATACACCATTACACTTTGCTCTGTGGGACACAGATGACATTTGGCTAACCGAGGGAGTTGTAAGAGAGCTTACTGGCATGTGGCAAGAAAATGACATTTAAAAAACTGAACTAGAGCAGGATCTCAGAAAGCAGCAAACATTTGTACTCTTCTGGTTAGCCTAAAGCTGTGCCACAGATAAGAGTGAAAGGAAATCTGCAACAGGATTTTTTTTTCTTCTTGTGTGGGCATTTCTCTGGCAAAATATTCTCCCAGTCTTTAGTGAGATAGATACTGTTCATAAAATACAGAGACTGATCTTGAGGCTTTAGAATTGTGAAGGGGTGTCATCCAGAGTCATTAGTTAAAAGCAGAATTGGTTAACGGTCAACTTTTTAATAATTACTCAAATATCTCAATCAAATAAATAGCCAAATATCTCAGAAGCTCATCTCTGGCAGCTGATGCTTTGCCTGAGAAATTACAGCCCTCCCTCTTCTGCTCAGTCAAGTTCTCTCCCGGAAGGCATTCAAAACCTGAGCTGTTTTGGAATTCACCACCTGGCCAACAGTCTCAGCTGTACCTAAACTTGTCTGTACAGTATTTGTTGACAGTAAAAGTGTAAAATGCATGGAAGCACTTCTGTTTGGCTTCTACTTAGATCTAGCACTGAACACCTCACTACATCGGCTGCTCACTGAGAAACCATCAGGTTTACACACTGGGTTATTGCATGGACAGAGGAAGAGGAATACACTGCTCCCAGACACCCGGCAGCTGCAGGCGCATTCCTTGCCGTCCGCACTGTCACTTACACTCGAATGACATCCATCTTCACACCAACGTAAGTAACAGTTCCCCAGAAAATCACGTTTGCGTGTAACTACACTGTACACGTAGACCATATGCCTGTAACACACACACCATATACAAACAAAAGCGGCCCTTCCAACTCCTGCCTCAAATGTGGCTCTAGCCAAGCCCTGGGTTTTACAACCTGCACTTTGGTTTTCCCATGTTTCCCCACGTAGAGGGGTGGTTCTGTAATATGCTCGCTATAAAAATACACTGTTGGGAGAATAAGGGCTGCAGGAGCAAATCACGTAAACATAAGTTAAATATACTACGTGAAATTATTGTGATACAAAGAGAGGAAATTAATCCCACTAAAAAGAACTGCAAGTCTTCCAAAGCTGGGTTGTCACACTAATTCATCACCATCCATATAGTCCTCTCTTCTTTTTTGCATTTCACAATTACATGACAAAACTACTTTTACAACAGTGTCATTTTTTGTGTCTTTGCACTTGCTTTGAAATCTTTATATCCTCTGTTGTTCTAGCAGAAAAAAACCCCCTAAATAGCAGGTGTGGAAATATAAAAGATAAAAGCTCAGATACCATTAAGTGCAGCAGCAGGGCTTACAGGTAAGGCAATGAGCACAACTATAATTCTATTTCCTGTCAAAAACTAAACTATCAACATCTTTCTTCAAGAGGAATACTAGAAGATGAGGAGTTAGGAACATAATAAATAATGTACAGGACAAGAAGCTGTACATTTGCAGTGAATTTCAGTGCCAGACCATCCAGTTATTCAAACCCTGCAAGTAAAACCACCAGCACCGTGTGGAGCTCCCTGGAGCTGGGCAGCGCCAGGAGAGCCCGGACAGGCCGGGAGGGAGAGCATTACTGTCCACTCCGCAGCAGCCCAGCTCCAGCCATCCCCCCTCTCCCTTCTGCCTGCCCCCGGTCCTTCGGCTGCTCCTTTCGCAGCCGCTGGGACTATCAGCGCCACACCGGGCACGGGGCACTCGGCCGAATCAGGTGCTGCCGCCACAAGGAGCGTTTGTCACACTACAGGTTTAGGATCGAAGGAACGTTTAGCCTTGTATTCCACGCACTTAGAAGAATTTGACGGTGGTAACTGCTATAACATCAGGGTTACACATAAAATTTTCCCTACTAATCAAGGCAACCCGGTGAAGACAAACTTTCAGCTTCCTTAAGCGCTCCAAGACGAGAAACAAAACAAAAGCTGGAATATGCAGACACCAGACTTCCATGATTACATTAAATCCTCTCGTGAGCTGCTGCCAGCTCTCTCTCCTAAAGCAGCAGCAGGTGGAGGAAGAGCTGAAATCATACTGACAGTGGGACGACTGAGCTGCTACTGAACCCTCGCTGAGCCGTGAGAATCTCTGTACTCCACACATCAACTACCACAGAGCCCACGGCAGAGCAGCCCCACTGGGCTGCCTGACCCTCCAGGGGACACTTGCTGGGAACAGGCGTATCTCCCCGCTACAGGTGGGCAGCCAGTGGGCTATGCAGGAAAAGGCAGAGACACTGTGGATCAGTGGGATTGCTGCGGGAGGATTTCCAGTCCACTGAAAGTGCATGAATCCCTCACAGGTCTTGAGGACTGAAACAAAACAGTTTGCAGTGGGCAGTCATTCAGGGTTGGAACTCAAACCAATGCACCTACACAGAAGCAATTAAATGTGTCACACTAGAGGCCTGCTCTTGCCAGATGCTCACCCTTCTGAGCCGATCCTGCAGAAATCCATGTGCACAATTTAGTTTACTTATTTAACTGGCGGAACTGTTTCCACACAGGGCTCCGAGTGCTCGGCACACAGCAAGGAAAGGCTGTGTAGATCTACCAGCTGCTCTGTCTCAAGCCAGTTTTTTTCATGTAGACATGTTCCTCACAGTTTTTTTCTCCATGTTATATAGCCACAAATAAAACAGCACATAGAAACACAGAGGTGTCACAGTGAAAGCAATACCATACAACCGGCTTTGAAGATACCTATTAAATGCATTTCAACTCATGAACAACCGAACTGCATTGAACTGCAGTGAGACTTGGTATCTAGAAAATATAAATCCCGTAAAGAAAGACTCCAACCAACAAAATGACACAATAAGCATCTATTATCCTGTAAAGACCATATGCTAAGAAATTGAATAGATGGCTTCCACTGTGCTAGGATTTTTCCTCCATATAAACTAGAGCTCTGACTTCTGTGTACACCATTTATATTGGGAGAAGATCCTGAAAGACCCCAAGGCAACAGTCACATAAGCAACTTCATCTGTATTGGAGTACAATCACTTACAGGATGGAATGTAGTAACCGCCCAGGAGGAAAAGATTACACAGTATTTTGTAGGTTTTCATTTACTAGACAGAAAAAATTCAAAGGCAGGGTATGCAGATTTGCCCAGATGGGAATCCAACTGGGATATGTATGTTAACTTCACCTCAGCAGTGTTTTTAGAACACTGAACATCAGATCAAAAGAAGCCCAGTATATCGGCCAAGTCAAAGACATCAGTTTCTCTGAAACCACTTATTTCCTTTAGAATCTCAAACCAACCAGGTTAGATCCTAATTAGTTAATTAACTAATTAATGACAAAACTAATTAATCATTAGCTAATTAAGTGACAAAATCAGACATCAAGATGTCATGGCTGTAAAACCACCAAGTTTATTAACAAGAACTTCAAACAGGAAAATATATTTTTCTCTACAGAAGTAGATACTTGTGCTGTAGAGGAACAATCCCACCAAAACCAATATGAATGCCCAAGCACAGCTGAAAATAGAGGTGGGGAAAAAAGGTCAACAAAGAAATATCACTGAGAGTTTAGATCACAGAATCACAGAATCTGCTGAGTTGGAAGGGACTCATCAGGATCACTGAGTCCAACTCCTGGCCCTGTGCAGGACACCCTAAAAATCACATCATGTGCCTGAGAGTAATGTCCAAACGCTTCCTGAACCCCAGACAGGCTTGGTGCTGTGACCACTTCCCTGGGGAGCCTGTTCCAGCACCCAACCACTCTCTGGATGAAAAATCTTTTTCTAATATCCAACCTAAACCTCGCACACACTGTATCATGCAGTTTCCTTGAGTCCTGTCATTGGTCACGGGAGTGAAGAGATTAGTGCCTGCCCCTCTGCTTCACCTTGTGAGGATGATAAGAGACTGCAATGAGATCTCTCTCCTGTTCCCTCTTCTCCAGGCTGCACAGACCAAATGACCTCAGCCACACTTCACAAGGCTTCCCCTCCAGACCCTTCCCCATCCTTGTGGCCCTCCTTTGGATGCTAATAGTTTAATGTGTTTTTTATATTGTGGTGCCCAAAACTGCACACTGGACACAAGGTGAGGCCACTCCAGTGCAGAGCAGAGCGGGACAATCACTTCCCTTGACCGGCTGGGGATGCTGTGCCTAATGTCCCCTGGGACACAGTCATCCTGCCTGGCTGTGTGGAAGCGATGGGGACTTCCTGGCAAGCTTTTAATGCCACCTATTTTTTTTCATTAATATCTATACCTCATCCACCAACTTAGTTTCTACCTCACTTGAGCACAGTTCTACTCCCTATTGGCACTCTTGGCAAAACAGACTAATTCTGGAGCTACAATACAGTTCCAGTAGAGAACCTGGAAGCAAGGAGTGGAAAGGCAACAGCAGCTTTCATGGTTGTTTCTTACTCCTTGTTGAAGCAGAACAAGGATGATTGAAAGAAAGTGGCAATGTGATTTTAAAAACACTTTTGCTTTTCCACCAGCTGCAATGATGCAGGAACCAGCCAGTTCCCTGTGTGGTCATTTATTCTCTAAAAAAAGACTCCCTCTCTCCCTTCTCATTTTTATCCCTCCTTCTTTGGCAGATTATTTTGAACTCATTCTGATTTGTCATGCAACCACATGAACAGCTGTACTGATGCAGCTGATGCAAAAAGAAGCCTCATGCAAATGGATTAGATAAATACAAGGACTACTGTGCCAGTTAAAAAAACATAAATCCACTGTTTCTATCACGAGTTCACAAAGACTTCTCCTTGTCCCAAAGGTAGGCAAGGCTCTAGTGGCTTCCCATATTTTATCATTCTTGATTTTCCCTGCCACAAAGCCTACTATATTAAGATAGTCTTGAAATGCTTTTCTCAAGAAAAGGTAGCAGTGGTGAAATCAGGACAAGCCAGGGGAACTTTGCTTCCAAATCAACAACAAAAAGCTACAATGCACAGGGCCATTGAAGGAAAGAAGCTCTCACAATAAAAGCATCATTAGAGCTAAGTCACTGTACCATGGGTCACTGAGACCTGCTGGGGCACAGTGGGAACACATTTCTAGTCTCAAATAACAGACAGACAGACAGCAAAATAACTGTCCCTGTTTTTTCCTGCTTTTACATGTCACCTGCAATTTCCCTTTCAGTTTCAGTATTTGAGTTGTTTTTGCTACCATTTCTTGCCTTGCATACATGTGACCTCTTTCCATTTCACCAGACTTGCAGCAAATAAAACCATATGCACTGCCATAGCAACATTTTAACACAAACACAGGGTAATCTTTGTTCACTGAAGTACACAGTACATTTTTTTTTCTCTTATTAACAGAACCTGCATCTGCATACAGTTTAACTGAATGTCATAGCAACAACATAAACACAAATTCAAGATATTTTTTCCTTTGGAGGGAGGAAGAATAAGTGTTTTCAGGAAAAGAGCGTGGGACTTAAGAAAGCAGAATGAAATGTCTGTGACCAAATAGGGCTTGAACTTCATCACAGCTGTATATTTACCCTTGGAAGGCCTCCTATTGCACAGTATTATACATTTTAAGCTCCTATAGATGTCAATAGAGAACAGCCATATCTGGAGGGCAAGGACTGATGATACAACACATAGCTCGAACTTGCTATCAGCACTACCATGAACTTAGAAATCTATGTACTGTTTTAGACTACAGTGCATGTTCTGCACTGTAAACAGTTTTACCCCTCATGCAGAGTAAAACTGCACTGTTGACTGGAGTAACAAAAGCTGGTCCTGCCTGCCTCTAAGGCTGGTGCCAGCCACACATTCAGCGGCATGGCCCTCTTTTCCTCTATGGATCAACAATTCCTAATGCCAAGATAAATGCAGTAAAACTTAGAATTCAGATGTGTTCATTCAAAACTTTGCTGTTACACTGACAGGGGGTAGAACGTTGTTTATCCATGACTACTCAGTAACTTATGCCTCATACCCCAGGAAGTTATACAAAAAAGGAAAACAACCAAGTTCTCTCCTATGGCTGACTCAGTCCTACCTCCCACTTATTGCTGTGTGCTTAGCTGTGCTCTATTTTATTCCTTTAAGGTTTGTGAAAGGGATGACTTCATTAAACTTTTGATTTTTTTAAGTAGTGTGTTCATTCAAGACAAGAGCCTTTACTCTTTGGAAGCTGATGGTCCTTCAGCTCAAGCATGCTGGGTTCAGGGTTTGAAACTTGAAAAGTCTAAACATTAAAAGAAATGCTGTAACAACCTACACACAAACAGCTTGTTCCTTCTGTGACAAGTAGTTTATAGAGGAGAATAAATGAGTAAGCATAGTAGGCATAAAATCAAGCACTCAATGCAAGCTGGTGTTGAATGATGCAGATTAAAACAACATCACAGAGTTTTCATTCACAGACATGATCTGTTCTGAATCAAGGCAGAGTCCTGTAGGGAACCTTGTATGATTACAATAGTATGTTTTCAAAACGGACAGAACTGAAGTCTTCCAGGCAGCCTTGGCTCCATGCATTAAATTTCTAGTGCTTGACCAGAAACCTAAAAATACAGAAGATGGCTTTTCTCTCTTCAGCTTATTACAAGGTGCTAGTTCCACGCTAAGTCACTCAGAAAGAAATTATAAACTTTCCTAAATGACTACGAAAGTGTTAAAAATCATCCGCCTAGCCAAAGGGTGCATAAACCTTAAATCAGTAACATTATTATTATGATGAAGAATTAACCACTGTTGCAGTTCCTACAACAGTGCTGTTGCTGTGTTTTTCAGCCAGAGACCATATTTTTGATTCCTTATTATAAAGAAAAATTGAAAAAAAAGCTTAGCAAAACTGAAAAAATACTTGAATTGCATCTGGGTTTGTATTTGATGAATCAGCACTGTTCAAACTAGTGTAACTGTGAAAACAGGTAAGTAGTAACCTAGAAATGAACAGCAAATGCTACTAAGGCTCTCAATTTGATTGAAATCTGAAAGACGATTCTTAGCTTTGTCTGGGAAATTTCAGTCCTAGTAACCACCAGAGGAATGCTCCTTAATAATTTTTTAATGCCTTAAGGTAGAGAAGGATTTAAATCTGAAGGATAGATTTAACAGCATCTTCATTTAAAAATTAATTATATTGTGTTTTGACTCACAGGGCAGCTTAAACTAGATTTATATAAGAAAAAAACCCCACAGGCAAACCCTATCGTACAATTCATGAAAACCCCCAAGAGCATAGGAAAGTAATGCAAATTACAAATCTGTGTTCCTCAGCCAAAGACTAATCATACACACATGCAGATCAACACTAACATTTGCAGCACTTTCCACTGTGCTATGAATGCAACAGAAATGCCATGCCTTTACTCCAGATGAAACATTTTCTGGCAAATGAACTGTGGCAGTTTTGCTGTTCTGCTCTTTTATTGATATTACTATGAATGAGTCCAAGACTGGTTTAAAGTAATTTGTGGCTACCAAGTCAGTGTGCAGCAATCACTGATTAGGAAAAGCTTATTCACTTTCACTCAACTGAAAAAATATGAAAGCAACACCTATAACTAGGAATCCTGGTCCTTTATAAAGGGTTAAAAAAACAAACATTGAAACAAGAGGTGGGCAGAGGACCAACAATGAGTAAAAAGGAAAACAGAGCACAGGTGGCTACTGCCAAGCAAGAAGAAAAACTTCCCTGTTTTACCAGGGTTTGCAAAACACACAAGGGAAACGACACGTGACACCACTGTGAGAGAAAGTAGTATGTGGCTGCAAAGGTATGACAGTCTTTCCAAACTTCAGTAGTGAGATGTCACGGTGAACAATCTTTTAAGGACTACTTCTTCTCAAGGAAAAACCCCCACACTTCTAAAACTTTGAACATCCTAAAAATGCTCTCCATGCAGCAGCATGACTGGTGAGGATGTAGCATCCTGGGGCCCTGAAGCCTAGACAGAGTCTGGAAGCCTGAGCCCTCCCCTGTATTGCTCCCACAGCCTCCTGTTACCTCCACAAGTTCCTTCACTGCTTTCTGCTGTATTTCTACCTACTATGTCAGCACTGGCAGAAGAACACTTAAAACTGAAATACCATCTTCATGGCAATTGAACATGCACCCAGGACACCAACTTTTGTCACAAACATGCCAGTCTCAAGCAGGAGACAGAGACTGGAGTAACAACAAAGGCAGCAACAACCTCACAGAGCTGTTCAGAGAGGGATCATGTCCTGAAGACTTTACAAACACTGACCTGGCTAGACTCTTGCAAACTAACTCAAACACTGATGCTGAGTCATGAGAATGCCCTGGTGCAAGTAGGGACAGGGTTCACCTGCCCTGCACTGCTTTCAACAGACCCCAGAGGTACAGGGGACTTGGATACAGGGATATGTGGTCTGTGATCTAGAAATCTTCCCAGAAGTTAACAACAAACTTCTATCGTCACATGATAAAGTACAGGATTTTTTTTTTCCTTTACGATTTATTTGTTTTAAAGTAGATAAATAGAGTTGATATGCCAGTAAGTAGTTATTTAAGTAAGTATTTACAATACCTAACTTCAGTAGGTATACTAGGTACATGAGATGCTTAACACAAACATTCTTTAGAAGTGCAGTGTATTTGCATTAGTGCCATTCTATGCATCCAATTCTGTTGATTTTAAACCTCGCATTAATGTAGAAGATCTGGGTAGAAGACTAAACATACAGGAACAAGCCACCCTGAAAACACAGTCTGACCTGTCCATTAACACATTAAACAAGAATGCAACCAAGTAAGACAAAAAACGTATTGCACCAAGCACCCAAAATGTCACCACGAAAGATTAAAGTCAAAAGTAACAAAAGACCATTTTCAGCAGCTCAGTGTTATACAGAAATACCCTAAAAATTAATCTAATGAAACATCAGTTTCATTAGAATTAGATTTCATTTTTCTTCAGTAAGGTTAAGCATTAAGACTCAAATCCACATAAAATACAAATATGTGGTCAGATATTTAAACCTGGAAGTTAGACACTGCGGTTGTTAGGGGAAAATGAAAAACAATGGTGCAATTGAAGGCTGCAATTAAATAAGAACATTATTTTTTTTCTGGAACCAGCAATTCCCCATCTCTTTATTTACATCCCTAAATATGCATTACTAAATCCAAAAATAGGCAGGCACTTTGGGAATGCTGTCTTCAGTGAAGAAGGTTAAACAAAACGTCTAGGAATTCAGTTGTATAAAAAAATCATTTAATTAAATAATTAAAAACCCAAAAAGCTCATTCCACGCTCTTCTCTCAAAACACCGTCATGAACTGTCCCGAATTTCCCCTTCTTCCATAGATGAAAGAGATGAACTTTCACTGTCTGAGTTCTCTACAGGTTCACTGCCATCTGAGGATATAGAACACAAAAACCAAACAAGCAATTAGTTTCAGCAATGTTGTTTGCTCATCAAACAGAAGCAGTTTCCTATTTTCTTTTCCTTTCAATCACACTTTTCTTGAGGACAGCTACTTCGTAAGACATAACCAGTCTCATAACATGGAATAAAGCCCTGGGTAAGACCTTGTTGTTGAAGGAGAAAGCAGGCAATGTTGAGAATTTATTTTAGTTTTTAAATCTTGGTCTTTCAGTCAAGTAGAAAAGCACAACAGTCTTCATCCACTGACAATTCTAAGTCATTCTCTTGGTTTGCTTTAAATGTTGTTTTCTGGGTTGCTACATACATATATCACAACTGTAATGCATTATAAGTAATTTACACTTTTACTAGCATTTCAACTAAGATAGGGAACTACTGAGAAATTCTAAATGGAAATGGAAAATTAAAATGATGTACCTATGAGCTTCTTCCACATGTTCCAGCATCCCAAAGATGGTGATAAACTATGTGAATCCATGAGCTAGGGCTGATGAGGTTCAAGCTGCACAACAACTTGTGCTTTAGGGCATGGCTGTTGTGCTCTGCTGAGATCATACAGTGAAGCACTCATTTCCAAAACTAGTCTTCAGCCTCACACCCCATGGATCCTTCTTCAACAAGCACTGACCCTGGTTACCTTGTAGTGAGGTCACCAAATGCCACTGGTTGGTGACAAGCAGCACAAAAATAAACTACAGCAAAGCAGGCCCATGATTCACACTCTGCTCTCATTGTTATTTTCAGTGTTTGATCTGACTATGAATTTAAAGACCTTTTTGAGGATTTAGTGTCAGATGCTTCATTATGAGAACATTACCAAAAGGGAGCTGACGAAGTATAGTTATTGTCTTGTCAAGATAAGTTCTACAGCTGGCAATAGGACATAGGACACAGTGTGCACCTGTACAGTTTCCAAGGAATTTGTTCAAGAAAATAGAAGCACTTCACCCAGAAACATCAGAGGTCACATTTTGTCTACATTAAATCTAGTGTATAATCAATTAACATTTATATGCCAGATATGTACTGAGTAATGCACAAAGTAAGGATTGTTTTTCCCCCTAAGTCCTGTGAAAGCTTCTATAATCCCCTACTATCTTCAGCCATGACTGACCTTGTATGATGAAATCAGAGCACCTGTAGGTTTTGCTGTTAAGCAAGTCAAGCATCAAAACGTCACATAAAAGAATGTGGCAATCTTCTGACTCACAGCAAAGCTCAACAGACGAATTTTAGCTTTATTTTTGTCTGTTACAATAAGCTTTATTTAACAGGAATTATAGATTGTCTTCACTCAAAAAGAACATATTTGTATGGTGCTGATAGCACTGCCTATAAATTAAGATTGCCTAATCCTTCCTACTATAAAACTGTCTGCAGTTTACTTATAATTAAAAATTTAAACTCTGGGTTTTTCAGTGGCAGTTTTTGTCCTCAATCCTTATTTTCGTTATTTACTTGAAAGTTTCAGCCAAAATACATCATCCATTTCTGAAAAAAGGAGAAGATAATCAGTCTTTATGCTCAATAAATTCTAGCAGTTTCCCTTTGAAGGTGTCCAGCTCTAGCTCTCCCCCAGTCTTTGGGGGTTACTACTTGAGTCACAGGGAGAATGGTGATCTTTCCCAAGCATGTGCCTGTTGCTGTGGCTATAAAAACTTGCCTCGGTTCTTCCCGAGGAAGGGGGTAGATCTGAGATTGATCAGTAAAGAAACAATATTTTAGCACTTAAATTCCCACAAGACTTTGTTCCTTGTTCTAGCCTGGGTCCCTTGCCAGCAGAGTCAGAAGGGTTATGGTAGCTGAGCCCTCATACTGCAGCAGACACCCTGCCAGACGTCCACTCATCACTGTGGCAGCTGTTTGCCTGGAATGCAAAGGACAGGCGCTCTGAGTGAGACAAGTGTCCCTCCAGGGACACAAGGAAGGCAGAAAGGAAAGGCAGGATTGGTAGAAATAGGATAAGTAAGAGCAGGATGGATGGCTTAGGAGGAGCACACAACTGATACAAAAAGCCATACATGGCAAAGAACCTGGATTCCTGGAAGCACGGAAGATGCTGTAGCAGAAAGGTCACTTCTTGGGAGATGGGAAGGGGCTAAAATACCTCTCTGATTACAACAGACTTCTCCCTGGACAGTCTGGAGATGAATTCAAGATTTGCACTCTTAGCAATTACCTGTGAATGCAACTGGGAAAGCAAACTGAAAACTGCTTTTTTTTCCTCCTATATTCTGTAAAGATGACACTGAAGAGTACAGTGATTGTGACACACTTGAACAAAAGTGGTATTTTGTCTTCAGGCAGAATAATAGCAACAAAAAAGCCCTCCTACTTTTATATTCATGTTCTGAAGACAGTTTTTTGGAAAGAATCTGAAGTTAATGTTGCAGGCTTCCACTCTTAATAGAAAAAATTCCAAGAACACAGGATCCAAACCAAACTCAAGGCTGAGTTTGTCATCCTAACTGAAAAGATGACAAAAATAAGTTATGATAAAAGTTGTGAAAATCATATTTTTGCCATAATTTTTGCTGTGTTATACCCAAGACACCTCAATAGGGAGCTATTAAATTCTTTTTCACGAAATATATAGAAACAGTTAAAACAACAACAAAAAAGAAAAACAAAGAAAACTAATAGTTCTCAAAACCTAAAATAGCTGTCAGTGTTCCCAGAACACCAGCTTCAGGGATGACTGCTAACCCAATGATCCCTGCAGCAGAGGAAGCTTACTGTCTTTAAGATACACACTTGCCCTGCCCTGTGACAGAGCTTCCCCAGCTATTACTGTCTCTCTCTTCCCCTTCTCTGCCTTTTACACAATCAGGTAGGTGCTGCAGCAGCATGATCTCAAAACAGAGTTGTTCAATCAACACTTCACTTGAATCTATACCCCTTAGAAAGGCAACCTCCCTAATAACTCAGGAGACAATGACAACAACCCTATTCAGATCAAGTTTATGAGTCAATCAATTGTAATTTCCTCCTGAACTCAAAATCATAAGGGTAGGGCTGATTACTGAAAAGCAAGGGATCTAGATCAAGAAATAACAGATAAATGCAAAAATACCTAGTTTCGTGTACTCCAGTGTTTGTATGTGCACTCCCGGGGTGAGTATCAGTAGACCCAGTTATGCAGACAACACTCCTACCTTATCCCCTGGCACACTGTCGCACTCTCAGAAGCCCTTGCAGTGCACAGCACAATAAATTTTTACATGCCATATCTCTGAGAGCAGGTTGCCCTCACTTAGTGGATCACTTAGTGTAATCTAGCCAGAACAGCCAAGATCCATGGAAGCTCAATATCACTGACACAATATTCTCAGTCACATATTTATTCAGTCAAATTATATAGATACAGAGCCATGATTGAGCTGCCACAGGGAAACAATAACTGCAAATATATCTTGAAGCTTTTCCTCAAAAATCTGCAAAAATTACAGGCTGGCTCATCACTGAAAAGTATGGAATTTGACAACTATGGAATTTGACAACCAAGTGGGGTACTAGGAGACAAGAGAACTGATTCCCTATTTCAGTAGCTGCAGAAAGAGAAGCTGGGGCATGAAGCCTTTATACTGGGGAGAAAAATATAAATTAACTTAAAAATTAAAATATACAAATTCCTGCTAGACTGGAATCTCTTTCAAGTTAACTCCAAGATAAAGGTGTTCTCTCAAGTAAATTTCAAAAGATAACACTGTGCTTCTAACCCACCCGAAAACCTTTGGCATTATGATTCCGAATAACTATCCTACAATTCAGAATTATTTGTCCAAAGTCAGGAGCTATGCCAGGATGCACGATTAACAGGTTTACTTAAAACTCATCTTCCCCAGACAGCCTGACTCGTCAAACTTTGCTACATAAAAAAATTAGCACAAGTCTGAAGAGTTGTTTTACTTTAAAGGCTAAAAACATTTTTTAAAAAAATTATAAAGCACCAGTAAAAAAAGTTAGGAAAAACACATACAACACAGCTTATGGATGTAGGTCATCAGCCAGCATTTTTAAGACAAAGCATTCTTAATAGCTTTTTTATAGCAATCTTTTAGATTCAGAGCTAAATACAGGACATACTGCCCATCCCTGACATTATTAATAGGTTTATTCTTAATTATTGTTTTTGTAAGTAAAATATCTAAGTATAGCATAACAGGAAATATACATATGCTCACCTTTGCCAAGAACCACCATGTCCTTCTTCAGTGTTTTCAAGACCACAAATAGTGTTGGATACTCAATTATTACTTTGCCTTTCAAATTGTCTAAGAGGCTTCTACTAGCATCCAGTTCATTGTACCTTAAAAATAACAGGAAGTTTATTTTTGATTTTAATATTAGCAAGAACATAACATATATTTTCTGGGAAAAGAAAAAAATCAAAAAGCTTTCTGGCATTTCAAATGACTTTCAGGTGATACCGTGTCCAGAAGAACTACCTTATCATTCAAATTACACATCCAGTCTTATTATCCAACTGCATAGTTTTTTTAACCCCTTAAGATCTAAGTATAAAGAACAAGAGGAGAATTTAAGTCAAATTTCTCTAAGGGCTGAAATGATTTATTATGTAGTAACGAATATATTTGGCAAATCGGATATGGACAAAGGGTTATCAAAATTGATATATTTATCAAAATCAGGTTCTAAATTGCAAATAACACTTAATATCCTACTTACAGGCTTTAACACTACAGGTTTAATTTACATAGTTAGTAGTGTACCTTATTTATCATGTTTGCTTATGGAGTACCAGTGAAGCACTGGAGAATGAAATAAAAAGCATATCTGAATAACTACCAAAGCACAGGGATACTGGAAGCATTTAGAGCTCTGTTTTTGTAGGAGAGATACCCCTGTTCTGAAACAAGAACATTTCAGCAATAACTCATAAAAGATGGTACAATACCCCTGTAATGCCAAAGCAAATCTCTGCTTACAGCACCATCAGCTACAAAGTGCCTGCAGAAATCCCCACGTGTGTGCTACAGGAGGGACACGACTCGGATGCACACTCCTTTCCTGGAAAATGGCTCCTCTTCACCCCGGCGGGTGAAACCAGGGACATAACAAATGATACCGCAGTAATAGAAAGTAAACTGAGCACCCTCTCCACAAGTATTTTCTCAAACTGTAATATTCTCTCCCAACTCTCTGACTGGAAAACTGGATGTGAGATCTTAGGGAAAGGAAGGGTATTTCAAAGGCCTCTGAAGGTCTGTTGCCTTCACTTGCTGTAAGTGCAGCATCCAAAGGATGTTCTTATATTATTACACTGCAATCCAAGTTATGCAATTCTTTCTGTAATCTGCATTATTAAATTACCACTAAGCTATTCTATCAGCTAAAGGCAAATGAAGTTGAAAACCAAATATACTGCAGGCAGTACATGGAGTATTTCCCATGGCTGCTGTACCTCCTCTGATCATTAAAATACTACACAGTTGTATTTTCTTTTGCCAAAACCAACACTGGATGGTGAAGGATTCATATACTTAATGATTTACAGTAATGTGTAATTAAGAGCAGAACATCAGGAGTCAGCACACAAGAAGAATACTGAGGGTAAAACAAGATTTGAGTTCTTGGGATTTAAGGGAGACTTAGTTTGAGCAAAAATTCTCTCATATTCAACTTCAAATCATCATGAAAATATTTGGTTTCATGTTTCACTCAAGCCAAAGTAATTATGACCTCTTCTTACTGAAACCCTTTAAAAGGGATAACAGTATATTATATTTCTTATTGAATGAATGCATTCATAACTTGTGTATTAAGATACATGAACAGAAACATATTTACTGCTTTATTTACAGTACTCTAAATGCAAAGTATGGCAATACCTTTCCTTTGGCAAGGACTTCAACACATTCTTTTCTGGTTAAGCAAACATTTACCACCAAGAGGCTAAAGTAATTCACATGCCACAATACACTTTCCATTATCTCATATTTTAGACAAAACATCTTTAGCGTCCAGCTTGGCATAAGATAAAACATTTGTACTTAAAACTATTTTATGATAGTAAATTACTGAAGTGTTAGATCACTGAGTCAGAGCTTTATCTTTATTGTTTTTAAAGTAAATTTTATTGGTTGACAGTGACAGAGAAAACATCTAAATTCTTAGTGCATAATGTGGGCTGTCAACTTCAGGAAGAATATAACAAAGGAACTTAATGCTTCTCTTATTTAAACTTGGCTGTTACTGTCTGTGCTATCCAAGGCCTCAGTCTACCACATTCCCTACTTCATACACAAGTGCGAGTTGAGGTTTTCTGCTAATCCACCTGCCAGCCGCTTCCTGGACTGTGCTTAAGAGATCTCAAAACAAAAGTAGTATTTGTCACATCAATTCCAAAGTCTAATTAAGAACAGCTCCTGAGCAAGATTGATTTTTCAGGTTATCTCTGAAGACCTTGTCATGATAAAAATCTTCCCTGTTTTATCCCAGAACTAGAACAAAGTCACACATCAGAAGGTGAACAACAGAGACCTATGGGTAAAAGAAGACTGCCCTGTAAGGTTTTTCCAGGAGCTCCTTCAGCCCTTCATGCCAGGATGGATTTGAGATAAGGCTGGCTCCAAACTAACAGACCATGCCAACAGAACCATGGCCTTAATACCCAATTTCACGTCTTTCTTTTAAACCCTCCCCCTGCTTTCTCTTTTCTCCCACTGCCCAGTTCATACAAATTGTCTGCACTATGGCTTCCTGATCCCTGTATTCAGCGGGACTTCTCTTTGCACCTTCTCTCTCAATCTTCTTTCCTCCCTGGTATTTACTTTTCACATATTTTCTCTCTCCCTTCCATACATTCCCTCAGCCTTCCTGAACAACACCCACCATCTAATAATACACTTTCCTTATTATTTTCTTGCCCTAAGCAAGGCTTTATGCCCATGTCGTGAAGCAATAAAGAGGCCTGGATTTTTTCTTAATAAGAAACTACTCCCTTTATAAGGACCACAAAGAGATGATCTTAGCAGACAACAGCTTTTGATTTTAGCTGGAACGAAATAATAATTACTTCTTTTTGAAGGACAAAAAGTAAATAGAAATTGCCTGCCAGTAGGCAGTTTAAAAGCCTATAAAAATTGTGATAATTGAGAAAATTTAGCAAGATTCAGCAATCCCACATCAGTTCCCATATAAACTGTTACATCTGCTCTGTGAACAGCTTTGTTACCTTTCAGAAAACACTGAAATTAATGTGGCTCTGCAGCTCTGATAGCATCTACGAGTTTCTGCAAAGGCTAGCCTCACTATCTATAGTTATTCCACCACCTTCCAGGAATTCAACAATTTAGTCCCATAATCTGTCTCCCACAGGCAGGAATGCCGCATTAGGTCACTGCATCACAACAAGTTCCCCTCAAATGGAGCCCGTGGCTATCACTGCAGTGGCGTAACTTGTCTCCTTGAATTCAGACAGCAGGAAATTCCCTGCTGATCAGGTTTTCCTGAATGTCATCTACAGGAACTTTGCTTTTAATAATAATAAAGAAAAATCTGCAATTTGGAATTAAAGATGAATTGCAACCATGTTATTTCTTTAGTCTTCTAGACACTGAAAAGAGAACAAACAAGTTTTAGCCATTTAAGTAACTGCAAATATTACTAAAATGCATGTTTGTATAATGACATTCATGATTTTTCTGTGAAAGAGATCAGCTAAACCCCTTGCACATATTTTAAACAAAGATGATTTTTCTTCCTAGAACTGAGTGGAAACATCGAGGTATTTACTTGGCATAACTCAAGATACAATAAATCATGCTATCTATTTTGAGCCTAGTCCTAAAAATCCACAATCAAATTTATGGGAAGAACAAAGGATTTTTTTTCCCCCAGACCAAAGAGGGCAGCATTTCTTAGGTATTTGCATTCACTTAGAAGAGGGCAAAGACTGGGTACAGCATTCAAACATTCATTCTGAAGTGCTGCAGTACAGCAAAGATAATAACTAACAGATGGACTTTCATTCCTAAGTGGTGAATAACCTCTTCGTGTGGTTATGATTTGGTGAACATGGAAGTAGGGAAATGCACTCGAATTAGGTATGAAAGGAAGGTTGGATGGCAGAAAATAAAGTTGTATGGCAGAAAAGAAATGCAATGTATTGACACAATGTACAGTTCTATATTAAACTTTGCTTTGTCACTAGAATTCTGACATTCTAAAAAGCCTAAGACTTTGAATTTTATTAGTCCACATGCATGAAAAAATTAGAAAATTCAATGAACAAAACATTAGACATCTTAGAGACAAACAAAAGACTTGCTGTAACACTTCCTTTATAACTAACTCTTATCAACAGCAAAACAGTATGAAGGAGTACACTGAAAACTCTTTTAAGGAAGGAGGATGGGAACCTAATTCAAGCTGATATTTTAATATGAAAAAAATTATACTACAGTTTACACAAATATATAAAACCTGCTAGCTCCTCCTTCCACTCTTGGTTATGTCTCTTCTTCTGGTCTAGGACCTCCATAATTTGCCTCAACAAATGTTCACCAACTTCTCCTCCATACTATTGATCCTTGCATAACTCAACCAATACTGATACAGACCAGATGCCTGGCCAATCCCTTTTCATGTCAAATCCCCATCTTAAGTAACACTTCCATCAAAAATGTGCTTTTTCTGGAAAAAAAAGAGGAAGATTAGGGCAAGAAACCTTCTCTTAGCAACCATTTGGACCACATGTCCTGCTAGGACCCGACTAAAAAAGTACAGGAAGAAAAGTTGCCAGTATATTAGGAAAGCATCTTGGCTATTATGACCATCTCCTAACTACACCTACATACACAGAATACATAAAGGCACATCTAAATAATGAGAAAACCATGAAGCTGTTCCTTTTTCTTGCCATATTTTGGCCATAGGTCATCCTCAAACAAAGACCATATTAAGACCAGCTGTAACAATCCACTGTCTCCTCTCTTTTATGGGCTGTAAGAGGCTCTGCCACTAGGGAAATCTAAGAACTTCTAAAAACTGAAGTGTAAAATGGGGAAAAGAAAAACTGAACTCACAAACTCCCTCTTATTACAAACATATTTCAGGGAGTTAAAACATCCTGGAAGAACAAAAATAATACCCAGGTGAAGACAGCAGGAACACCAGCTGTCACCTAAAGTATTTGACACAATAGTAGATGACCAGAAAGCTTTAATGGTTTGTTCACTTTTACCCTAGAAAAGATACAAAACAGTAAGCAGAAAGAAGAGATAAGCAAAACAACACTACAAGTATGTCACCATGGAAGTACAAAGGTTGTCCTTGTTTAAACCTCTTCAGAATGAGGCAATTGCACAAAGAAAAAAAGCAGAGTAAAAGTTGTTTAATGACAATAATGGAAAAATATATCAATTGATAGCAAAACCCATAAAGGAGATAAGGCAACTGGTGCAACAATTTAGTGGAGTGAGCTTTAAGAGTGATGTGGTAAAAGAATTCAGGATGCACAATAATGATTTAAAGATTAATTGAAGCACAGAACATTCTGCTTCTTTTAGTTATAAAAGAAAGTACAACAAAACAAAAGGAAAAATGTGAAACCAGCAAATGTCAGTTTCTTGTATTTGGCAGAATTTGGTTCAAAGAATATGGAAATAAAGTGATACCGAATTTCAAGAATGCAAATACTTTCCTCATCTCTTAAGACATAATGAAAAGAAGGAACAAAAATCCAGCAGCACGTAAAGATCCTATAATTCAAGTGCATCATGGCAATGGCTCCTTCCACACATGGGAATTTACTTGCTTTGTGAAGCCAGGCAGCTTTACAAACTGCTCTAAAGCTCAAGGTTTACAACTCTTCAAATGGTATAGAGCTGAAATACTGAAAAAGGGTACATCACAATCATGTAAGGCTACTATATGACTTAGATAAAGCAACAAAACAGCCTGAGTTAATGATAGCCAGAAGGCCTAAAGCCAGTATGAAATTTCACAAGGGAAAAGTTCTTATTAATAACAGAGTGAGTTGACTACTGCAGATGAAAGCCTGAAGTTTCAAAAACTGAAAAGGTATCAGTGGCATATTTAGTACAAGTCAAAGTTGTGCATGGTTCCCCCAAAATGCAGGGAAGTCAAAATATGAAACTTGTACCATTAATACAATACTGGCATGATCACAGGGAAAAAGCCAATGCTGTAAGTCTAGTTTAATTACAGCACTCTTATTACACAGCCTCATGAAACATACCTGTAAATAATTTTAATAGGTACAGGTCATACCAAGGAAAATCAAAGGATGCAATGAAAACCTCTTAATACATAAAGTTCAGAAAACGAATAGGTTAAACCTCATATGACAAATAAATGAAAGCAAGCAGTGCACTGATAAAATAAAAAGAAATATAAAAATGATGAGAAATCAGTCATTGTAAATTGGCAATGCTTTTGCTATTATGCCTGGGTTAATCTAATGAACCACCACTTCAGGAAGAATTGATATCTCTCTTATTTTGACTCCCTAGAGAGCAAATATTAATGTCCAAATTTGGCTCATATGGAGAGAGTCTGAATACCTTTAACGCTCTCTACTGAATGGTGGAAACATATACACATGTTTATTCTTATTTGCATGGGAATCACAGTGCCATAAATCTTCCATTAAGGTAATGGGTTACTAATGCTTTACAATGAAAAGGAAAAGCTATGAAATAAAGAAAACAAATTATTCTCTTGGCAAACAAGCAGGGAGGTCAATTGGCAAAACTGAAACAATCGGCCCTTGCTCATTTCCGTCAAGAAAGAAAAAAACAAAGGGATTCCCCTTTGGCAGCATCAGGAGGAAATAACAGGTTTTCTCCTTCCTGACAAGAACACAAAGAAGTTTTCCTCTACTTTGCCTCTGTGAAAACACTGATGGCTGTGATGCCATGTTTCACAGTGCTGCAGATTCCAAGTTCAGCCTATCACTTCAACTGTCCAGGAAGGAGTTTGTTTCTAGAAGCCTCTTACTTCAGCCTCCCCATGTTCCTGGTCCTCAGAATTGAGAAACTCTGCAAACTATAGGTCAGCATCTCATCATGTCTTTTTCTTCCAAGAAACCAGCAGAATATCCTCTTTTTCCTTCAGAAAAATATTTTAACAGCAGCCCACATAGTTGAATTAAACCCCTCAACGCATCTCACAACACTTATGCTGGACTGGAATAGGACAAATAGTTTGAACATTACTTCTGCTCTACAGCTCATTTTTACCAGCTCCTTCCTTCAGCCAAGGGGCAACACATTATTCAGCAGGGTTTTTCCAAATGCATATTTTCTTGAATTTCATAGCCTGTTTTCTTGCCTTCAAGTCTGCCTTATATGTGCATGCTACACAGTACTTGGATTTCCATGAAGGCTTTTTCCAGACTATGCATATGTTACACAGTACATACATACAGGCCACTTGTTCCCAGTAGAGATGGCAGGCTGGAGCAAACTGCAAGATTTGTTCTTGAAAAAGCCTTTCCTACATGCATATTTCCTAGGAGAGAAAATCTGCCTGTGCTGGGTAGGCTGCTCCCATGCTCCAAGCCCAGTTATGATGCAAAAAAGAGGATACTGTGTAGTTTTGTGTTTTAGAATTTGGGGTCTGCCTACCTGCTTTGCAAGCATGATGGGTCTGAAGGTCTGAGGGTCTGCCTGGGGTGCTTACAGAACACCACTACATGACTGGACAGGTCAGACCACTGGCTGAAGCCAACTGTAACACTTATTGCTATCTCATCCTCCGACTCTTTACGTATGTATTCCTCCTCTGCAAGAAGTCTGAATTTAACTTGCTGCAATACAGAGAGCAGAATTTGGGAGCAGAGGCTATGATTTCAAATAAATTTTTCTGCAACAAATGTCTCAGTCAGCAACACTCTAGCAACCCTAATGCAATACCATTAATTATAAAACAGTTCATCCAAAAGAATTCAGCATGGGTTACAAAACACTGGATTGTTACTTTAAAAAAACAGGCGTCAACTGGTTCATAAAGGAATCCCTTTCAAGAAAAAAATGAATGATTGCTCAAGATAGTAGGACAGACAAACTCTGGGGTTTTTTTGAATAATCCCAAAAATCTTCTGAAAGGTCAAGTAATTATAGTCAGACATCTGACACATTTAGCTATGCATGCTACAGATTCAGACCATACACACTTATATTCAGCAATTACTAGTTTTCTGCTTTCCATCTATGTTGTGTAATACAGGATTCCAATGAAAAACGTAAGTAGCTAGGAAGGAAAAGTGAGTGTTTTTTACAGTAAAAGCTGTGTAACCTGGCATCTGTTGCTCTGCATCGCTTTTGTCAGTAGAGAGACTGATTTTCAGATAAAAACAGAGCATGTGAAAAATGACTCTGAAATAGCTGCAGTAACAAACTAGACAGCTTGAAATAACATTTGGGAAAATGTAACAAAGTATTCACTAAGAAAAGTTGAAGTTTAAATAAAAAAACCCCCACAAACCAAAATCTAGCACTCTGGGAAAAAACAGCAGCAAGTATTAGTACACAGGAATGCTGTATTTAAGAAACAGACTACAGACCAAATTCTATGTCCCCTTGAACAGACTAAATTCTATTTCCCCTTGAACAGCACAAAGTCACCAGTGCCTGACTACAGTTGTGCAGTGAAGAATGACTATTGTGAGCCAGCTCCCTGCTTTTGTAAAGCTGGCAGAGCTCCTTTTGTGCCAGCTGCTGCAAGCTAGAGAGGAGTAATGAATTCTACTGTCAATCTTCTGGCATAGGTTAAAGCCAGCTTGGGGTCTGTTCCAACTCATGCCAAGGCCAGCAGTTCAGCCAGGGATTTGTATCCTTAATTCCAGTCTCATGTATACCACGTACTACACAAATGTGAAAAGCAATTGCTTCCAGAGTAAGACTAGAGAATCTTAAATACACCACCCCACGTTTTTCAACATTTGCAGAAAATGCAAAGGATGAAATTATGCTTGAAACATGCCAATTCTAGCACATTTGTTTTGCTAGATGAAGTACAGTTTTTGAAACAAGGTTGTAATAAGGTGGTAAGAAGAACTGATCCATGCACTGCACTAAGAGCAGTGACTTTGTAAAGAAAGTGAGTTATGTATAAGCAGAAAGCAAAGACTATATGCTGTCTTAGTTTTACATGAAGTTACTCATAAATGCTAATGCAGAAGGAAGTACCCTATGAAGACGGTACAAAAAATTAAGGAAAACACTAACATATCAATATTTGAGGCTTCCTTCAATGTATTTAAATATAACAGTTTTTTCTATAATCTTAAAATCACTGACAAAACAGGTATCTAATAGACATTTTTAAGGATAGGGACATAAATAATCTAAATACATTAAAAAGGATTTGGTTCCATTACACTTCTACTACTTTCTGAATTCCAAGATGATTATCCAAAAGTCTGTTGGCTTACCTGGACATACTAAAAGCTTCACCTTTCTAAATCTATTACTGTGACTACTGAGACCTACTGATGTCCTCTAACCCTTAGTTATTTAAAAACAATAGACTACAAAAGAAAATTCTCTTTGAGCACAGAAACTCAGTCATCCAAGGAAACAACTCTCATTTCTGCCAGCTGATCTTGAGACAGGGAAGTGCTCCAAAATTACTAACATCATCCAGCCTTCTGGGAAGCAACTGCATTGAATTAGTTAAAGCAAAGTAAATGTTCACCACCATAAAGCAATGGCATTCGATAGAGAAGAACCTCTGATACTTGTTTAGCAGATTTTCTTCTCTGTGGTCCACCAGACATAAGTGGCAAACATGCCAGCATCCTCATGTGCACCAGCCAGTGTCACCACAGAGAGTAAGAAGCCCCTTGACACTGGAACTGGCACAAGAATTCCTTTGGTATTTTTTCGCTTTCTGAGTAGTTGAAGCATGAGCTGCAGCAGTACTGCTGACACAGAAAACAATTCTACAACTGATTCTATAGACACCCTGTATGGTGTGGGAGTTTTATGACAGGAAAGTGACAGGATACAATCTGGTATCACTCTGTACTCCAGCTCCTTCGAGGATGTGGTCCACTGAAAGCGGTGGGCTTTGCAAAGCTCGTAAGGCAAACCAGACTATACTTTCCAGGCACCTAAATATTCTGTCAGTGTCTACTCCTATCTTAAAAACCCTAAAAAGTTCTCTATGACAACTTATTCTGAAACAACATTAATATGCCATTCGGAATAGGCAAGAAAGAACATTACTATACAAAAGACCTAACACTGATCCTTAACAAAGCATTATTTTTTAATTCTATTAAACTAAATGTATGTGATTAAAGAGTAAACTATCTGAACTAGATTTGTGCAAGATGTTACTGAACCCAGTAAAACAGATACCAAAGTATCTACTGTAAATTTAGTTTGTTGCAGTTATTTCACTTGTAAAAATAAGATCATTTTATATGATAACGTTGAGTAAATAAATTTTTCATTAAGTATCTGTACTTACAAAACTCCCTAACTTTTTACTATTAACTTACTAATAACAAATACCAAGGGTCTGTTGGATTTAGGAATTCTTTTTTGGGAGGGGCTGGTGGCTGCTTCGGTTTAGGGTTTTTTTTTGTTACACAAAGCCTGATAAGGCCATCCTCAGGAAAATGAGAATGTGTATTTCCCAAACCAGATTGTATAATTTAGCCATTGCATCTTTCCTTTCCTTAGTGGAAAATGCAATACTCTTACCATATGAAGTCACTTTGAAGGCATCCCAAATAAAGGTCTGAAGATAGTCAGGACACTAATTTATCCTGAAGAGAGAAAATACTACTTATAAAAGAATGTAGACTGTAAAAATCATCCAAGAGGCAGCAGCTAAACCTTTCTTGGAATAGTTACAGCCAAGGAGAGAATGGACACCAACCACCAACTAAATATTGCATAAGAGGTGACAGAAGCAAGCAGTACCAAATGGAAAACTATTCTGACCCATTCAAATGCAGATTTTTTCCAAGGTTTCAAAGGAAGAAGAGAGTTGTGTAATGGTCATTTTTTCAAATCCTCTTTCATAAGATTCCTCATAAAGTACATGTAGTTAATGAAAAGAATGTAACTAACAGTTACAGGGCATTAGATAACAGGTAGGAAGGAGAGGACATGAGGAGAGATTATGCTTTCGGTTACTCCATGCAACTGTGGAGTGCTACTAATTCATAATGAAAGCACTTCTTACAAGCTGGTTTTAGAGGAGATAGAAATAAGAGCTTATCACAAAGTTCTCTAAGAACCATCCCCACTGATGATAAAAGACATGTAGCTTGAAGAAAGCAAGCACTGTGTTTGGCAGCTATCTGTGATACCTGCACACCAGTGGTTTTCTGAAGTTCTGCAGAAAACAGTGAGAAAGAAGAAATCTGTACTACGTGGATAATTAGAATTTTTGGAGAAAGAAAACCCCAACAATTTAAAGTATTCTACAAAGGACCTTCAAACTAAAAGGGCGATTTGCTGTGAAACACAGAAAACAGCCAAAACTAAACCACAAACTCCTGTTTCATAAACAATTGCAGGAAATACTAAAATCCTTCTGTAGCATACTTATCTTAAAACGAAAAGACTAACATTTTATAACCTATAATAATCCTGCTCTCCAAAACACCACTGCTTTTCCTCAATAATATGCAATTGTAACTATGAAAAGTATTTTTTTCAAAAGGTTCTACTAAGCCTAAAACCAACATCTGATTTAACAATGTATGTTCACAGCTTTTCTAGTATCTCATGCTCATGGAGAAGAAATTTTTCTGGTGGTCACAGAAGTAGTGGATAACACAACACTCACGTAGACTCACATGTATTAGTAGCCTACACCAATCCCTCTCCTTCAGTCTGCCCACAAAACGACGGAAGAGCATTTTGACAAACAGGAACATACAGCCTAAAATCTTGCAGAATGACGAGACAGAGGATGAGAAATTACTCTGAGCTGACAGTGGCACTCAAGGCTACACAAACAAGCAGTTAACAGATCCCCACTTTTAAAGAAAGGTGGATAAAGAAAGGTGAGAGAGCTCTGTTTGCATTCAGCTTTCGTTCTACACCCAAGGCCACTAAGCAGCAAGCTGATCATGTTTCAGTCACAAGTACTTCCACTGCAATTCCAGGTATTGATTTATAGAATAAGGACCATTACACCCCAATTAACTTAATCAGGGGTGGGGAACAAAAAGGAGCAGAAATCAAAACAAATTCTCCCTTACTTAACTGTAATGCAACTACAGTAAAAATTTGAATTCCCTCATAGAGCCTTTGTCACAACAACTACACTGGCACAACTGCACTGAGAGTGCCTGCTGGCACGGACACAGCTTATGTCGACAGAAGATGATTTTCTGCTGACATAGCAATCCCATCATTTCAAACAAACTTTGTTCTTTCCTTTCAGAGGAGGAATTTTCTTCCAATATGCTGTTTCCTTGATCTGTCTGCATTGCCCCAGCTGGGCTTACTGCACCAGCTTATATGAAGAGATTCACATAATTTCCAAGTGAGGAACTGCAGTTCTCAAGTCAAAGCACTCTATTTTAACTTTCTACTGTTCTTTTTACACTTTAAACTTTACATTTTCTTAGTGGGATAAATACCAATTACTCCAACTTTGTTACCAACCAGCATAGCTGATTCTGGGAATACAGATGAGTCTCAAATTTAAGAATATTAAAGTTAATTTAATTTGACTTCATGAAGAATTCTCACTCAAATCTGTGAAATAATAAAATGTTATAGAGACTTCAGAAGAGGAAAATGATTAACTAACAACAAAACTGATAAGCACAAGAAATA
Organism: Platyrinchus mystaceus; assembly: GCA_035041135.1. Lineage (NCBI taxonomy): Eukaryota > Metazoa > Chordata > Aves > Passeriformes > Tyrannidae > Platyrinchus > Platyrinchus mystaceus. The sequence goes on from JAWWLV010000005.1 coordinate 14,536,251, forward strand.
GTCAACTTTGATATTAAACTGTTTTTTTTTCCCAAGCCATCCACATAACTTACAATACTCCACTTCAAAAGATCAAAAGGTGAGCTTTACCTGCTATTACAAAACTAACTTTTCCTTCTTTCCTAAAAAAGGAGATTTGGAAGACTAATGCTTATACTGTCAAAGTCTCTTCAGCTTCTCACACCACCCAGCAGCAAGTAGACCGGGGGGCAAAGGAAACTGGGAGAAGACACAGCAGGGACAGCTGATCCCAACTGGCCAGACAGACATTCCATACCATATAAACACATAATCAGTGTATAAACTAAAGGCAAAGCTGGACAAGGGCTCCTACTTGGGAACTGGCTGGACCTGGGCAGTGGGTGGTGAGCAACTGCATTGGGCATCACTTGTTTTGTATATTCTAATTCTTTTATCATTATTGTTATAATCCCTTACTTTTCTGTCCTATTAAACTGTCTTTACCTCAACACAAGAATTTTTCTTTTTTTTTCCCTGATTCTCTTCCCCATCCTACTGGGGATGTGGGGTGTTGAGTGAGTGCCTGTGCAGTGTTTAGCTGCCTGCTGGGCTAAGCCATGACATCTAGTCAGCAGGGACCTCCTCAGTCTCCTAAGACTTCTAATACATGATCAAGAAAGGCCTTGCCATAACATCCAAAGGGTCTTTTTGTACTACAGGACGAAATCCATCAGGCCCCAGGGACTTTTGAACATTCAGCTGAAACAGGTAATACCTGACAGTGTCTATAAATGAAAACTCATTATTCCCACACCTGTAACCCTCAGACACAGGGTACTGAGCAGCCCAAGGCCTTTCATGTTTTTTCCCTGCATGTAAGAACCATGGTTTTTTATCCTCAAATTCACTTAAAACCAATAGGTTTCTAGCTGGCAACTCTGATGGCAAATGTTCTAACCATATTTCAAATAATATTGCAAAAAGAAAAAAACCATCAAAATGATTAAGAGTTTGGGCTTGAATTTTAAAGTACATTACACATTTTTTAATATGTTTGGGGGAAAAATAAAGTACAAACAGGAAGCTCAGTTACAACTAAAATTCTTTTAATATACCTTTATTCTGCCCTTAGAAAAAACATATCATAATTTAGGGAAGCATATTATTTACATTTGTTACATCTGAAGACAAGAATGTACTTTAAGATGCCTAACTAGGAATCACTGGTCAACCACAATAAGCTATGATACTAAGCTGATACATATCCTTTCCAGTAACAATGACAACAGGGTGGAGTGTTCAAAATGGTATTTATACCAGCAAAAAATATTTCTTTAAAGTTTAATTTCTTTAAAGTTCAAGATTATTGTCTGTTCTTGAAACAAAGAAAACAATTCTGCACAAGTCTGAATTCTGGAGACAAAAGCCCACACACAGAAATATGGTAACATGAAGAGTGATGAGCTGGTAACTCTGAGAAAAATGCCTAATTTCAAATGCAGGGACTGGATTCTGATACACACAATTTTTGCTGCAGTGATTTGAAAAGACAACTCTCTTCAACTATCACTTCAACTCTCTTGGGGAGGCTAACATATCCACAGAGGAACTTCCAGAAGGGAAAGGATGTCTACAGTTATTTAGCACTTGAACACAAACCTATGTTCTGTTACGCTGGCATGGGCTGTTGCTGAAGCAGCTCAGGTACAGGCACATTTACTCAATAATTGCACTGGAATTTCAATGTTGACATAGTAAAAGACAAAGAAATAGCATTTTTGCTGAATAATTTTCAAGCCAGCTCGTAACTACTCACTGAAGTTTAATCCATGAGATTATGTAATCTCCAATCATAATATTGAAAAGACTAAAAAACGTGTTAATTCTTTTTGTTATTTTTAATCAGTAAGCAAATAAACTGAGGAACCACCTTACCTTATAGAGTTTCGGCTCCTGTTTTCTATTTTCATTAAAATTTGTACATCTGACTGAGGAGATCCTGTATAGATTTTTAATCTGAAAAGAAAAATGCAGTAGAGATGAAGAAACAGTGATATACGATGACTTTTCGTCCTTATCATCCATAAGAGATGGATATCTTTTGCATGTCAACAGCCAAAAGAATGTACCTTTTTTCATTAAGACAGTTTGCCACATACAAAGTATTTCCTATAAATGAGGGTTATAATTACTAGTACATTTTTCTAATTACTCTAAAGAAAAGATTTACTGTCCCCTCAATTGAGGTTAATTATGGTTACATTTTTTAGAATTAGTTACTTTATTTGATCTTTATGCCATGAGTCGATTTCTTAATCTTTTCCTGGTTTAAATTTGGTGGTTATACCCCAGGGTTAGTTGGTTGGTGAATGTTAGGATGATTTTCATCACAGGAATGAAAGATGTACTGCTGACGGGGAACTCAGCTCTGCAAGCTGAAAGTGCAGCTAATTTAAGGTATTTATTCAGAACCATTCCCTTCTTTTATTAGTGCATTAGACGAAATAGGCAGAAAAGTTACTCAATACACACCTTTGACAAACTACAGGATCCGACTCCACTGGATCAATGTACGGCTTAAGGATATCAGCGAGTGTTTTATCGTCAGGCACCCTTTCACCAGAGATAAAAATCAAATATGTGAGACACGGATCATCATGTACACAAAAATCTATTATGAGTCACTTGGAGGAACCTATGTATTTGCACGCTAGAGTGGCACAACTGAGTAGTTTATGGGAGGATCATAAATGTGTATCAATACTGCATAGACATCGACAGCTTTATCTCAATTTCAGCATTGGAATTTCACAGGCATATACAAGAAGTAAACGGATGCATGTCTAGTTTCTAACCCTGCATTAGAAACATGCTGTCCCTACAGCTCTAGAAGCAGACAAGGGCATATTTCTCACCCCCCTTCAGGCTAGGAAAAAAGGAGAAAGATTTGTCAACAAAAGCTTATTTTTCAGCCTTTTCAAAATGTGCTTGTGGGCTTTCCTACAAAGCAAACAATGCAACCATATCACCATATATGAAGGTCAGCTCCAGAGTGCAGGCAAGGAGGGATGGCAAATCTTGCTGAACATCTGCTCCATGAGAACAGAGTATGTTAGGTGTATGGGTACTGCTATTATGAATACGCAAGCTGCTGTTTACATAGAGAAAAGGATTAACAACCAAACATTCCGACTGATTTGGAAAGCCTGGTAGCTTTCAAAGAGGAAAGGACTATACAACTTTTCAGTATTTTTTAAAATTTAAATGCCCTTTTAATTAAGAATAAAATTAATAGCCAAGTTTACCTTATGTAACAGAACTAGATAAGAACTCATCAAAATGTTTTGCAATTCAACTTCAGCAGATTAATTTAAACTTTATAAAAATCTCTTTTTCAAGCTCTGTACCGTTTTAAAGTGTATTCAGCATGACAGTGAGGAAATATGAGCTTCAAATGCCAGTAGAACTTGTTCTCCCTGAAAAACAGAAGAAATGGATATTCTTAAGTGTTAGCTGATAACTGTTACTTATTTTTTCCTATGATAAAGCTTGGAAGCCTACAACATGGGTGCAGGAGAAAATAGTTAAGATTTTGAATGGCTTCAAAGAATAAAATGAGATGCCCTTTGAAAGATGCAATGCTCCCAGATCCTGCTGAATTTCAGGTCCTCGTGGGATGAAAATCTGTTCCTTACAAATACACCAATTAACTGGCCAACAGTATTTCACATTTCAAAAGGGAGTATATTCCACGTGCCCTTTAATTTCATATCACACAGGACAGACTGCCAAACCTATACAGCATTAACAGCCAGAAGTCCCAGCTGTGGCCAGGTCCTCACAAAACACAGAACGGGACCCGCCTTTTCACAGCAGTGACGGCCTCAGCCTGTCACGGCCAAGGAAGGAAGTTGCATTCTGACATAACATGGATAAGAGAAGTTAGAAAGACTAAATATTTTATAGAAAGACTGTAAAGCTTTTGGTAGAGACCAAAAGTGATGTCACATTCCTTTCTTCTGTGTGTTCGTTATGAGTTTTAAGACCCATCTTCCCTTTCCAGCTAGCATAATTAATACCTGGGAACAGAAGCTACTGAATCATAGTTCCAGAGATCTTAAGAAAGGAAGTGTTATCTAGAGGATACTTTGCTAGATCAGGAAATCTCTTCTTGCCTTTTTGCTCATCTGCAGAAATCAATATTGATTTAAGACAAAGCATTTTTCCTCTTACTGCTCTAAATTCTCCCATTCAGTATGGTGAGTGTAACAATACCTTTCTAAAAGAATCCCCTAAGAGAAAACACACTCTAAAAGGTTCACGGCCCTTTGCTCTGGTTCAGAATTTTACATGACAAACAGCAGTAATTTAGAAATCAGAGGCCAAACATCTTTGTGAAGCATAGGAACATCTAATGGTAATTCTCCCTGCCTTTTTTTTAACTATTTTTTTCAACACTATTTAAGACCAACGATTGTATCATTGTATCCAGAATAATCACCATCAATTATGAAAAGATTCTGGTACTACAATTAAAAGTAAACACAGTGTTGTTCCAACACGTTGTGTTATTTATTTATCAGGCAGATGAAACATTATCCAGCAGGTTCTAGCTGGCTGCAGAGACAAATGTACGCGCATCCAGTGGCAGAACAGCAGACTTAGCTGCTAAGTTTAATTAAGTATGGTATCAATTTTTAAATGCAAGCACTTTTTATGAAGTTCTCTTATCAAATAAATAATCAATCCCTTAGCTAGTTCAAGTCAGAAGTGTTACCAAAAAAAGAGCAAGCAGGAACCCTAGCTCCAAGAAGCTAATAATTAGAATACAAAGAACTAATGAAGGCCAAGGTCCCCTAAGTCATGTGCTCAGCAGAGTTGTGCATCAGACCTTGTGATTCTTCCCTTCTCCCTGCTCATGTTTGTTAAAGCTGAGAATGAGAATGCCTTCCTTAAAATGAGAAGGTGAAATTAAGAGCCCATCAGATCTGAAAGAGGTAACAGAACTGAGCAACCAGAGCTGAAGGATAACACAGAAAACACTCTTAATTACATAGCATGTATACCCAGAAGCTGGCACATGAATTTTATGCTGTTCTACATGTTGGTATGATACTGCCTTAAACTACCAAACTGCAAAAGGTTCTGAAATAACTCAAAATTAGTGAGTGTAATTTTGGAAGTTGTTTGCAATATAAGTGAAACAAGGTTTTGCAATTCTTATCTTGACAGCTAAAGGGAGCATCAACACTACCACACACGCAGAGCAAACTGGAATATCAATAGTGTTATGTAACCAGTTCAGCTCTCTTGTGATTAACAAGCTTGGGACTCCTCTCAGACATGTTAATATCTGTCGTTTAACATGGAATGGTATAATTTCAAAGTACTTTCTCAGGCAGACTTCAGGTAAAAGTTAGTAAGCTTTAGACACAGAAACAGGGTCACCATCGTTAGCTGTAGGAAACACTAATGATGGGCACGTTTATTAAAATGCTTTTAAGGACTGTTCAGATGAGGGTCTTGTTCTGTTAATAACTAAAGTGAGGCTTGCTAGCATTTTTTCATCTTCCCCAATTTTTTCAAACAGGCCATATTTATCTACTCTAAGTGACCTGCCCTTACTGTGATATGGACTTTTTGTCAACTTTTTAAACCAAAATGTGAGCACTGCAGATCTTCTTCTCCCATGAGGAAACAAACGGTGACACAGCTCACAGAAACATGTATGTGGTCAAGAGGGTTGTCTTTAACACAGGCACTTGAAAAAAGCAATGTTCCAGAAAAGCACTTTTAGCTATCTGCTACCTGTTGTTAGGAATACTCTTCATGTGTCAGTAGAAACGGTCATCACAAAGCACATTCTCATTTCACATGCAAGACTGATTCCCTGTGGGCTCACTGAGGCAGACTCAGTTCATCACTGCAGCTGTAAAATCTGCTTAAGAGGGTTCTTTTCAGACTTCCGCCCTCCCTCCCTCTTCCAGGCACAATCTGGTCTATGGAATAGTTCACAGAAAGTGCTATGAATCAGGGAAGCTGAAGTTAAAAAAGTCATTCCTTGTCAAAAGTTTCACTTTGGGAAAACAGAAATGTTGATTTTTTTTTTTCCAGCAAGCTAACACAAATTGCAGTTAATGACTTCATCTCTCTTCAAATGGAAGTAAATGGCAAGCAGAAACAGGCAAGACAGATTAAGAACAGGGTAGAAGTAGGCAAGACAAAAAGAAGCTGAGAACTAGAACAGCCTCTTCACTGTATAATGAAGTCTCTGCTGGGTGCCTGTTATTGAAGTGAAGCATCCCTCACCATCACTGATCTCTGCCCAGTTAGAGAACTGATGTCAACTGTAGATGCTATCAAAGCTGCTTCAAAACAAGTTCTGATTAAAGTTAGATATCCTGGCTCCAGATCTCACTGACCTAATTTTCCATTATGGCTCACTGAGGTAGTATTTCCTTCAAATATAACAGACATGTACTATGTTCATTTTTTAAATGAAAATGCGTAATTGAGTAAGTCATCTGCAGTTGAGTAACAGCTCACTCCATGAAGTGTTCTGTGCTGCTCTCCTCCATGGAATGCCACTCCACAGTTTTCTGGATACCAAGAAACTAACTATAAAACTACCAAACACCAAAGATCTGGATGAGGCACAAGCACATCACTGATGTCAGTAAAAGGAGCATCACAGCCCATCCCTGCATTGCTTGGCTTCACATCCTATTCTGACTACTTCAGAAGTGTGGAAACCGATCAGAGGGAAAAAGAGGAGCCAAGTACCTCTTTCCTTGCATGCAATGTAGCTGCAAAATACGTTCAGAACTGCACAGGGCTGTTTTGCAACCACTGTTCTTCTACAGCAAAGTAACTACCTACCTTTCATTTCTGTTAAAACTTCCAAAAACTTATTTTCTATAATCTACAGTAGTTTTCACAGAACTACATGTAAATGATCTTAAAATTTTTCACAGCAACAATGGAAAGATTTTTATTTCTGACGTTACAAAGACAGCACCAGTATATACAATGCAGCTGTTACCTCCAGCTGGCTCTCAGAAAAACTGCAAAAATCCTCATCACTTTTTACAGTTACTGCAGTATCTGGGAAGATGCTCAAAGTACTGCAGGTATAGGCAGAACAGCTGCTGGGCATTAAAGGACAGAGCTACAAAGGATTTGGACATACCTGTTAAATGCCTTGGCAGATTTTTATAAGTTTTAATGTTTAGATAGCTCTTAAAACATTTATGAAATATCTCATAAAGCTTAACTTTCTTACCTAGGTTTCCTCTAAACATTTCCTCCCAGTTTAGCCTAGAATGCAGTAGAAGGTTTAAGATATATATATAACCTTTTTAAGTGTGTGAATATATGTATGCAAACTAAAACATATATTGACAAAAATTTCAAATTCCTCACATCTTAAGATACCAACTGCAGTTCTGGCTCTGCAGAACTACTTCACTGCCAGCTTCTCAAAGATAGTGATTCACTCATGATTTTGCTTCTATTTAACAACTAATATTCTTTAAATGTTTTAAAAACAGTATACAGGACATCTTGCATCAAAGTGGGAATACTGTCCTATTTCCTGTCTGTGTCATTTTGAACTCATAAAAGATTAAAAGGACATGAAGAAGTTTAATGACGGACCAGTTGTCCCTTCATCTGACAATACCCAGTACTCTCACATATTGCACTGAAGGTTTATAGAAGTACTGGGTGTTCAGTATGTGTACTTTTGGATAATACTGCCTTCCTCAACTTTCTTAAGCAACAAAGATTCAGCCCAAGTAAGAGAAGAGATTCTCATAAAAAATTAAGAGAACATGCAGAGATGTGATTTCCTCTCCCCTGGTCCCCTGAAATTCTGTGTTCCTCGTGCCAAATTGACTTTGTTGCACTTCTAACAGAAGCACAAAAAAGAGGATGTCTCTGTCTTCTTGAAACTTTATCAAGCTAATTCCTGGATTTGAAATATACACAGCACAAGTGAAGTATTTCTACTGAAAGTTTGTATGTTTCCTAGTTCCAGCAAACAGCCAGACAACCAATGAAGACACTGAAATGCACTTCCTCTGTAATACACGTGGTCTTCTCTCAGGGGGCCTCAGAAGAGCAGGGGTTACTAACCATGTGTGCTGCAGTATCAAACACACCAGGCTTGAACTGAGAGCCTTGTGTAAATCAAAGGGACACTGTCAAGGCAGAGTAACCCAAACTATAATAATCTTTAAAGAATAAAACTACTGTCCTCTTTACTTATGTAAATAAAATTACCACCAGATTCACTATGAAAATTACGCATTTCAGTTGCAAAAAACCAGAAAAACCTAATTCTAAGGTAGAGAATTCAGTTCAGTACTTGTCTTCACATGGGGATGCCCCGAAAAGCTACTGATTTACTGAAATGCCAGAACATCATGCCCTCTGACCACCCCAGAGTAGCATTCCTTTGCCTGAGAACTTACTTTAGTGGGACCAAGAAAGCAAGCAAAACTATGTACTAAGTAACAACTAAATTCAAGTTTAACAGCTCCCCCAGTGTAATATTAGGCCAAAACCCAGCTCAGAAAACTCCTTGTTAAATTTTCAAAATTGTCAACACTTCTAACAATTTATTTTAATTATTCCTATCTAAGTTAAGATCAGAGTTGACATTTTAGGGCTTTCAGGTGTACCTCACAAGTAGCTTCTGTAACACTGATGTTCTCTTAACTGATGCTAATCCCCAATCTCCACACTATATTTTGTTCTCACAATTAAATCAAAGGAGAGAGATAATGTAAAAGCTTCCTCCTTCTCCCACACATATCCTCTGACCAAATGCTGTCAAGCTGCAGGCATGCTTTCCACCAGGGAGGAGACTTGTAGCCCTCTGGCCCCTTTGGTGGGAAGGAGAGGTGAAAAGGATTCTGTCTGGGAGATGCTGTGCATGGAGCAGGTAGGAAGCTGGGTGGAGATGCCTATGACAGTGCAAGCAGCAGGGAGGGTCGGAGCAGGGCAGCACAAGCTGCAGAGCTGAGGGAGCTGCACTGCTCCATTTCAGTCTCTCACTACTGCCATCATCATCTCCTGTCAGGGAACCAGGAGCCATGGAGTTGCAAGCTCTTTCCATTCTTCCCGCATCACCTGTTGGCCAGAGCTTCCCAGTTGCTCCTCTATGCCTCGTCCCAGCCTGGCCACGTTCTCCACCCCTTTCCCAAAGGCCTCTTATGCCAGCAGGTCATCCCACCAACTCCACGGCAGAATGCATCCAGTGGGGAACTTTCAATTCTATTGGAAAATAAGGGCACTACAGGAAAAGTAGGATGAAGCAGCACAAAAATAATTTATGAATAATAAGTCAGATGTACCGTGAGCTCACAAACTGGACTCAGACTCTACTTTCTAATGACCTTCCATTATCTAGGTATTCAATAGCACAAGTTAGTCTAATCTGTGTGTTGCCCAGCACTGGCACGTATGCTTTCACAACATCAAATTTAGCAAACAAACTAATGGAAACCAGGAAATGAACAGGCTGGTTAACATATTGAAACAACACTGATCTGTCCTCCAGAGCTGGCACAGGCAGGGGATGACACAAGAATACATCTTGTACTTCCTAGTTTTGGATTACTCTCGTTCCTGCCTTGTACAGCCCAACAGTTGGCTCACAGGGAGAGTGTGAAGAGGACATCAGAGAAGACTGTTCTCAGAAGACTGTTCTCAGTTTTCCATGCACATACGTTGAGCAGTTTCCAACCTCCACCCTCTGGAGCAATCCCTCTACAAATCTCAACTGACAAACAGTATGAGAAGAGGTTCAGATCCATAGAAGAGGGACACACTAGGCCCTGAGCTCATATAACTGACACGTGACTATTTGCACAGCTTTACCCAATTTGAATGTAACATTCAACAAAATTTTATGGGCATCATGAAGTCACATGGGACAGGTGTTAAATGCCTGATATTCACTGGTTTGATCAAACTTGTTTCCTCAGGAACCCATTTAAGGAAAGTCAGCAGAACATGCCAATTAAAAAAAAAAACAAAACCAACAACAAAAAAACCCAAAAGAGAACCCCCAAAAAACACAGGATAATTTTTAATCCGCATCGTTGAATTCAAACAGGCCATTGTTGTGTGAGCAACAGTAGCAGCAATAGAGAGGAAATGTATCCCTTGTGTAATCATTGAACATATTCCATATCTTTGGACAGCCTCTACAGGAAAAAAACAGTTACTTCCTATCCTCTTCAGAACAGAGAATATTATCATGTTCTTTCTAGTGGGATGTGAAAGCCCCAGAAAGGCTACCATTCCACAGCAACAACAAAAGTGCCCCAGGACTTTACAACTGATAAAAACCAGTAAAGCATTCTCCCAGTCAGTTTGTGAAATGTTTCCATGCCTATTTGCCAAGAAGTCACCTTCATTGCCCCATTTTTAAATCTGCTCAAAAGCACACGATACACATGAAAGCATAATTTGCTCAAAGCTTAGTTTGTTCCCAGCAAAAGCTATGCTTCAGTGTGTACCCAAAAAGGCTTTCTAGAGGAAAGAGAACATGGGACATGAAAGCAAATTTCTGCCAGCACAGCACTGTACCATACCCAGGATATTCTCAAAAATGTCAGCCCTCCCTGTATTTGTGCTCTTTCCATTCTTCTGTCCTCTTAGCTACTGGATGCAGCATCCCTGGGTTTCCTGCACTTGCTCTTATAGACCACTCCTTGCTCTGTACTTGTTAAGGGTGTTTATGTTGTTTTATCCATAACATTAGGGAAATTCCCCATGAAAGTGAAACTCAGCTCTAAGCCAGAGATATTACAACAGCAGGAGACCAGTAAAAGGTATCTGTAAAATGCAGAACATGCAACCAAGGAAAAGAAAGCCAGTGCAGAGGGACATAATCTCTGTAAGGTTTGGGACTACAACCTGGTCTGTTCTGATGGGAGAGCTTCAGGGACCTATCAATTTGGGGTAGAGGGAAGAGAAAATACCTCATATTTCCTTTCTTTTCACCAGTTCACCCTGGGTTTTCTCTAGCAGAACCAATAAAATATTTAACTTTAAAAGCTTACGCTTCTACGTCTGTTTTATGCCTAATGTTCTTCTGAAAACTAATCTACCTACAAAACCCATACCCTGTGCTTTTGCCCCAAAACAGCCTAAACAATACAGGTGGGTCTATTAAGAAGTTTCCAGCTGGTTATTACTCTGTCAGAGACAGACCTCTGGTGGCCAGCCAGTGCCTGACACTGCAGAGCACACAGCTCCCAGAACAGAGGGAAAAATACATCCTGAAAACACAACTTGCCACCAAAACTGAGACCATGAAGAAAACAGGGGGATCCAGCACAGCTCACTGCAGGGAGAAGCTCAGAAGGCATTTATATTTGCCCCAGTATATCACTGAGCTGAAGTCTAGACCTGATTGCTGTCACAATAAAATACTTGGCAATTTGTTTTATTTTTACTGTGAAAATACATTAAAATACAAATTCTAGATATCAGAGAAAACCCACAGAGAGGATAAGGGAAGAATATTTAAAGCCTCCTAAGCCTTCTTCCTGAATTCATATCTGTCTGCACTTGTCTAACCTGTGCTGTACCAAACATTCACATCCTGCAGCACAGCAACTCCCATCACTGTATGCAACTCAGAACTGTATTGGAAGCACCTCTTCAGACTTGAACTCAGGCTTTTCAGACAGAGCAGTCTGTGCAAGCCTTCTGCATCAAGCCTCTATCATAAAACTTTGAAGAAGCATTCTTTTTCCAGTAACAAAACTCAATGTTAATTAAAAGAAAAAAACACACCTACTATTACAGAATGTTGGCATTTTTCAAAGTAAAGCATTAATTATGTAAGCTGTTAAACTGAGCTCAAAAAGCATAAAAAATGAAAACTTGAAGCATGAAATACTAACTCTACATAGTTTTTGCAAAAAAGAACGTGCATCTAACAGATTTTAAAAACAAGTGTATTCGTATGAACTCAAATTCTCATCATTATATGCTTAATGAAAACAAAATATTGCTGACTGTAACCAACAGAAGACTCACATGGAATTGAACGTGGTTGAATTTTCTCTTCTTTTCGTAAATCCCACAGGCAGTGTTTTCAGCTCAATATTACACCCTCGAGCTTTGTTTCTCAAGCCCTGCAACTGGCAAAAAATAAAAACTGTTTAAAAAACTCTGAATAATATATTAAAAACCTGAAAGTTAAACAGTAAAAAGCTGACAAGAATTATTAGACAATTGTGGAAAAGGCCATATTTAATATAATACTTTGAATTTAAAAAAACCCACAATGAATGAAAAAGTTGATAAAGTAAGCCTAGAAAGTCTCTGAAACATTTTCAGGAGCAATTTTTCTCTGATTAAAGAAGAAGACACCAATGGCCTCTTCATAGTAAAAGTTCTTTAACATACCACAGAAGTCACAGCCAGCTCTTTTGGGTATAATACCACCATGTGGCTGCTTTTTGGGCTACAACCCCGTTAGCAAAAGGGATACACAAGCACCATCTCAGACACTGACAAATTCTGATTTGAAGGTAGCATTACAGGTATCATCCTATAAACATACCCAGTACCACACCCCAAAGACTGCTGCCTATCTACCTATCTTACCATCTTCAGCCCATGTTTTCGGACATCATGGTACCAAGCACACATACACAGATGACTCCAGCCTGAGGGAAAGCTGGAATCTTCTGAATTTACTTTGTCATCAACATGAGTTCTCTCTGAGTTCAGTGCTATATTTAAAGACGTCTTTACAAGACAGGAAAACAAAACCGCCCTGATGCCTTTTTGCGACATATCAACAAGTCAAAACATGTTGTATCAGATTTGGTTTGTTTGTTTGTTTGGGAGGTATGTTTGCTTGGTTGGTTGTTTTTTGAAAGAGCTTCAACAAAAGCCCACTCACCCTTAGAAGGCTGGCTTTTAAGTCATAGTTGTGTAGACTTGTTCTTTGAAAAACATTAGGTGGCTTCACTTAGCATATAGAGTAGCATACAATAATTTTTAGGCAATTAATAAATCCATTGCTTACCTTGGAATTTTGTACTTAAAAATTAAAAAACATTGTGGAGGTAGAAGGAAACATTCAGGCTTTCTTAACACACATCTATTGTCCAAAAGTAACAGTGATCACGCATCGCTTTTAAGAATGTACACAGTTAGCAATCTGTTCTTCTAAGCAAGTGGACGTAGCCATCGATATTGTTTTTGCATAAACCTAGAGATTCCTTTTGATTTCTGGCTCTCAAATTCAGGGCCATACCTTCGTAGGAGAGATATTAGCTCTGAAATCTGGATTGGGATTGTCTCAGTGGAAATTCAAAGGTAGTCAACCCTAACCCTAACAGACCAAGTCGCTAATTAAAAACTTACAAGCCTTTTTGTTGCTGGACTATGCACAATACAATGTCGAGCAGCAGCATCAGCTGTCCTTGACACATCTTCCAGGAAACGATAATCTGAAGATAAAAAAAGACCACAGAAAAATGCAGTGCTAACCTAATAAAATCAAAGGATTTTAAAAAGCACAAGGTGCGTTCTTACCGCTCAGAAGGTTCAAGTCAGTAAACTCATTTACAGAGAGAAACGCTGTTTTATCCCTGACTCCGTTACAGCTCAGTGCAAGCTTATGTTTCTTCACACACAACAGACTGAAATGACAAAAGAGAAAGACAAACACGTTTAGCACATAACGGAGAAAATAACTGAAACAGTTTTATTCACATAACAGATACCTGCACGAATATTTCATGCATCGTGGACATCTGTATTTAGCTTCTTCTTTGCTACAGGTTTCACATCTGAAAGAAGTAAAAAACATGTCTTAATGAACCAACATCTTTGTGCCTGACTGGCCTAAGAAGGTGCCTGCTCAACAACCAGGCACCAGGCCACTCACGGCATTTTCAGGAAATGCTATCTGCGCTTTGAAAGAAGAAAGAGAAAATACAAATGCTCTAGATTAGAAAAGGTGGCAGACAACACAACACAAGCTACGGGGAATATCTTCACACACATACATATTAAAACACAGCGCATGTACCTGGAAGCAAAAAAACCCCAACCCATGCTAACTCAGAGCTGGAACCATAGCAAGCCTTTAGCTGTCTACTCTTTGTGGCCTAGTTGTCTCAGTGCTTTTCTCCATTCACATCACCTGTAACGTGCACTGTACCATGCTGGCTTATAATATCCCAGTTTTAGGCAAATGGAAAATAAATGCAGAGGATTCACAATAAAGCACTCCTTTTTTCACTGAAACAGAAAGACCATGACAACATGGTCAGCCAAACAACTTCTGGCTGTCAGCACTGCAAACCCCAGAGTTAGGGAACTTTTCAGGCATAATGTGTAAGCCTTATGAATACAGCTACAAATACTGTATCAGTAAAAAAAAAAAATCCTCTACAAATATTATCTTATGCTTTTTAACTAGGCTATTACAAGAGATGTTTCTCCTATTCTTAGAAAAAAGTTCTTGATACAGTAACTGAAATAATCGTCACTTTTCATTTATTTTAACTCTAGCAAGTAGGGGAGAGAAATAACCCTTCCCGCACATCAGTAAAGGTTTCTAGAACGGTACAAAGCCACCATTTTCAAGGCTAGAGCCAAAGCGTCAGCCTCAAGCCATTTCTCTCCCTCTCGGCACCACGTGCTTGCTGCCCGCGGGCAGAGGGGGTCTGAAGGACAGCTCAGCAGTATCACCGCCGACGAGCTGGCGGATCTGTGTACCGGCAGCACAAAGTGTTAAAAGAACCGGAAAAAAGTGCTTCGCACACTGCAAAGCAGAAACGGGGAATTACTCTGAGAAAGGACTCCTTTTTCCCGTTCTTGCAGTATCTCTGCAGTACCGGCCGCACCGCCGTGGCTCACAGAGAGCTGTGCCGGGCGTGCCCTACGGCCCTCGCTCGTACGGGAACGACTCCGCCCGCTGAGGGAAACGAGGGCGCGGGGGCTGCGGGGCACAGGATCCCCGCCGTGCCGACCCTACCTGTGCAGGGACATCTTCCCGCCGCCCGCGGCCCGCGGGGCGCTGCCGTCGCCATCCCGCTCCGCCATGGCCGCGCCGCCGCCCCCGCGCGCGGCCCCACGGGCCGGGCGGGGCCACTGCGCCCTCCCCTGCGCGGCGGCGCCGCCTGGCGGCCGCTCCCGACGGCGTTCCCTCAGAGGGAGCGGGACGTGCGTCCCAGTGCCGGAGGCTTTCCAAAGCACATCGGAGGCTTTCCAAAGCACATCGGAGGCTTTCCAAAACACACCGGAGGCTTCCCAAAACACGCACGACGCCGCACACCAGCGCACCGCCGAACGGGCGGTTTCGCCACACGGTTGCGGCGCTTCCCAAGGCCGGGAACGCGGTGCATCGTTACCTGCCCCTGTCCAGCTGCTCCAGCTCGGTGTCCCGTCTGTCCGCGCGGGATGAGCATTTTTGCTTCTACTACAGAAACACACATCCGAGCAGCTTTCTAAAGCTTTAAGCTCCTTGTTTTTAAAATAGATAATTTCCGAGATGTAGAACTTCCAAAAATAGGACAGTGAGACGAATAAAAATATACACAAAGCAGAACATTTTCTAAAAGATTATAATCTTAAAAAAACACCACAAATATTTGTCACAACATCAGCTCCAAAGTCAAACTAAGAGCAAATGTCAAGTGATAATGTCAGTGTTTTGATCTTGAAAATGCAAAAAGTTAGACAGTTTCTCTAACCTTTATCGTCATTCTGTGATCTTGTTTTGTCATTGGTTTTAACTGATTTTCTCAAAGTGGTCAAAACTGATGCTTCAGTACAAAATGTAAAATGGCATGTATATGTGTGTTACCTTGTAAGAGCAAACACTGTCCCCCTGGCTGTATTCCATGGCACAGAGAATATGCCTTTCCCACTGGGAAGACAAACACTGCCACCTAACAAAAGTGCCCTTCCAGAGGATTTTCATTTTTAGTATGACCTACGCAATATGAAACGGAATAGTAAAAGACAAACAGATAGCTTGGAAGCTTATTTTATTATACTTTGGTAAGTGTGGTTTCCTGAAGGTCAAGCAGAACACTCCCCTGCTCCCCTTTACAGTCTGGTATCACCTTGCCATGTACTCCTGAGCACACTTTGAATTGATAATAGGTAGAGGCATATCAATATAAAGAGTGCTTATAAAATTGTTCTTTTTTACTAAAAAAATTTAGTTGAACATTTTAGAATTAATTTAAAAAACCCCAAAATGATCTAATAACTTCACAAAAAATTTGAATTTCTTAGAGCATGAAATGCTGTTTGTAGTTTAACAGCAGCCATTCAGAAGACATGCTGTATGTAGTAGATTTTTTTCAGAAGTTACAAAATATATACAGAATGTATCATCTGAAGATGGCTTTGGCATTAGCAATGTTAACTGAAATACAGAATCTAAAACTCAAAATTACTTTAGGTAGCTCTTCTACAAGAATTTTTATAATGGCTGTAAAGCCTACTGTTCTGAATATATGCATCATATACAATGTGCTGTCCTATATACCATTTTCCAAAATAGTACACAAAAATATTTTAAACAAGAAAACCACATAAATAACGTTTTCATTGTAGTGAAGTATGTGACCGACGATTTAAAATAAGTACCTTTACAACAGAAACATATCCTGATGTAACCAGCACATACAGTCTGAAAGAAAAGGGACTCCAATAATCTCTGCTAAGGCCACAAGCACCTTGTGTTATGAAAAGCACCAAGGCAACACGGACAGGAAACACAAAAGAGGTAGTGTGCCATCTGTTCAGATGCATGTGTCCACAAAGGACTAGAATAAAGCAATGTTTAAGAAGAGAAGACGCACTGTACTGTGGCATGATTCACTTTTCATATATAAGCTATTGCACATTTAGGAGCATTAGCAGATATTGCTCCTTAGGATCATATGCCTCCAGCTTTTCTCAGGATGATTTTTTTGCAGTGGTGTTAAAGAGATTGTAAAGAACACTTGACGTCCTGAAAAAATCCATGTTCAGATACTCCATTCCAGGAAATTATGCAAGAAAGCACCAAGAAATTTATTTTTAAATACTTTCAGAAAACTGTTGCAGTCTTTTCTCTCTTTCTTTTATTTTTCAATGCTATTTCTCCTTAGGAGGAAGTCTTTTTCTTCCTGAGGTTCTTTAACTAAGAGTATTTAAAATTATTTTTAGTTTCCTAATCATTTTGCCTGTAATGGATCATTACTTTTACATTCAGTCTATGCAGAAACTCGATGTTGATGAAAAAAAAAAAACCAAACAGGACAGAAACCTCAAAGGAAGCACACTGAACCACTTTCTACGAAGTGCTGCTGTCCTGGTTTGAGGTGAGGAAGTGCATTAACTTGAACCACTGGAAGCTGACTAGTGTCCTGAGTGTGAAAAAAGAACTGTGTCTTGCGCCAGTTACCATCTTCAATCTGCAACACACAGAAGAAGAATATTAGATTCATATAAAAGATGTGCTTCAAAACACAAATGAAAATTGTGCTTATAGAGAGGAAGAGAAGTAGTGCACAGAAACATTTTTTTTTTCTAGCAATTTCTATAGAAACCATCTAATTTAACAAATGCCATTTCTCCCTTGCAATACCATGGGCACTCTGGGCAGAGCTGAAGCCGGAAAACAGCTGAGCCCAGAATCCAGCTGGAGTGGATGCAGACACAGTGCAACATGGCTCAGAGCAGAACACCTTTGCAAGCAAAGTGACTCACATAGATTCTAAATTCACCCCCAAATATGAACAGCAGGTGTCAGGTTATCAACTCTACAGGCACTTGAATGACCCTGTAAGCCCTTGAAAAATAAACATGGGAATCAGAGATGCATTTTTGCCATGAGTTTTGTATTGTTTACTCTAATCCTTTTTAAAAAAATCTCAGTAAAAACTGATACCTCATAATAATTATAAAATAGTATTATAACAGTGCTTGAGGCTGGGAGTGCCTTGATGTTTGCAATCAATCCATTCTTAAAAACCATCAAGTACGGTGTATTCAACTGAAAAACGGAATCCTTACAGAGAGGGGAATGTGTCATATTCTGCAGCAGACCTGTACAGTACACAGTTTCCTACAGAAAGAGTGACACACCTTATAGAATCTCACAGAAAAATGGCACTTCTCAATAGCCATCTCAGTGTGCCTTAATTTTTCTCAGGGAATAAACCAGTCCCAAACAGACTAAAAGGTGGGGAGAAGGGGCTCTAATGGCCATACTTTATCTGCATGACACAGATTAGCATCTGCTAATAAAGGCTGGAAGAATAATGGCTTTGAACTGCCTCAATAAAGCCACTTTCTGTTTTGAGATTAAAAATCTCACTTGGAACCCCTGTATTGATATCGAATCAGCCTCATGTCTTTTGTTACTGCAAATGAAAGCAGAGCCATAAAATTCTGAAAGTGTAAGATGCTTAGTTGCTATATTTCATAGTATTCTCCCAAGGCTTTTACCAATGTCTCAAGTCTTGGTGAATAATATGAAAATTAATAAGCTCTTCCAATTTTTCCTAAGTACATGATTAAATATTTTAGTTAGCCAGGGACTCAATTTCTACTCATTATTATTTCCTGAAATAATCAAACAATTGACTTGTAGACAGTGAATTTAAAGGTATTTAGTTGTTCAAAAAATAATGTCCAGCCTGTTTGAACCTGAAATTTTGTGTTAAATAATCTCAACAGAACTCTTACTAAAGTCCAGATTTTCATTATAACAATAACTGTTTCTAAATTTTCCTGGAGGACCTCCTTATTTCTGTGCTGATATCTCTCCAGTGTCTTCATACAGTCTCGAAATACGAGACACAATGCAAGTGTGGATACTCTGTATCACTGCAATTTGTTTTACCTTTGAATAGATGTTGAATTCAGTATCAAAAGGCTGGCATATGCAGAACTGTGTAAAGAAGCAAGCTTGAAGGGATGCGAATCTAAATGATTGTTATTTATCTGCAGAAAGTTAATAATTTCTACACAGTAACTCCAAAAAATGCTAGTGCTAAAAACTATTTACCATGCATTCATCCATAAGGACCTTCGGTTCAAGTAGCGTATTTGCTTTAAATATTTGACCATTCCATCCTTTGAAGGTAACTGATGTCTTCTGGCCACCTGCTTTATTTAATCCCCACAGTGGTGTGTTCAGACAATGAACTGTGATGCTGTGGGTTGCTTCTGAGCTCAGCAAATGAAGGAAGTTCATCTGCACTTTTCCAACACCAAACTCCAGCTAAGTTCCAAGAGAAAGGTATGATTAGACTTACAGCTGGACTATGCTGAGTGGCCACTGCAACACAAAGTGCCATAAACATACAAGTGTGGTGTTCAGGCATGGGAGAATGTATACATGTTTAAATACATTGGGATCAATGCTGAAGAGCATGATTTGCATTCTTCAGGGGAGATGTCAGGTTCTATTACAGTGATTACTATAAACAGAAGCTTTCATAGGACATTTTCAAAGCTTAAATATAAACATTTGCAAATGCTTATAACATTGCTGAAACACAGCTGGGCAGAAAAAAATATTTTTAAATAAGGAAGCTGAAACAAATGCTTTTGTAATTCAAAGATATTATCAGTAGCAGTGTTTTAACTGCAGCCACATCACTCTGCTGTTTAGTCTTCTTAGACCGCAAGTTCTGGCAATACTAATATCCCGTTACAAATGCAAAAATCCACAAGCATATTTTGATTTTAGACAGATAAATATAGTTACTCATTACTCAACATGAATTTCTCCAAGACTATTTCAAATTCAGAGAACTTTCAAATATAGGAATGCGTATGTGAACTTCTTGGCATTTCTGATGCTCTTCAGTGACTACAGTGTACATGCAAAACTCCACAAACAAAAAATTTCTTTTCCTAAGAGTTCAAGAACTTCATGTAAAGCGGAGCACGAACTAATGATATAAAAGAAGCCAGTCTCTCCTTAATGGCATTTAAAAGTACCTAGGTATTAAAAAGCAGGAATAATTTTCATCCTTCCCATTGCAAAGACCTCAGCATCTCCACACTTTACTGCCCTGAGTGATGAGATAGCAATGTAGCTCAGAAGCATTTCAGGCTTATTTTGATGCCTTGTATAGGAAAGTATAAAGCAAAACAAAATTATTCTATCAGCATAAAAACTGAGTAAATGATCACAGTGAGAGTTACACTAACGCATACGATCTCCAGAAAATCTATAACTTTTATAACAATATATAATGTGTTCTTCCTCAAAGATGCCCAATAAATCCCCTCTGAAACCTAACACCTTTTCATGAGTTAAGTAAATAAGCATGCATTAGTTTAGAATTCAAGCACAGACAGAGTCTTTCTAGAAGCAGTGCATACCTTTGTCACAGACAGTGGTGTTAAACACGTCTGACCACCTGCAGTGAAGTTGCAGAAAACTTCAATGGCATCAGAAGGACATCCAATATTTGGGTCGATCCAGTATTTTCCTATTAGTGTATAATTTCAGATGGAAAATAAAACCAAAATATAATTGCAACTAAACAATTTGCTAAAATATTCAATGTCTCTTGGCAAGCATTACATATATAATCACAATAGCTTCAAAAAGAAATGAAAGAAAAGGAACATGAAAGTGTTTTCACTAATATAATTATACTAATAACAGGTACTGACCAAAATTATCATAACCATCCAATTATGATTACAATAGCAATGACATGACAGGTTTAAATATGGTGGGGTTTTTTAACTGAAATACTGATTCAATAACTTCTGGGACACAACAACTGTCAGCATGTATGACAAGGGTAGTGTATTGTATGCAACTTTCTCGTTAGCAATCTAGAATCTGATCCACAAAAAATTAATTGTAAGATTAGCTATAAATACTTGGAAAACTTTTAATCATAAAATTGGATTCAGTTTCAAATTTTCTGGATACCTCCTGACAGATATAATTCTGTCTCTAATACCTAGATAATATTACATAGCGATATACTTCCACCTTTAAAACTCAGAAATTGCATCTTAAAGATGAAATATAGTTGTGACAGGCACACTGCAACGGAATATAATAAAAAAATCTACACATCAGAATTTTCATGCAGAAAGTAACATCAAAACTACTTGTGTTCAAGCTTTGGTGAAAGAGGGTACTTACCATCTGACACTTTACGTTCACAATTAAGCAAATCCCTGCAGATGCGTGCTGGGTTATCCCGTGTGCCAAGAGGGTTCTTGATGCTGTGCAGTAAATTGCTAAGGTAGTGGAGCGTTTTGAATATCTCTGTACTGTGATCTAGTAAAGTTACTTCAGTATTCTGGTATTTCTGCCAAGGGCCATTAGCAAATGTGTTACCACAAAGAAGTATCACAACAACAGTACACACAGTAAAAGTCAATTGGCCATTGAATAGCCAGACAGAATCAAAGTATTTATATGAATGCAATCAGCCATATAAAACAGGATAAGAATAATACCTTCTGATAAACAATTAGTACATTTTATTAAAGTTGTCAGAGCAGTGGTGTTAGGTTTAGATCATGCAAATTTGTCATTATGACATATTGATATAAAAATGTGGATACATTTTCTTGTAATCAATGGGGCCACACACATATATGTCATTATTTTTTTTGGTTCAAACCCTAAATGCCACTCTTATTATCAGTGACTGAACAGAGTCCACTATGTGTGATAGTAAATTTCCATTACTAACAATCATGACAAAAAAGAAGTAGTATTGCTGGTTTTCTTAATTTTATTTCAAATATATCCTATAAATCCTAGTTTAACTACTTTCTACAATAATTACTTGCTATCCATGATTGATTTTAAACTAAATCTTCATAAAGAAACCCTGTTCTGTCTTCAAAAAGTAGGATTGTAATTGCATACCCTGTTTGACAATGCAAATACAGTGAAATATATTACCTCCATCTGAAGGGCAGCATTTGACTCAAATAAAGCTTGAACAGCAGCATTGAGGTCCACTTGTTTCTAAAACAATATAAAATGATGAAAATATAAAAAGATGAAAAAGAATATTCAAAAATGCAGGTGGTAAATTCTTTGAGCACTGTAGTAACATACATGATAGCTTTATTATTTTGTCCTTTTAGAAAATAATTGTAAACACATTTAAAATAGGATCCTTCCTTTAATTTCCAAAAAATGCAAGTATGCATACACAAAAAGCACATTTGATTTTTATTAGTACACCCATACCCCATTTAATGATCATACTCCTGGAACCTGGAAAAAAGATACTGCAACAGTTGTTACAGATTAATGTCCCAACTTATTCCTCCCAGACATTTAATTAATATACTTAAAGAAACCAATCCAGCTATGTGTGAAAAGGTGTTATTCCTTTATAGAGAAGCCCACAAAGAATATCTGAATCAGATATCAGCAGCTGATGGATCAGTCTCCCTGATGTATGAGCAAGTATCAAGACTGACAAACCTCCTTTAAAGGAGGAAGCCTGTTTCTTGTGTATCTTCATTCTCTGCACTTTGTGTAACATATATACCAGATCCAGATGAAAGGTTTGTATAATGTAAAAGAATTAAATCACCCACACAAGCATCTAGTTCTTGCAATTTAATATCAGATTACATATATCACTACAGCTTTAGGACCCTACAGATGTTGAGTTTGTCCTAACTGGCACAATCCCTTAAGAAACTAAATCTGTGTGATGTATATACATCTATCTATCTATCTATGGAGAACATCTGAGCCAGAAACAGCACAAAATTTTCTGTTGCTGACTTTCAGAGCGTCCAAATACAGGAGAAAAGCTTTTTAGAGTGTGACAAAGTTACCCATGTCAGAAGTATGAGCATGTCCATAACAGTTGCCTGTTGAGGGCTCACCAGCATGGTAGAACAGAACTGACAGAGTAAGAAGGTCCAAAAAATGTTTTGCTGTACTGATGAAAAATGTATTTGCATTTCAGATGCAATGATTGAACAAGCAGTACATTTGAGGAGGATCCTGCTATTTTCACTTTCAAAAAAGCACTGTACTGTAGGTTAGGGCTGTTACAGAATTTACCCTTGGTCCTGCGGGTCCAGGGGGTCCCTGGAAAATGTAAAAAAATAGATATTAGATGCTTCACATCTTTATGTATTGCAATCACAATGAAAAAATAAGACATGTTTTTTATGCACTTACAGGTGGCCCTGGCTGGCCCTGCAGTCCCTGAGGACCCTAAAAGAAACAAAGATAAAATGCAACAGTGATGCATAAACATCTCTTGTTTTACAGTTATGTATTTTTAAAATCACAAAATGCCCCAGTGTTTACAACGAAGATGATGTGATACAAGCTGTGGTAAAGCAGTAGATTATTATTTACTATTGTTAAAATGCCCTACTCTCTTAACACATGAATATTCCTGTTGGAATTGCTGTATTGTCTCGTCACTTGTTTCTCCAATTACTTTTGATATAAAGGGAACATTAAAAGTCATACGAAGTATTAATATATAACATGCTATACATTGTGCCAGTGTTATATGTATGTTGAAAACATAAGTACTACAAGAGATAAATGATCATAAAAGCATTGTAAGTAATGTTATGGATAGTTGCAAAAAATTAACTGATCCACTTTACTCGATGAGTATGTGCTAGACATTTACTAGTTTAATTTATTAGCAGTGTCAATTTTCAGTCAGAATATGTTATGTTCATTGTTCCACAATGATATTGGAGGCTTCCTTTGTATTCAAGAAGTTATGCCCTTATTTTCTCATTGTAAGTAGATTCATTTTAGTGTGTAGGATAATGCAGTGGGGAGGAGAGGAGGAGCAGGAACAGGTGCTTTTCCCTAGCTCACAGTGCCTACAACACACATAGCCTTAAATCTGAGTTTTTGGCTGCCTTAGGGTTGAACGTGGGCCCTTCCAATACAATAAACCCATTTGAATTATTTTTTCTTTGATCAGCTATTCACATTAAGATAGAATGATCATGAATATTTATTTACAATGTTACTTGTGTCTCTGTTAGACTCTTATCTTCAATCTCCATATACTCAAAGGCTCCAGGAGCTGTTGTAACAAAAAGAATAGCACGAACAATAACAAGGAAAAGAATAGGTGGCAGTGCCTTAAGATGAGCAAAAGAGAAGAAGGAATGAAAGGCATAGGCTAGATCTGCATCTCAGATTAGTGAAACCTTTAACACAACTGAGTCAATTCAAGCAAAACATTCTTATGCCAGTGGTGCTCGTATCAATTACTTGAGCACAATAAGCTGTTCCAGGAAAAGCCCTCACACATCAGTATGGTCACACTAGAATTAAATCTCTGCCAAAAGAGAAATAATCTTATGTGACATGGTCATGCTGACAAACACTGTGAAACTGTTTTAGTCAAATAGGAATTAAGTTGTAAATCACTTGATATAGTAATAAGTATTCCTGCTGTGAGATTTCACAGCAAGCAAGATCTTTGTGTCACTTCATGCTACAACTTCTGAACTCGGGCCGTTCTCCAGCTGCTACCAGCAAGGACAGCTGGAAATGGTTAAAGGAAGACCAGATTTAATCTAGGATTAATTAATGTACACTTAAAAAAGGATCTCAAAGCAGATAGGAGTGGTTTAAGTAACTAAGGCTGCAAATTTATCAGTTCTTAGGAGAATATCAGCTGTGTTTCTTACTATCTCTAGACATATTCCTGAGGCAGAGCACATGGTAGCTACCAGGGAATGCATCTGTCAGGGGTTGCAACAATAGCTGCACAAGTTAAGTATGCCTGCACATCACCTGCCCTGGCTGTGCCAGAGGGGCTCAGACACTGGACTATGAAGAGTGTGAAAAGTGGGGTTCATCATGTAATTTCTAGCATGAGATCTCTGTCAGCAAGGCTATGTTGATGGACTGCAAATGGCTTTGAGGCCAAGATCCATGTTTTACGTGTTTGTGGAGAACAGAGGAGATTCAAAATCGAGGTAATTCTGGATGGTTAGACAGGTGGTTTTCTGATACTTAACCAAGAAGACCTTAATGCCATAAGATCCAGGGATTGTAAATATTGTTCACTTCTCAACTGATATATCTTGACCTTATTTATTTATGTTTCAACCACTTACACCCAAATAAGGGACTGTAAGCCGTCTTTTAGGTAAATATTTACTGATTAACATCTTTATAAAAGATGTTAATGATTAATGTTGGAAAATGGAAATCAAAGAATTAGTCGTATTAGCATATGTAGTACTAGTAGTATAGAAATCCCTGTAGGTTCTGTGTCAAGCACATAGCTTCCCTTTACTCTTCTGAGTTTGATTATTGCCCAGCTTGAAATTTTTTTTGAATCCTATTACTATTAAATACACATAAAATATTATTGCTGCTATTCATTATTAGAAAACTAATATGAGTTTGTGGGGACCCCTGGTGGTCTAGTGGTTAAGATGCTGCGCTCTCAGCGCCAAGGTTGCAGGTTCGATTCCCGGTCCTGCTTCAGGGTCCCCCGGGTAGATGGAGCTCGTCAGCCCCTAAGGCCATCCATCTAA